>PVHX01001141.1:36881-173349 GCA_004024805.1 Geosciurus inauris | reverse complement strand
AAAAAACAAATTCTTTAAGCACTTTGGTACAAGTGAAAGATTTATGAAGCAAAACACTGCCTTAATATTTCTAGTTAAGATACTACAAATGTGATAACAAGCAAATGACAACATTTCAGGTATTCAAAACAATATTACTCATATGAGCATTTACTATGGGTGTTCCAGAGAGAAGGGTGAAATTCTTCTCCATGGTGATTCAGGGCTCTAGTTTCTTCTATATCTTTTTCACTTCCTATGCCTTTGGTGTTCTCTGCATTCAACTGGCAGAGGTGAGAGGGATGAAGAAGTTATACCTATGTCTGAATCACATTCTCCAAAGTGACACACATCACTTCTCTTTCACACTCCATTACCTAGAAATTTCAATATCCCTACTTAGATGCAGGAGGAGCCAGGAACTAGTCCTTAACAGACCAGTTGCTTACTAGAAGTAGTTATATACTATGAAAGCATGAATCCTGGTGAACGTTTACTTGATCTGCCATAGTTCATCCCTCTAGTTATTAGATAGATTTGTTACCCTTCCTTCCATTCACAGAACACATTCAGGGGGAACAGCTCCAAGTTCATCCTTACATGCAGTCCAACATCTGCATCAGGTTTAGCTATGGCTTTTTGCAACATGATATCCTGTGAACTAAAGTTCATGCCACCTGTCTACTGCTCTGCTCTTCCTTCCCATCCTTCCCTAACAAAAATCCATTGTAGAGCAGTACAGCAGGAACAGGAGAGCTACAGCTAAATTTCCCATTTGAAAATTGGAAAAATGAGAAACATACAGCAGTGATTATCCAATACCACTAATGAACTCCTGTGAAGAGCTCTCCCCTGGAAGTGTTCAAGACCTCTTGATTAGACCTGTATTGTGTATCAGAAAAGAACTCCTTTGTCCTGTATTCTCCGTCGCCTTTGGAGCTCGGCAACTTAGGAACTTCTTATTTGCCTTTTAGCATTTACAGCTAAATCACCTAAAGGATTGAGACTACTTTCTATATATGCAGTTTGCAAATCTGAAGGCTATCATACAGATTATTTTTGAGATTGAGTTTAGGGGGTGTATTTTCCAGTGCAATTCTCTTAGAAGCATAGGTTTCATTATCTGTGGGCTTGTTTGTTGCATGTGCCAGTGTTCCATGTGCCACTGTTCACAACTTTATCAGTCTATGCAGAAAAACAAACTGTGCCAGGCCTTTCAAATGGAGGGAACTTAACACAGGGAATTAACTATGCATATGATAGGACAGAGAAGCCAAACAAATGATGGCAAAGAAACCCCAAGTAGCAAGAAACTACTGCAAATCCTAGGGATACAATGATAATAGGCAGAAGTGACGTTATCAGAGCTGAGAGTTCTGGTAATAAAAGTCTGGGCTCCTTGAGAGGTTTTATATTCTTTTACCTGGGTGTATGTCCACAAAGTGAGCTCTCCCATGTTTATTTAATTGAACAGAACTGAATCATAACCTCTTTATCTGACTTCATTCAGAAATACCCATCAGAAAAATCAAATGAGAGAAATAATGGTATGAAATATTGGGATGATCTTTAATTTTCAGATCAGCTGTAACTAGTTATTTTGAGGCCTCATTTAGTAACCTATTGTCAGCATTTAGAGAAGGAGAAATTGTCAAAAATTTTATGTATTCATTTCCTGTATAAGACTTTTTAATTGGAACAATACCAATTTTTAATAAACATAGAAGGAAGAATTGAAAAAGAATAAAGTCTGTAAGTGGCTCTTGCCAAAATATTTTTTTTAAGAGATTTATGGAGAGAAGGAGAAAAACAGCCTCCCAGAGTTGCTAGGAAAATCATAGCCAGAGAGAATGTATAGCTCTTAGTCCTTGATTTTGTTGTTGTTACTGCTGTTTAGAATCACCTTATAAGTTGATAAAGCTATTCCTTTGTCTGCTAGTATAAGCCAAAAGCTATCAACTTATTTCTTTACCATCACTTAAGAATCTATAAAATGCTCTACTGGATATTTTAGCAATATAAACAAATCACTATTAGAGTATGGTCACAATTTTGAACACAAGGCACATGCCATTTGTCTGTTCTTAAATGTCCTTTGTGTGCTTGAGAATGTGAATGTGCCAGACTCAGCAGAGCAATGACTTTTAGGAAAGGCTTGAGAAATATCTAAAAATAGTGGGTACATTTAACAACTCACAAGTAGAAAATGGTTTGAGAAGGTTTTGTGAGGGTGTTGTCTTCCTAGAGAGAATGAGTTTGAAGTTTTGTTTGAAGTTTGTCAGTAACTGCTGTCATTTATACATAGAAATAAAAGTTTTTTGAAGGGAAAGGAAGCAAAAATTCAGTTGCCATGTATGCTTTAAAAACATTTTCACTTACCTGTACATGTTAATAGTTCTTCAATTTTTATATAAACTTTTCAGGTTTATTTGCTTTTCCTGTTGTTTTAAGCTAAGAATGACTTAAGTTATAATGTGCTGCATTTTATGCCTTGGTTTGTCTTTAAGGCTGTGGTGCTTCCATTTTATCGGGTTTCTCGTTTGTTTGTTTTGGAGGGATACTAAGGATTGAACCCAATGGCGCATAACCCACGAGCCACATCCCAGCCCTTTTATTTTTATTTTGGGACAGGGTCTTGCTAAGTTGCTTAGGGCTTTGCTAAGTTGCTGAAGCTAGCTTTGAGCTTGCAATCTTCCTGCCTCAGCCTCCCCAGCCACTGGATGTGTGCCACTGCACCTGGCTAAATGCTTTTGTCTTAAATGCCCATTAAGGCTTGGACATAAGCCATGTTTAAACAGGGCCAAGTCTGAGTGAAAAGGTTCCTTGACTGGGTGGCACCTAATGTCTGAAGAACGGGCTTTCCTTTCTTGGGTTGACTTTTCCAAGTGTTAAAAAATAATCACTTGGTAACTTGGCAGTGTATTTAATTACTTTGTTTCACTCATTATAATTCAGCTCTATGGTTCTGAAAAACCTTAGTCAGGAAGAAGAGCTTTTCTTGGTATTGATCTAGAGCAGAAAATGTGCTATGATCATTTTTGTCCATCTCTAATTGATTTCCGTTAGTACTATTTTATAATGAAAATATTACAATATGAGCATGTTTGTACAGCTTCAATAATTGGTTTTGCTTTATAAGCATGTTATCTGTGATTTCAAAGAATCTTTCTTTCTGAACTTCTTGGCCCTAAGAAGTTTTGAATAGTTTTGAAATTATAGGTGTCCATTAAGTATTTTTCAACTGCTAGTTCAACTGTAGTTTGTTGTGCTATTAATTCATTATAAAGTGACACAGGAAGAAAATGCATTATGTAATAATATGAACACACAGACTTGTCAAAAAAGTCTATATTAAAAACCCCTCAGCTGTGGTAGGAGGTAGTTAAATGGTTTATTAATACATTTGCATTGATACCTTCTTCACAAGTAGTAAAATGTATAGAATAGATTCCAGTTTCAGTTCATAGATGCTCTGTACCATGCACTCTATGCACTTTAATTTTTTTGTCCTTTACAGGTGATATTATACCCAACTTCTAATAGCTCCAAGTCAGCTGAACTACACCGCATGATAGTTCCAAAAAATAGTCAGGACTATGACTTAAAAATCAAACTGGCAGTGCGAATGGAGAAACCACCACACATGAAGCATAGTGGGTAAGTGTATTTGAAAACATTTTCCCCTGGAATTGTTTTATTTCATTTCATTGTATCATTTTTGTCACTTTGGTGAGAGAACCAGTGTATTAGATTTCCACATGGAGTTTTCTCAAAAATACTGATGTGTACAGGTTACTTTTTAAATTTTTTAGATCCGTGGAAATATTATGGCTAAGTACCTGAGAACATTGCTAATGTAACTGTTTCTCTGAACACGGACATAATGTTGATGCTCAATCATGTTGGTGTTACACACTGGTCATAAAGAACACTGATGTGCAGGGAAAGCTGCTGACAAATACTCCTCACATTGCAGATACAGAAATAGTTGAAACAAACCTGGTGTTCCAGTACCTAGAAACAGTTTAACTTTCAGAGAATATATACAAACTAGAAGGTAGTTCTGACATAACCCAGGAGGTTTTTCAGGTTTTGACAGAGAGATGAGCATTTGCCTGATATGTGAATGAAAACTAAATCAATGCTGGAGAGACTAATGCTGATGGGTAAGCAAGCAGGGCAGGGACTGTCCCCTGGGAGTGCCATGGTCTAAGTCAACCTTTACCTCTGCCAAGGTCCCTTTTCTCTTGCAGCTGGTGAAGGAACAGGTCTGAACTCTTGAATAAAATAAAATGAGTTTTCTCAAAAATCCAGATCTTTCAGGACTTAGTACAGCCAAATCCTAGCATAGAGGTGTTACCCAATAGGAAAGAATGTGATCGCTTTTCTTTTTATGGAGAGAAGTAGTTGCTGAAGGGCCCCCTGCCCTGAGTATAGCGCAGACTTAGGTATCTCAGATAGTACATTCCTATCAAGACATGTCTGCTGGCTTTGAGGCCAGAAATTAGGGCCAGGCTGATGGTTCAAAAGGTAAGGAGGATTCTTTGGATAACCTTTAGGGAAAACAAAGTTATGTGTTGTGCAGGGGACAATCCAAATCTACATACTACCATTGGGATGACAATATTGCTACACTGGGATGAGACTATCACTCCCTTAGTTTGAGGTACAGCATGTGCTGTTTCATAACAGGTCTCATATAAGGGAAAAATACCTTGGACCATCACCTCTTAGAAAGGGAACAGTAAGTTAGGTAGCCTACATTTTGGCATCTTTAATGTATCAATGAAGTCAAGTCTAGCTCATAATGCAGATGAAGTTCCTGAGATTTAATATTTAGGGTTCTTTCATTCATCCATCTACCTGCTCACCATTAATTTATGCAACAGATAGTTAATAAGCACTTCCACTGTTCCTGTTTGGAACTTTTAAGATGGAATTTGAAGGAGGTGGACAGCGGGCAGGAAGGGCATTCCAGTCACATTGCACAGCTCTTACAAAGGCAGGAGTCCTGAGGGCACTGTGAGTTAAGGACAAGTTTCACATGGTTGGCATGGAGTGCTTTGAAACTAGAGCAGCCATGAGCTTGCTGAAGTACTTAGGGACGAGTAGAGTTTCGAATTAGACATAAAAGAACACAGTATGTTCCAGGAGCTACAGTTATTTCTCTATCATTTTTTGCTCAGTCTCTTTTTCTTTTGATGACTAGCACAATAAGAAATGGAAGTCGATCATAATGCCAAGATGGCCCTTCATCTACCCATGGTCAATACCATATCTAATACTCCTAGGGCTTTCAGATAGTCCCAGGGAGGCAAACGGAACATGAAACAAAGCAGGGGCGAGTTCTGTAGCCTTTATCTCTGAGGGAAGGAATCCCTGCTCTAATCTAGCAGTTCCTAAGTTTACAGTGCTCCAGAGCGGGTGGATCAGGCCAGCCTCCTTATGGAGTTTGATTCTTTTGCAGGAGTTGAGTGGGGTGTCACTCTGTTTCACCAAAAGAGAATTTGTTTTTATCACATTTCTTTGACTAACTAATGACCTTCATAATGGTTTTGCATTAACTTCTGCTCAAGACTACAGATCTATAGAAGGGACTACAGAAGGGACACTGAAGAAGACATGTCAGTCTCTCAATTTAATCTTAACCTAAAGGTCAAGAGCTCACCTAAGGACTCAGACTAGGAATGCCTCATATTCCAGCCACATGGCCTATTACCTCCCACTGCTAAGAGATTCTAACTGGCATTCTAGATATCTCTGTAGTTTATGGCATGCAAAGTATGTTATGTAGCAAAAGTAAATTAAAAGTATCATAATCCACAATTGCAGTCCAATAAAAACTATTTTAATACATTAGAAGTGATCATTTACCAGAATTAAATGTTTTCAACGTTGCAGTAATAGCAGTTGATCCCTCTAGGCAGGGACAGTTGGAGGTGCTTTACCACAGCATCTGTTCTGGCTTTTCAGTGCCTATGTGATGACATTTTTAAATATTTTGAATATCACCCCTGTACATAGCTATATGCAGGAAAACATGATTTCACCCGTAGCATAACTACATTCGCCTTTCTGCAATGCTTCTTAAATAGGTTTTAACTGAACTACATTTGAGAAAGAAAGTCAACTAACCTTTTTCTTATCAGTATGCTTTTATCTACCAAGGTTTTACTATACTAGGAATAGCAGATTAATAACGTTTGACTTTGGAGCTGGATTATGTTCTGTAAATAATGCACTCAATAATTAATAATTAATAGATGAATAATTAATAATTGAAAAGGAAGCCAAGGTTTTAAAAAAGATGTATTCATATTTAAAATATGAGTTCCTCTTACAGGTGAGTTCTTCAGTGGATTAAACCATAACTTAGAGTGTTATGGAGTTTTATCTTGACAGCACATCAGACTTGGAAATCCTCTGGGACATTAGTAGCATAAACCTATTCTTTTCCAATAAAGCAGGCAATAAATAGGTCTCTCACATGCAGATTCTTAGCACATATTATGTTTTGTGTGTCACTTACCTATGGTCCCTGCATTGCTCCTAATATTTTTATAAGTATTATTTAGACTTTTATGTGTTCCCAACTGCACAGTAAGTTTGTTAGGCCTGTTTGAAGCCCCAGTGTCTCCCACAGTATGTAACTGAGGATGGATATTATTAATATGAATAACAGCCATGAAAATAATTAACCATGTGCTCCTTAGAGTTTTAAGGGGAAAAGGTGTAAATGTTAGAATAAGCTGCATTTATAACTTGAAACTTAAAAGGTTTTAAACACAATTTACAGGGAATGGAACATAATTTTAGTGTAAAAAATACATTAAATAAATTAAGTGGTGTGTGGTTTTCAACTGCATTTTTTAATGATCTATTTTTTGAAGCAGAAAAGCAAAATATATCTGATCTAAAGCTCGTGTTTCTGATAACTAATTGGTTCATAAGTATACCTTATATTTTTTTTTTGTTAAGTTGGGCTAACTTCATGAAAATGAAAATGGATATTTAATTTGGGCAAAAGAAGCCTAATGATGAACCCATCCTTTTAAAACCAAACTGGGCATTACCACAAGACATATATTTAGCAAAATATTGGATTCCTTTGGAGTGTTTCATATAAACTGATTATAGAAACTGTCAGATAAATCTGTTAAATGAGTTTCCAGCTAGATTTTGAATGATTGCATGATTCACATCCACCTTTCAGATTTAGTTCCTGCTTTTGTGCATAGCTAGGAGATAACAGCATTCTTAATAAATGGACTGTACTTTAGCATAGCCTAGTGGCTAAGTAGCAACATTAGCTTAAAACAGAAATGCTGTCCCCTTTCTTATTAAATGAAATTATTTTCCTAATTCAAAGGTTATTTTCTCAGCCAAAAGAAAGGCAAAATAAGATGGAAGCAATGAAATAAATGAGTGTTATGACAAGTCTATAACTGAAAAGGAGAAAGAAGAAAAATATTAAATTGGCTGTCACATATGTGGCAGCATTATGACCACAATTTATCAGAGGTCTACACACAACTAATTGGTTTTATAGGAAAAAAATGAATAAAACATTTAGGAATAGATACCTATAGAAGCATTTTCTCACAATTAAGAATTGGTAAGGTAAACTCTTAGCAATATCACTATGATGAATACACATTTTCTTTGTGTTGCAGTTATACTTGGCATTTTATGCTTTTGTTGAATGAATAGATGGGTTTTAAATTTTTACTAATAAAACTCTCCTATTTAATTTGTATCATAAAAGTATAAAAGGCTCATCCCTTGCTGTAAGGAAAGGACAGCAATGCAGCTTCTGGCAGAAGAACAGAATAAGCAAGCCATGACCCTTGCTTGACCATGACCCTTGTTTGGCCAGGAAGAAGAGCAGCTGTCCATTTGGGCTAGGACATAACACTCACACAAACTTTACACACTTAACATTCAGATATCACATTTGGTCATAAATTGAAATGACTATGCTCTAATAAATTTGCATTATTTTATTTCTGATTTAAGATTTATGATCTGGCTGGGCACGGTGCTGTAGACTTATAATCCCAGCCACTCAGGAGGCTGAGGCAGGAGGATCAAGTGTTCAAAGCCAGCCTCAGCAACTTAGCAAGGCCTTAAGCAACTCAATGAGACCCTGTCTCTAAATAAAATACAAAAAGGGGCTGGGAATATGGTTCAGTGGTTAAGTGCCCCTGGTTTCAATCCCCAATACCAAAAAGGAAAAAGATTTATGATCTGTAACTAATTTAAGGGACAATATGATGAGCAAAGGGAAGAAAATCTTAATTATGTATTGGTGGAAATTGTTTGGAAGGTCCAGGCCTTACAAAAAAGACAAATGTATTCTTTGCTGAAAATTGATTTCTTTCTTCTTCTCCCCATCCACTATTTTTTCCCCCTGTACTGAAGATCAAACCCTTGGCTTAGCACATGCCAGGTACTCAATCACCTTGCCCTGATTTCTCATTTTGAACCTACCTTTTAGAATGACTTTCCACCTGATTTTGTCTAAAATAACCATGTTTTCCAGCTGATCTTTTGCTGAACCTATATATAAGTCTGTTTGCCTTCCTAGATTAAACATGCCTCAGCCCACCCTATCCTCCTGTCACAGAAATCCTGTGGCTTGTGGTCTTGCTAAAACTTCTGTCCACATGTTTGCTAGTTTCCTAAGCTGTTTCCAAATACAGCTTCCAGAAAAGATGACTGACTGTGCTCCTCCAGAAGTAGTTAACATAGTCATCACATTTAGAATGATAAAAAGAGTAAGTTATAAAGTCACTTTCTTTTTTTCATATACCTTAACATTCAAGGCACTTTCTGTATGTTAAATCATTAAGACCTATATTTTTGTTTTTACTTATTAGTACTTATTAAGAAATTAGGTAATAAGGGCAGAAACATTTTCAAACAGCTCAATAGTGATTAAATGAAGAATTTCAACTTATTATACTCCCTCTGGTTGCTATTATAATAAATGTCTGCCTTAAAGTTTAAGCTCAAACTGCTTCTCTATATTCAACCTTTCAGCATTCTTCTCCAGGAGAGAAACATCTTGACAAACATTTCTTTTTTTTTCTTTCTTTTTTATGCACCCAATTCCCCCTGTCTCGGATACCCTTCAAAACAGACCATATGTAGTCATAGATTATCTTAATTTGGGACACTTTTTTTTAAGTCAGGATGAAAATTATTTAGATATAGTATATAAAATAGTGTATATGAAAATTTTAGAAAAATGTGCAGAATTATAATAGAGTTTTATATTGCAAATCAAGGCCTTTGTACTGTGTGCAGATACAGTAATCCTGAGTTTAATAAAGCAAGACTTGTGGGCTTGTTTAATGCTTGATGAGAGGTGAAGAAAAACTTTGGACTTTAAGTATTAGTATTTTGTTCATTCTCTGGTATATGTGATGAATAATGGCCAGATAAAGGAGAGATAGGGTAATAATAGTTATGTAGAGTGAGCTATAGCTCAAGATCCAAGATTCATGGCTTTAGCCTCAATTCTTTCACTAACTTGAATAAGTCAGTACATCTACCTTGACCTCAGTTTTATTAGTTGCTAACAGAGACTATGGCCTAGAAAATTTGAAAACTCCTTAGACTCCAGAACCTTATGGTTAAGTACTTCCTCTGCTCCCCTACCTGTCCATATTCACAAGTCTCTCATTTCATTACCTTGCCATACTTACGGAGGATGCACAGTGTTTGGGGAAAAGGGGCCAAAAGGAGGTTAGCATGGAGAGAGATGAAAAATTAGAATTTGAATCCTCTCAAGGCAAGGAAAGGATGCATAAGGACTGACAGATAAAAGGCTAAGACAGACTTCTATTATGTAAGATTAATTTAGAAAGTACACACATTAGGATTCAGTGTTCTGATAGTATTAAAAACAGATGCATATGAAACACAAAGAAAATATCAGAAAGGAAATACACTACTCAATAAAACAATGAGTGAAGTTTTCTTTTTTCTCTTTTCCGTATCTTCTATGATGTGTTTATTCCATTTCTATAGTGAAAGATCGCAGTTATCAATCTAAGAAAAAGATTTTCTTTTAGAGTATTTAAATTTATTTCACTAAAAATATGATTATTAAGGAAATTCATTTGATGGTATCCCTTTGTATATGCTCTAAAGTACTCCTGATAATTGATCTTTAAAGGGTCAGCAAGACTTAGGAATGTAAACTCAGGAGCCAAACTCCATGGATTCAAATCTGGCTTTCATCATTTAGTAACTACAAGATCTTGGGAAAGATATGAAACTTCTTTATGCCTTAGTTTTATCAAATGCAAAATGAAAAGGTTAGCAGAACCAGCCTCATAGACTTATTTGAAGGAGCAATACCTTAATACACTGTGCTTATTAGGAGGGTGGCTGGCTAGTACACAATAATATGTTGAAGCTATTGATAAAACCCTACAGAAGGCATTTTGAGATATTAGTAAAAGGAGGAAAAATAAAAATTTAAATTGAAAGTATGAAATGGAACAAAAGTGTCTTTAAAAACCTCCAGCCTCTGACAGACACCCTGTTCCTTTTCAAGCCCTCAGGAAGGCTGCTCCCGAGCTTAGGAGGGGCCTTCCTGGGAGACCTGGGCTCCAGCCAGGTTTTGTAGCTTTCATCCTCTGCCTCCTTAGTTTTCTCATCTTTAAACAACATGACTCATCTAACTTACCCTAACTCATCTTTATGTTCCTTCTAGTTCTAAAATCTGTTTCTTTTTTTAAAAAACCTTCCTTTCTTCATTCCTTCATTCATTTAAGTTGACTTACAACTTATTTTGAAACATGTATACATTGCAAAATGGCTAATCGAGCTAATTTACATATGCACACATACTTGTTTTTTGTGGCAAAAACACTTAAAATCTGCTCACGTTTTTGTTACTAACTATAATTACTGTGTTTTACATGAAATTTCTTTCTTTTAACTCTTTATTTCAAACCTAAACTTGGACTTAAGGAAACTGAAATGGAAATGTTCATACTCTTGGGCACGATGGAAATAATTAAATGAATTTTAAGCCAAATTGTTTTCTTTAAGATCATTTCTGTCAACAGGAAGCAGAGTTTATAGTGGCAAAGTGTATAGGTTTTGAGGCTGGACTTGATTTTGAATTGTCCCTGTCATTTGAGAACTGTATCAAGTTTTAACAGAACCTCACTTTTCTCACCTATAGTCTTGGGCTGCCTTGAGTGGCAAATGAGATATAAAGCATGTGACACAGTGCTTGCTACATAGCAAGTGTTTAGTTAGCTAGTAACAAGCATTATTAAATTGATTTTTTAGTAATTTTTATTCAAATAAAATTGACTTTTAACATACAAACAAAAATTGTACCATGTCATGCTTTAGAACATGTATACTATACATTGTGTGATGTATAAATCAGGCCAAATATAGCTATTTTCTCAAACATTTATTATTAATGGTGAAAATATTCAATGATAATAATATTCTTCTAGTTTTAATACATCATTTGATTTTATTCTGAAAAAAAAAAACTGCTTAAAGACAGATGAGAAAATAGAAGGGGACAAATATGTCCATAATTCTTTGAGAGTATAAAAGTTATAATCTCTATCAGGCAGGGCCCCTTGCTTAATTATTAAACTTTTATTTGGCAGCTCTTCTGGTTGTAAGTAGAATTTTGTTTCTCTTGGTGTGTTTATTTTTCAGCTAACATTATTTTAGCTAGTATGTCCAATGGAGAAAAATGAGCATATTATATATAAGCTTTGAACTTTAGTAGCTGACTTACATGATGTATCTGAGAACTAAGCTCTGTTTCTAAAGAATATCTGGAAATTATTTCATGGCAAATGAGAGAAATAAGATAGAACTATAACCATATTCCAATCTCATGTAGTCTAACATATTTTTTAATCATGATGCTTTCAATTCCTATTTTAAAAAACTAATGGTATTTCTGTATGCTTTAGTACAATTGCTAGTTTAACTTTTATTTATTTTTGGTTTAAATCATTAAGTATGACAATCTCTACAGCGCTAAGCAGTCTATCAGGTCTTGCTAGTTAGGGTGTTAAAATTGCTTCAATTTTTGAGATACACTGTTGATCTCAGAAGTTTTTGCATGCTAAATGTTAGTTTTAATTTCATCTCAGCTATTTGTTGTATATTTTAAGTTTTGGTTTTATATGTGCTTCATTTAAGGAGATATCGATAAGCCTGAGAAAACTACCCAATACTTAATGACTAACTGACTTTTCTTTTGTAGTTATTATAGCACCCAAGACATTGATATACTTGAATAATTTGTCTGACTATACGTGTTAATGTTTTATGCAAACAGTCCTTAGGAGAGATTAGTGTTATTGAGATTAGGATTCTGAAGTCTTTGCCATTGCTGACTACGCTACAGAATGTGCTGCCCTCTCCCCACAGTAGCCCCTCCCATGAATCAATGCCCCTAGTATTCCCTCCCATAGGTCAGGTCTCCATTAGAGGCCACCTCTACAGAAAAGACCATAGTACTTACTACAAAATGCCCTTCTATCCCTGCTATCAATTTTCTCTGCTTTTAACTGACTTCATTACTTTTTTAAAGCTCTTGTTATTACCTGATATTTTAGTCACTGGTTATTATTTTTGACTAGCTCCACAACTAGAATGGCATAATTTATTATTGGCTAGTTTCCCAAATAAAAGTAATTTCCATAGGGTTGGAAACTTGTCTTACAGCTACTTTTAAACCTAATATTTAGAACATTGCCTAGCACTTAATAGGAGCAAAATAAAAATTTTTGAATAAATGAATGAATGTTTTCTAAAGAAAAAAAGACAATGCAGAAATTATGTTCACAATTCTTCTATTTTCAAAGTAAGTACTGGACTGTTCAGATATAAACTTCAAATTATGATACTATCTATTTAGTCTACTATAAAACAAAATTTTTGGAGTGTATTTCAAAATATTTACTGCCCTAGAAGAGTTATAGTAAGTTTCACTGTCTATAAATTTTGTATGTCTATCATAAAAATATTTTTTCTAGAATTTAAATTCAAAGTCATTATTCTCTACAGTGAGACTGACTTTTAAAAAAAAATGTTAAAGACTTGTTGCCTATGATGGAGAACCTAAATTTCTAGTAGTGTTTATTATCTGTTATTTAAACCGTTTCTGTGCTGTGTTGTTAGACTATAGTAGGAAGTTTTAGTAACATTTCTTGTGGGTGGGAGTATATTCTAGAGTTAATATTTTTTATTTGTAAGAATACTGTACTGTATAATCAATAGTTATTAAATATTTAACACGAAAATAAAATACCCTAGATTTGAGCTTTGTTCACACTTTGTGGAATCAATAAATCATTTGTGTTCTTTCTACTGCAGTGACCACTGAGTTCTTGAAATAGTCGTATTTCAGAATTTTTTCTGTCAATTCTATTTAGTGGAATGCTTTTACTCCACTTAAATAGACAAAAAAAAACCCAAAAAAACACTTGATGCACATAGTTCCCTAACAATGCACAAGAAGGAGGAGGAGAAATAGGAAAGGAACCAGCACTGTCATGACCAGAGACTAGTCCTGGACCTAATGTGAGAGGAATGGAAGAGACAACCCAAAGAGCGGGCTGACTGCTATGGAGGTTTGCAGAGACTTCAGAGGGTCAGAGCATAGCAGAAAGCCAACATCAGGAAGAGACACAGGGGCCTGGAAGCTCCATAATCTAGAAAACTGAAAGAAGTACATCAGTAGCAGTAAAAGAACTTGATGGACATTCATTGTAGCAGACCTGGCCTCTGACCAGGGGAGGATATGTAAAATAGCTTACGGGGCTATGGCAGAGGTCCAAGGAGAAGAAAATGAATCTTAGGAAAAAATGACAAGCATTGGATAGTGTCTGAAAATACAGGGAATATTACAAAGAATCTCTTTTTAGAAGTAAGTAGTTGCAATTTGTCTGTTAGTATATTTGATTCTGATATTCATTCCATAAATAATAGCATACAGTCATAAGAGTTATAAGGAATATTGGCTACTCCTCTCTAGATGATCAGAATGGAAGTCTAGTTGAATGCAGCATTGGTAGAAAGATATAATGTTATGGCCACAGCTCTCTAGTAGACTGTATTTGAAATACGCGAAAACCATTCCAAGTGAATGATACTGGGAAGAATAGTGAAGTGAACTTTCTGAGCTGGATGGGTGTGTGTTCTGTTTATTTAAAAAACAAAATCACAACTTTACCATGATTGATTACCAGTGTGCATGGCATGAACAGAGAAAGCAAAGAATTTATAAGTATTACATTCTCAAATCAATCATTTTAGGATTATTTATAACCTTAATAATAGCACATAATTAAATAAGTATGCCTTGTTTTCATGATTAAAAGAAAAATATCAGTTTGTTAATATATTAAAAATAAAAAATGTCTTTTTAGGGCCTTTGCTTTTTCATATACTTTCCAAAAACAATTTTTTATTTCTTTCAACAGTGCATTAGAAGGAATTAGCAAGTCTCAAAAGAGTTAATTTTGATGATTGGCTGTTTCCACCTTTGTGAAATTGGCAGCCTTAGTATTTCTGCCAGTTAGAGGGATGTTTCGGTTTATCTTTAATGTTCGACTTCCTCTTTGCCCACTAGTAATAATACCTCTCTGTCTCTTTGTCTCTCTCTCTCTAATGTTTTCCACAATGAAATTCCTTTTTATTTCTTCTGCCAATCCTAATTGGCAAAAAGCCTGTTTCAGTAACTTTTGTTCTGATTTTTCTGTGCTCACTTGTTTTCCAAACCATTCATGAATTTAGGAATGCTATTTATACCTCTACCAAAAACTGTTAGTGTTTCCCCATTGAATATGGATTCAAATTCCTTAAACTAACATTGAAATTCTTTAAAAATCTGGACCTATCTCGTCTTTCCAGCCTTTCCTCCCTTCCATGCCCAACATAAATCCAAGACGTCAGCCAAATTGATAGATTCATATTTCAGAAAATGCTTTCACTAACACATCCCTGTTTCTTCCACTCTTTTGCTTAAAAAACCCCTACCAATCTGGCACCAGGTTACATGTTTTCTCACATTAGTACAGACATGCCAAGAAAGTAGTTTATTTCTTGAGAATTAATCTAGTGAGTTAACTCCAAGGCACTTCCTGTGCATTCCCCTGGTTTGAGAGAACTGCTGAGCACACAACTGTCTCTGACCCTTCTCCTGCCTCAAGGAGACCATTCCAGCTTTGCTAGGGCACAAAGTAGAAGACAGATTTGAATTGCACAATGGGGCAGAAGCCCTCTACCCTAGGCACTCTCCTTGATTTCAGCAGCTGGCCTTCTCATCTCTACCTCTATCATTTCCAGTACACAGGCATCTGGCTTTTCCCCCTCATGACTGCCTTGAATTTTCCATATATAAAATCTTGATTAAATCAAAGATTTAAATCATTAAATTTTGCTATCTCAAGTGAATTTAGAAAGTTATTTTATTTATACAAGTGTTAGGCCAAACTCCTAAGTGTACCCAATAAATGAGCTCTGTAAATCCATGCATTGTGCCCTGTACCTGTCTTGTCCCCTCCAATTGTGGGATCAGCCTTGTGACCTACTTTGGCCCCTGGGAAGGCATTGTGCTTGGCAGAAGTATAGGTTTGGAAAGCACTTGTATGCTTCACATCCCCTCTTGTTGAATTCCTTCATCAAGAAGCCATGGGCTGCACCCCTAGAGAAGCAGAAGTTTATCAGCCCCGCTGTCCTAGCCCAAGACTCAGCTCAGGTCACAAAACTATGCAACTTGCTCTAGGCTAATAGGAAACACTAAATGATCATTTTTCCAAGTCACTAAATTTCTTTTGAATGTGTATCTAGGAGAATTTTTGAGTTGTTAAAAATGTAAATGTTTTAAGATAATGCTGGAGCTTTCCAAGTTTTACCAATTGTTATACCAATATATGTTTCCTAGGTAAATTCCTTTTAGCCTCTTTTTGCCTTTTCCTTATATCACCTTGATATTTAAATTTTCCTCTATTTATATCTTATATCTACAAGGAAAAGATTTATTATATCACACATTGCAAAATTTGAGGCTAAGACCCTTGAAACAAAAGAGATTAATAAGAGAAAAGCATACAGATTAATTAAATGTTTGACATGACATGGGAGCCTTCAGAAGTGGAGACCAAAGAAACTGAAAACTATATTTTTATGGATGGTTATGCACATTATGATTGGAAGAGAAAAAAGTGTGACCTAATGGCGATAAACTGAGGGAAACTTAGCAAAGCCTATTTGTTCATATAATTCTGTGTGTCTTTAGAGATCAGGAGGGTCCTTACTTCCAGGTCTAGGGAAGATAGCTCTGGATTAAAGGTTTTATGAACTACTTTGGAGGAAGTTCAGAGAATTCTTCTATGGGTTGCTTCAGAAGAGAAGCTGGAGGAGAGGTGAGAATGACATCCTGGCCTCTGTTGTTCACTCAGTGCCAAGGTGTATTTTGAGGTAGCATGTCTTAAACCCATCTTGGCTAGTTACAGTAGTTTCTCCTGAAGGCAATAATCCTACTGTTTATATAGCATTACTTCATCCAGAACATAGTAGACACAAGTGATTGATTGATGATTGATTCTTACGTACTTTTAAATTAAGAGACAGAATGAAAATTCCTTGCTACCTGACATGTTTCCATCTCAGGCTGACTCAGGCATCCCAAGTCTGCTCTCAGAAACTGGAAACTCCCTCTATTATAGAATAATGGCCATACACACTCTTGTTTGTCTCTGATAAGATTAACCCCTTGTTGGCTGGAGCTTATTGCTCACCATCATTAAATCAAGCACTGGAGACATGCTTGGTTTCATCAAATAATCATTCGCCAAGGTCTGTTGATGACTATTGCCAACTTTGAATGGATAAATAAATGAACTTTACTGTAAAGATGGTGATTCTTAAAAGGAGATGTCAGTCAGCAGAGACATGAATTCCAATAAAGCTAATTGCTTCCCCCACTGAAACAGAACGGCTGCTGACTTAATAACATAGGTTAGAAAATGAAGAAAGCTTTGTAAAATGGAAAACACTTAAACTGGCAAAGCAACATAATCCAGAGCATGGTGTATGTCAGATATCAATTGTTTCTTCCACGCATTTTGCATCCAGAAGGAAAGATATAAATAAGTGGTACATATAATCCATTTAAACTGGTAATTAGAGACTGTTTGCAAGAAACTATGATACTTGTATTTGCAACCAAAAAAAAAAAAATCAGAAAACTTGTTTTTACTTACTTTAATTTTCTTAAGAGTGTTAAGGTATCCACTTACAAGAATGTTGTCCAAGTCAGTTGGGTGTAATTTTCATTGGTCATTCTAGGCAGTGAAAGAGCAAGGACACAATGAGCATTTGAAAACATGAACTGAAAAATAATGTCTCTGTTGGTCGTTGCTTTGAGAACTATTTGTGTTTATCAGTGTTCATTAAACTAAACAAATATGGGACATATGTAAGAAAGATAAAAGAACTCAGCCCTTCCTTCTTATGTGAAAAACTGTAGAAGGAAAGCTGGTGGAACCTGATGATAAGATAGATTCCTGGCCTGATGTAGACCATGATGCACAGAAGCCTCACTGAACAGAGGGAACAGGATTGATCCTGGGAGGAGCTCAACACTGAAGTGAATGAGACAGCCACAATGTTTCAGTCAGCTTTTTTGCCACTCTTACTAAAGGACCCAAACAGCACACCTGTAGAGGAGGAAAAGTTTATTTAGGGCCTCACAGTTTCAGAGGTCTTAGCCCCTAGACAGCTGGCTCCACTCCTCCAGTATTGAAGTAAGGCTGAACATCATGGAGGAAGAGTGTGGCATAAGGAAGCAGCTCACATAGTGCTCAGGAAGCAGAGAGAGAAGAAGAGAGACTCCACTCTCCAGATACAAAATATGTACCCCATAGCTTTGTTCCCAATGAACCACTTCCTCCAGCCATACCCCACCTACCTCCAGTTACCACTTAGTTAATCCCATCATGGATTGATTCACTGATTAGGGTAAGGCTATAATGCAATCATTTCTCCTCCAGTCCTTCTTGCATTGTCTCACATGTGAGCTTTTGGGGGACACGTCATATCCAAACCCTAATACACAATAAAACAAGAAAGCCAATGATATGGTTGAAAACCCTGCAAGAATACAGATAAATTTATCACTCTTACAATATATTTTTTTCCATTGGACAGAAACATGGCCTTTTATTCAGAGAGTCAAGTTCTCCTATTTAACCTTTGCCTTGACCTTAAGCCACACAATCATGAACATCTTACAGAACCTGCTTATAACTTCCAGTCTTACACTTAGCAACCATATGTTATTCCCTCAAAAATCTAACCCTTAAACTTAACTAAATAGCATATATGAGAGAAAGGAAGGTATGTTTATGCTGAAATATATGAATCATTTGTTAAATGAGTTGAAAATAATTAATACTTACTAAAGGACATAGTAGTACAGTTTCATTGGAATGTCTGGAATGTGCAACCCAGGTGCGCAATTTTAGCTCTATCACTGGGTGATCCTGGGGCAAGTTACTTCCCTGTGCTTCACTTCTTCATCTGAAAATGAAATATACTAATCACCTGTTTCAAAAGTGTGTAAGAGTGAAGTGATTCAATATCACCAAAATGCCCAAAACTTTGCTATCAATTTAAAATAAACTGATTTACAAACAAACACCATGTTTCAATTTTATATTATTCAATGTAATATTGAGATGTTTCATTACAGTAGTAATACATATTTAATTAAGACTGGAATTATCAGAGAAGCATCAAAAAAGTTACCTGATAATAGCACTTTAAAAAAATACTTATATATATGAGTTAACTTTTGTGATTATATATCAACAGAGAATAGAGAAGGTTAAAAAATGGATCTCTTCCTCCATTCTCATCTGCAGTATCAACAGTTTTGTCCATATATCTTTGTTTCTCTGTATACTCTTTGTTATATTAATATATTCACTTTACAATAATTTCAGATGACTAATATTTTTAGCACTGATTCTTCTGCCAGCATTAAACACCCTCTATTGTTCTGATCATTAAAGTCATATCATGAATAAATGGGTTAAAAATTATTTCCTAATTAAAATTATCCCTACAACTTGCACTTATACAAAATCAATTGGTTATAATAAGTCATGTAATATGAAAAATTGAACTTTGTGATACAGAGCACAAATTGCTTTAATGATTGATGGGTAATATGAGTGGAATAAAAATTTACTAGGTAAGGAGGAGAAAGTATTTACCCTGATACCAAATATTCAGTGAATGCATTATAACTACAATCTTACCTTTAATGTTTCCCATGGTAATTGTCAGGAAGAGGTATGAAGAATTGTGGGACCTTAATAATATGCCTTGCCATTTTAATTGCTGAGAGAAGCAAAAGAATCTTAATTGCCAGGAGACACATCACTAATTAAAGTGTCATTCTATATTCATTCTGAAATAATTAGTTTGAATATTTGTAAGAGCTGAGATATAAATTTAGTTCCAAATTCAGGAACATACCCATAACAGAGTTTGTTGAAATGATTTATGGTTAAAAAAGGTTAACAATCATAAAATTTTAAATGTTTCTTTAATTTGATACAATTTAATTTTTATTGGATTATTAAACTTGAAAGAATGGAGTTCACAAGATTTTAATACTTAGTATGTTTTTAAAATTGCTGTAATACTAAGTTAAATTCCTAAACTGCTTTCAGATTTGTGCAGTATTTTTTTTCCCATTTGTTTCTGCATTTATCACAATTTGGGAAAATCTTCTACAAATAAAAATGTCAACATATGATTACAGTGTAATGTATGAATTGCAAGCTTTGTTAATACTGCACAACGATTTTTGTGAATATAATCATGATTTAGTAGATCTTAAAATTCTAGCTTAATTTCAAATATTTACTAAAATTAATGAAAAAGGACATCTACTTGAAAGGGCTTTAAACTTAGGAAACAAAGAAATTAAATGCAGAGTTTGATTTGAAATATTTTGGATACACATTTACCTAAAACCATCATTTCAGGTTTCCTCAAAATTAAGGACATATTGGGAAAAGTGAAAGCATGGAAATTGACAAAAAGGATAAAGCTTTTCCATCATTCAGTTTTGCATGAAATTGAGGACATGCCTCGTATTTGGCCCACGGTTTTAAGATTTACATTTAAATGTTGCAAACTTTAAAACACTCCAATTATAACTTGTTACATGGCTGCATTTGTTATGAGATTATTCATAAATTTGCTTTGTTGCCTTATTTGGTTCTCTATGTTTTGGGCACAGAAAATTAAATGCTCATATCCTCATTTCACCTCACACCAGTACCAGCCTCACTTTTGTTTTCTTCTTTAACCATTCCATTCCTGGTCTCATCTTTTGTTCCACTCTCGCCTACATAAATATCCACTCTGTGTTGTGTAATGTACCTGTGAATACCGTATGTCCTGGTAAAATATGTAGTGTTTCTAATTTAGATATGCTATAGAAATTCAATTACTTAATTTGTTTCTGGTGATACTAGTCTAGGATTTCCTCTAAAGTCTTGTTATTTTCCTTTGCCCCCAAATATGGTTGAAAATGAGAGTAAGACTTTTACAATAGAATTTTTATTAAAACTGCCAAAGTCCCCAGGGAGCATGAGTTACTTTCATTTTAAAGGCTCAACCTGCCTTTAAAACAAGATCTATAATTTGCTTAAAGACTTACTTAAAAGTTTCAAATGCATTGAAGTGTTTTCATCAGTAGTACAATAATTTCCGCACTTAAAGAAACATGGTAGGTATCAATAAAATAATTCTAACAATTATACCTTTTCTGTAAAAGTCATGTGAACATAGCAGAAAGCTGCTTTCAGACACTTTTTAAAATAAAACAGGTATTTGTTACCTGTTGGATGATTAGCTTTTTAGAGTACTCATATATTATACCACTATTGAGCAATCTCATGCAACGTATGACTTATATCTATGACTTCAAAATAAAGCAAAGTAATTGCTTGAAATATATTTGAAGTACCTATAACTTTATATTATTATTTGGTTCTTACAATCACTTGTGATAGTACTATGATATCAATTTACAGATGACATTACTGTTGTATAAAGACGTTAAAGAGTTTGCCCAAAGTAATCCAGCTAGTAAATGACCATGATTAGAATTTTAGTTTGTTTGATTCCACAGTTTGTTCTGTAAGCTACTAGGCATCACTATAATACAGTGTATTTTTCTCCCCCAATGATCACAGTAGAAGTTCACAATAATTAAGGGCTGCTAATGGCTAACCAAGCCAATACTTTGTGAAGTGATTTGGTATAAATCCATGAGAAGTGAAATAGGATTATATGAATCAAGAGAACATGCTTTGCAAAAATATTCCAAAATGTATTTTTTTTAAATGGTCTGCTTTCAAAACATATTTTCAACCAAATTTGGTCCATAAATTCATCATTTTTCATCTCTTGGTTGGCAGGAACTGCCACTCCCCATTATTACCTTTGAATAATTTTGAAAACTCTACTGGTTGCCACATACTGAGAAACAGCATTTATTTTTTAATGAGTAAGGGAACCTAGTCACATTAAAATTGAAACTAATTTTACTGAAATAAGAGAATGAGAGGAATAGAAAAGTAATGTACTTTTTAAAAACCTACTTTGTGCTCTTTATTGAAGTAATGAAATCCCCATTGCTGTATACTGTTAATACTCTGCCATCTAATCAAATGATCTTTCTGTGGTCTCATCTATGGTTATCTGACATTGAGGTTTTTCAGGCATGATCTTATTAGTTATTCAATAACTACTTTTCAAACTCTAAATATTAGGGTCTTGATTTAAGACAGAATAATCTGGCATTAATCTGACATTCCTCATCTCAGAATTCTGTCAATCTCTAGTATGATGATTATTTTAATTCATGAAAACATCTTAAGCTTATGGCTTTGTGTGAATCATATAAAAAGCAAATTTGCATAATGTCTTTCAGACAAGTGGATAAACTCAATCCCCTTTGTGTTCTTACTTTGCCAAAATATCATTGAGATGCTGTGCTGGAAGGCATTTTTGAAAAGTAGACTTAGTTTAAAATCTTAGAATATTTTGATGTAACCAGTTCACAGCATTTACCTTACTACAAAAGCAAATGGTTTTGATTGCTTAAATGTAAGATTCAGAAACAAAATCCCTTCTGATTAGATAAGAATCAAAATCATCCTTTTAAAAGAATTCAGGTATAATAAATAGAATTTAGATCAGCAAATGCTCAAACTCTTAAATCAGTAGCAAATTAGGTAACATCCTGGGCTGGAGATGTGAATGTTATATAATGAGGATAATAAAGGAGTTGGATGTAATGTGCCTCGGGTGCATGTTAGTAGCTAATTCCAATATGAATGCTTCCCAATCATTTGTCGACTCAAATGCATGTGGTCCGCTAAATGGAAATCTTGGACGTTCTCTCATACACCCCATTATTTGTAATTGAACACCTGATTTCTATCATGCAACAAATTAACATCTGCACTGGATCTGTCTTTTATGCATATGGATACACTGATTAGAATTTTGCAGATAGGCAGATACTTGAAAACAAAAAGACAACATTGTGAAACACTTCCAGCCATAATTTTTGATTACATATTGAGAATCGTTTAATTATCTTACTCCATTTAATTAGCCCTTCTACTTAGGTCAATTGCTTTTTTTATTAACATGACATGTTAGCAATTTGTTAATTGGCATAAAATAACATGAGACTTTACTGAGTATTTCGTATGAGAAATACATGTGCATAAGCAAGCTAAAGAAAACAGAGAAAAGGTAAATGAATTCATTAGCCCCCTTACAGCTTTTGCCAGTGGCACTGATTGGTGCCACCAAATTCTGTGCTTCTGCCCTTTAAAGTTCTGTCCTCCTATTATGCAGAATGAGCTGTCCATGTAAGTTGTCTATGAAATTTGAGACCATGGGTATAAATTTAAAATAGAAAGGCCTTTTCTGAAATTAAAAGAATGATGAAAAGTGAAGAAACAGACATATAAATGCTAGTTGTGGAAGGGCAGTAGATATATCCATGCAGGTAAGAGAACTAAGGAAAAAATAAATCAATATGAAGCCTCTGAACTAAAAGCCTCTTTACCAGTGTTTTGTATTATAAATTATTTCTTATATATAAATAAAGATATTATTTATTATACCTAGAAGGAACATTGTATCTTCTTCCTAAGAATTCCTCTGGGATCTAATACAAATAGACTACTGTCAGCATCCTGTATTGGGGAGTTGGGTGTTTAGTCATGTCAGGTTTAGCCACTTAGCCTTATATTCAGTTAAATACAAATCATTTCTTGAACCCTAAATGAGTTATTGCAATATTATCACAACTTCTAGGAACTACATGATAGAGAACATATAATAACATTTGTTTCCCTGTCTTTTTTTATATTCTACTTTATTATAAAGATTTGTGGTTTCTTCATATCAGTGGAGAATTTATGAGTTAAAAGAGATGTGGGGGTTTCTTTACCCAATGTTTGTTTTACAAATGAAACATTAAGGGAAAAACTAGTGGGCCTCTCTAAAAATATTTATGGAGGGAGATGGACATTTAATTATTTAACTTTTGCTGAAACTCTTCTGGGCAAAGCCGCAGGTTGGGCATTTTAACAAATACAGAGATACATTTATGTGTCCCAGTACTCGTGAGAATTATTTTCCTTCTTGCTAGTAACGTTTTCATCCACTTGGGGGCACTAGGTGCAAATTTAAGAGAAAAGAAAAAATGTTATTTTGCTTGATTTATTTCAGTGAGAAAAATTGTGCACTTTTAGATAAAATACCTTTGAAATGCATAAAGATGGCTCATGTTTTTGTTCATTTTTAAGTTTCAGTGCAGATTAAAACAATGGTTCTCAAAGTGTGATCAGAAGCCTTGCTTGAGAACCTGTTAAACATGCAGATTCTCAGGTATGGTTTGCTGAAACAGAGACTTTGGGAGTGGGACCCAGAAATCTGTATTTTTACAAGCTCTCCATCTAAAAAAATTTTTTTTTTTTTTTGCTTACTGACATTTCAGAACCACTGAATGAGAAAAAATACTGTTTTGTTTTCAACTGTTGAGAAATGTATTGGGGGTTAGCTTATAAAATATGCTTGCAATATTGTGAAAATCTGTTTCTTAGGAGAGGCTCTATATTATCCATAAACAAGTTAACTGAAGACTTAAGCTATCTTTTGTTGTTGTTCATGATCTTACAACTGGGTTTATAAGTTAGAACTATTAATTAATGAGTGATTTTTATTCCCATCTCCCCCACCCTCAAAAAAAATCTGAATCTGATAAAAAAAATTTTGAGGTAAATCATTTGTTTTATATTATGTAGATAAATCAGCCAGTTCCTGTAATTTGTTAACTTAAACTCATTGTGATAATATCAGAGAAGTGGTCTAGATTGCATGATAATGCTATTAGCAATATTTTTAATATCTCCCTAGTATCTTTATTATTATGAAAAGTGATGTAATGTATACTGGGTAATATAATCTTTTCAAGCAATTAGGAAACCAATAGTTGCCTCCTTTAGCCATTAGGAAAAACTGCAATTCAACTAAGACCAGATTTAGGACCTTTTTTTTTTTTATCTCTAAGTGTAATATTAGTGTAGTGATTACACTCATTCTCTTTTTAATAAATAGTCAATATGGTTGCTCTGTTCATGAGAATTAGTTGAATCTACCTGAAGAGAGTACCCATTCTCTTTAGAAAAGTCCAAACCACTGATTTTAAAAGGAGAACCTTCTAGAAATCTAGATGACTGGCCTGTGAGGCTGAAACTTGAATTCTGAGCTTCCTCCCACATCAGAGGTTCTCTCATACCCTCCTGAACATTATGCCAGATCTCAGATGGCCTTACCCCCTCCTCTCTTCCACGATGGACCCTTGATTCTTTGGGGGGGACTTAAAGTAGTGTAGAACTTCTAAAAGTCTCTATGCTGAAGGAGAATAAAATGAGAAAATAATCACAGAGAATAGAAGAAACTACCTACCAGTTAAGCTTGCTGTTTTTCTGGTGTATTCTGAGCTGTTCATCTACGCTGTGTGATACTGTCTGCTCCATTCAAGATGGCTAACCTGGGATGACACCTCATGAAACTTCTCTACTACAGTACTATTAAACTTCTCCAAATAAAGGTCCTTAACTCCCACCACCAGGGAACTACCTTTTGCCTATGCCAATGCTTTTTCATTCATAACCTATTCATCTAGCACAGAATGCGACTGGCCTCAGTATGCAAGGAATGGTTTGGATCTAAGCTCAAAACTACCTTCTCCATTTATACAGGAAGCCACCTGAAGAGGAAGTTTCATGTGTACATAGTAGCTGAAAACCATACCTTTATAATTAATTATAATGCTAAAATGAGTCTTGTAGCAAAGTCAAAAAGTATAACTATCCAATGAATATTGCTAATTAATACTTAAAAGTTCTTAAGATTACATAATATTAAAATATCCTAAGTGGTTATAAAATACATAACCTGTAGAAATAAATGGTATCAACCTGATAATATTGTTATAGTAATTTCAATAAAGCATGTAAAGGACAAAATATAATGCTTGGAATTTTATAAATCCATTTTTTCCAGGTAACTTGTTGTAAGGAGAATATTGATGATGAAATGTGCTGGGAATGGTTATTTTAACGGTATTGATGCAGTGTATATACCATGACAGATATAATAATACCCCTGCCCCCCGCTTTGCTACTTGTTTCTGGTTTTAGGTAAAGTTTAATTTCCTTGAATGCTAGTGCAATAAAGTTAAGCCTAACTGGACACTTTTTTTTATTTCCAACTTGAGTGCTAATTTTTTTTTCAATTTACTAGAATTTTTGTTGCTTTTTAAAATGAAATTCATAAGTATATTTTCATTTGACTATTAAGGATAATTTACTCACCTATATTCACCTATCTAAAAATCTCTACCTTCTAAAGCTCCCATGATAATTTATCCTTACTTTTCATAATTATCTCCTACCTTATACTGATTATTTATGAAGAGCTTATCTTTTGTTCTCCACTGCACAATGTAAATATTAAACAAATCAATTATCACTAAAGGGTACTAACTCCAAGCTAGGTCTTGCATTATCTGAAGTTTGTTTTCTTGCTTATTTTCCTTCAGGTGTAGAGCAAAGTGGGGGGAAATGAGAAACCTTTGGTGAGATGAAAATTATGTGATTTCTAGTTAATTGCCATCTCAGTGTAATTACTGTTAACTTTCTAATAATTCACACATCATACCGAAAAGCAGATAGAAATGTGCTAACAACTTAATCAGACTCTATACTTAGAGATGAAATTTTGAAAAGGATCTTCATACAGATTTTCATTTTATTTTCCTAAAATAACATACATTCTTGATGGAAACTGGACATAACGCAAGTTTCTTTTCAGTTCTGCTGGTTAGGTTGTGCTACCATAAAGAGATGGAGGAAAGGGGGCAAGGGATGTAGCTCAGTGGCAGAGTGCTTGCCTAATATGGGTGAGGACCTAGCTTTGATCCCCAGCACTACAAAAAAAAGAGAGAAGGGAGGCAAAAGATATTTAAGGGCCATGATCTTCCCAAGACTGATTTTTTTCCCCACTATATTTTGTTGTTTTAAGAAAAATCTAGAATCACCATTAGAGAGATTTTAATTCTTTTCTGTGTGTATATACACACATACACACATGTTATATATACACATATATAGATATATAAATGGATATAGATAAAAATGGTAGAATAATGCTGTTTTACTTTTTTTTTCCTTCCAGTTGTGTTTTTGCTATTGTTAGTGCTTGGTGCTGGGGATTGAACCAGAGCCTTGAACATGCTAAGCAGCTGCACTCCCAGCCTCTGAATTATGTGTTTCCTGCTTTTTTACACCCATGTCAGCCTATAATTGTGTGACTGTAAAATGCTTCCATTAAGATAAAAATATTGTGTTATTTGAACTCATGTATATTAGAATCCTTGGGGAAACATTATTGATTCCTTTGGTTGACATGTGCCTTCAAATAAAAGAAAAGGAGTAGATTTTATTCCAAAGTTACTCTTTAGAGAAAACAACTTCACAAGCCTCTTGGAAGTGGTTGTATAGCCTTACTTTGACAAAAGTAGCAATATACATTTGTCCAGTAGATGGCGCAAGCATTCCCCATAGCAGAAAACTGTCTTGAAAAGCAAAGAACTTGGTAATAAAAGCAACACTAAGTGAAATTAAAAAACTTCAAGACATTTTCTTTTTAAAAATGTAAAAAGAAAAGGTTAGAAGAAGGTGAGTGGTAGTTCATTTTGGACATATCAAACTTGTCAAGGCATTTTATCAAATTAATATATAAAAGCTTTAATGTGTAGTATTATATGGATAATCACAGATATCACAAGGTCAATTTTTACCAAAAATATCTGCGACTTGAAATTCTGAATATGTTATGTAAATGTCAAATGTTTTCTCTTTATACTGACTATCTGTATTTCATTTTTCATCTTATCCCACGTTCACAGGTAGAAATACTGTGGATATAGATAGATTTTAAGCAAATATTTTTTAAATGTGAATTTATTTTTTTTGGTACCAGGGACTGAACTCAGGGCTACTCGACCACTGAGCCACATCCCCAGCCCCATTTTGTGTTTTATTTAGAGACAAGATCTCACTGAGTTGCTTAGCACCTCACTGTTGCTGAGGCTGGCTTTGAACTCACGATTCTCCTATCTCAGCCTCCCAAAGTGCTGGGATTACAGGTGTGCACCATCTCACTCGGTTTAAATGTGATTCTTAAAGTTACAGGAGAAAAATAAACATGATAAAAAAAACCTAGTACAACGAGTCCTAACCTTATCAGACATGGCTGCTTTTTACTACTGGCTTTATTTTGTTATTCATTTGCCTCTAAATAAGTAAATATGTGTGAGAGAAAAACTAAACATCAAGGGTACTTTCCTGTAATAGTCTAGAAGTTTTTGATTGGTTAATAAATAGCATTTTCTTAGGAACCTAAGAAGCCAGGTACGGTGGTGCATACCTGTAATCCCAGCAATTCAGGAGTCTGAGGCTAGAGGATCACAAGTTCCAACCAGCCACAGCAATTTAGCAAGGCCCTACACAATAGCGGGACCCTGTCTCAAAATAAGAAATAGAAATGCCTGGGATATAACTCAGTGGTAAGCACCCTGAGTTCAATCCCCAGTACAAAAAAAAAAAAAATCCTAAAAAATGAGTAGCTTGAAAATCTAATGCAGGTTCTCTATAGAAATATTGCTTTTGCCTAATGAAAAAGAAGAGGCATTTTTTGTTGCAATTTGCATGACATCATAGATATGGTTTATTTTAGAAAAAGATATACTTAAGTTTTCCCCCCAATATTTAAAAACTTTTTTTAAAATTTATTTATTTTTATTTATTTATTTTTTTCTCAAAAGTTGCATTTTAATACATGTTATCAAACATAACAGAAAAAAACAAATTTTCAGAAGCTGTATACACTATTCACTGAAAACATTTGTTGAGGCAAATAGAAAAAAAATTGTTACAATCGTAATTTTTCTAACTTTGCACAAAATTATAAGCAGATTACATTCTTCATATTAAACATCTTTATATGCACTTTCAATGAATAGTACCAAATGCCGAATGGTCTCTCTGATTAGTGGATGCTGATGAATAAGGGAGGTGGGAATGGGAAACATAAGAGAAATAGAGAAACACTGGATGCGACATGGGGGAGGCGGGGGGCAGGAAAGGGGAATGGGTATAGTAAAGATGGTTGATAAAAAATATATATAAAAACTTTTTTTTAATAAGAGACAAAATCAAAAAAGTCATCACCAAGCCTCCACCCTCAATTTTTTTAGTCCTTCAAAAAAATTGGTTTAAAATATATTTCGGGATGTTCTACTACTAATAATGATGCATTGTACTCTGTAGTTTGAAAGGCCCTTTCATGTGTATCATTCTGCTAGATAAATGATACTTGTCGGTTGTGGTAAAGGCAAATATTGCTATTTCTGTTTTACAGATGAGGAAAGTAAAGTTTATACTGGGTACATAGAAGTTTAAAGGGATATTGGGCCTAAGAGAATCATTTGTGTTTTCTCTGTCTTCATCTCTACCTCCATTTCCCCACAGGTTATTTTCATTCTTTCATCTCTATTTTTTTGGGAGGGAGGACTTATTCTACATCCCCACCATTTGCTTCCATGGGATACCCATTGCTATATTATTCTTGACCTCTCTTCTCTTGCCCATCCCCTATACCTTTTTTACCTTTACTTACTTAATTGGTTAACTTGAGAGCAGAAACTGGACATGAGTAGATAAGCCCTTTATATTCTATTTGTCCTTTAAAAGTGAGTTGTCTAGAGGAAGTCCCTGTTCTCTGCATCTCCCACATGTGTGTTGTGGGCAGGATCTTCCCAGGCTTAGGCTTGTCCTGTCCAGCACTGTCTGTGACTGGGCTATGCAAAGCATGTCTAGAAGTGATACTGAACCTTATAAGGAAGCCCACTTCTTACAGAAGTAAATCATGCTCTACAGTATTATCTCCATCAGTATTGAAGGTAGCATTTTATTCTGTCAGCTCATTTATCTGTAGTGAATTTGTTCAGAATGCTAGCAATGAAATGAGGTACCAAATCACTGGTCCTTCAACAATTCCAACAATGGATTCTAACAAAGCTCACATATCAGGTCATTTTGAAAAACATACTAACAGGAGTTGTTTGGGGATCTTGAGACATGTTCTACTTTGTCAGAGGTGCAGAAGCCCCAGGAACCTCTTGTTGGGGTCACGAGTGATGTGTGCTGAGCTCCGTGCCTACTTTCATGGCAGCTGCTCTATTCTGCCTTTCTGTATGTTTTGATCTTCTGTATTAAGTTAATGTTTAGGGTAATACTCTGCTGCTAAAATTATTTGATTTTTTTCTTGATCCACATAAGTATATAAAAAAGCAATTTTATGAAAAATCCTGACTACCCAAGTCTTTTTCTCTCCCTTGGATGCATATCATATAAATTTTTATAAAATATAAAATTTAACATTTAAATTTATAAATTAATATTTTTATAAAATATCAATTTTTTTGCTAAAAATTTTCTTGCTTCATTATGTTTTGTCCTAATGACAAAACTAGGATTAACCGTAGTTTATGGCAGATGCTGTATAGAAGCTCAGTATCGGGCAATGGGAATGGAATGGTGAGGAACTGACATGACAGTGGCCCTCGTGGAGGGCATGGCTTAGGCCATGACTGTGGAGGAAATGTCCCCATGTCACCCGGTGCCTATAAGACAGGAGTGTGACTCTGTGAGGTGTCAGGAAATGCTGCTCCAAGAAAGGCAGGTGAACTTGGCATGAGAACAAATGGGAAACATGAGACTTGAGCTAAATCCATTGAAAGGATGCATTGGAAAGGATGAAGTTAAGATGTGCCAGACTGAAGGGGTAGGAGGAACAGCACTCAAACACCTGGAGGAGCAGCAAGAGCCCAGAGAGTGTTTGTATAGCAGAGTGCTTGATGTCAACGTGAGCCAGGAAAAATATCCAAGGAGCTCTGCACAGGCAGTTTATAAATGTGAGCAATCACAGAACTGTCTACGACCAATTAACATGCCCAGAATGCAAGAGCAGAGTTCCAGAGAAAGATTAACAACAATCCGAGCAAAGCTGGGCGCTCAGGCTGGATTGTGGGGCAGCTTATGAAAACAAGCACATAAGCACAAGGGAGCCAGGCAGGGATGGGCACATGGAAACTGTGGTACAGTGTCTGAGCTGGAATTACAGCAAGAATATCTTACTGCTCAGTCCCCAAGTCCTGAACCAGGACCCCACTATTTTTTACTACATTTATGATTGGTCACAGCATAAAGTTGAAGTTCAAGTGACATAGCTTAGGTGGAACAAAGCTGTTGATAAGGCAATTCTGAAACATGCTGAGTGTCAGAAGGAGTTCAAATACCTTTGTAACTAAGTGACATGAAGGTGTCACTCCAGAAGATGGACAAAGGCAATTTGTTTCCTAAATCTCAGAGCTCTTCAAGCATGCCCTCATTAGCTGAGATCAGAGAGCAACATTACCTTTTAGGAATCAAACATAAGCCATGGAGCTTATGATCCAAATTTTAAAGAAAACTCTCTTCTGTTTGCATGTAAATCTTTATAAATTCCTAGCAAAATTGTGGTAGAAGTGAAAAATGATAATGTAGTTATAACGAAGATATCATCACTTCATTCCAAACAGAATGTAAAACCTCAGTTATATCCATCTGTTGCTTAAAGGCATTAGCAATAATCTAGTTACCAAATTACCAAAGTGTGTGTTAACATGATTCCTACAAGATGTTCTAAAAAAAAAAAAAAGATTCTGCAGTTTGGAGACAACATATTTGCTATTCTGTCCTACCTTTCTTGTCCCACGTGTCTCCTTGCACTAGTCTGCTATAGGCCCTTAGAAGTCCTGGCATACAGAACCTCATTAGCTTTGTTTTATTCATTATTTCCACATTTATTTGCCCACCAAACCCATTCCTTTTCTTCACAGTGCCTCCTTGTACCTAGATGTTCCAAGACATATGCTATGGAAAACACTGAATCCCAAACTGTTTCCATGAGTATGGTTTTAGAATATGGTTTTTTAAATGAGAATTTCACATACATCTTTCTTTTGCAATCCTCACTTTGAAGAAAGTAGACTAGATATTTTCATTTACAGAAAAGGAAACTGAGCCCTAAAATGTTTGCATTAATTCAGTATTACCTATATGTTGTATAATATTCAACAATGCTTGATCGTTTTTCTTTATTTTGGTAGTATTGTTCCTAAAACAAGTTAATAAAATATACTTGGAAATATACATATTTTACCAAAACTTTTCTTTCTTACCAGACCATTTGCATTTTCAGGGAGAAGAGAACTTAAAAAAGGAAAGAAAAGAAAACAGGATTGCATAAGTGAATCCTTTCCATCTAGTTGTCAGGTGACCAGAGCCTTTTTGCCAAGTGGTTCAGAATGTCCTTTCCTCCTCCCCTTTGTAATGTGACAAACTGGACCCTCAGGGACATTCCGCTTTTCACATAATACTTTCCTCTATTGAAGGAATAGGACATAGACCCAACCATGCAGGTTAGCCTGGTGGGAGTAGAGGAAGGTGTTCAGTATACTCTTTGCATGTTTTCTTTTATCCACATCTGAGACATTTTATAATTGGTTTGGAAAACCCATTAATTTTCTTTAACTTTTAACAAAGCAGTGAAGTTCTTACAGATGAAGGGAAAAAAACTGTAAGAGAATATAAATTGAGGAAAAACACAAAACCCTCCTTTTGCAAAATATACTTTCTGGGGTAGTGATTATCGAGGCAATGCATATATTAATTAATTTCATTTAGCCCTTCTACATGGTACATGTATTTCAAAGCATGCTGTGCACCATAAATATATGCATTTCATCAATTTAAAAAATACTTAAAATGTGATTTTTATATAGTATTATAAATATCAGCGTTAGAGAGATGCCCTTTTAAGTAAGTATTAGGACACTTTTTTCCTGTTAATTGAATTATAAAAGAATGCCAAAACCAATTGTCAAAGATGAGTATTAGGCAACTATCTTTAATAATACTTGGCCATGTAGTGTGACTTAGTTGTATTATTTGTCTTCTGTTTAGCTATTTAAAATTAGTTTCATAGAATTACTTACCTAATGTTCCCATTTAGCTGTGTGTCTAGGTGACGACAGTGCATTCACTTCATATTGAGTATTAGAATGTTCCCTTTGAGAATGATCAGCTATAGTTCTTGATATCTAAAGGTGGAATAGGGTTTGTGTGGTCTTCTCTTGGCACATTACGTCTATTTATTTTCTAGATGATTCTTCAGCAAACCAATTTTTGATACTTTTTATACCTTAACCATTATACTTATCTGATAATGCTGGTATCTGCTGAAATGTATCTGACATCTAAGTAGCAGAAGATAAAAATTTTTTAAAAGAAAAATGATGGGTTTTACATTACTGGTACCACAAAATGTGATGTCTATAAGTGAAGAATTCTCATTTCATTCAAGTTTGCTGTTACAAGCCACCCCTTTACATAGCACAAACATTTAACTTCTTGCTTGACAGCAGGAGTTTGGGGTTTTTCTTCAGTTCTGATTTCTCTCAGACTGCCACACAATTTTGTTTGGCAAAGATCCTTTGCTTGCACCCTCACCTCTTATACTCTTTCCCATAAGAATTCAAGGAGTATAAAGACCAACTGGAAAGTATTTACTTCTAGATTTCATAATGTGCAGGTCATGGTGTTGTCTCGAATCAGTGTCTTTTCTCATACTTAGCTGAAAACAAAACCAAAAGAAAAATAAAAGAAGAGAAGAGAGAAAGAAAAAGACTTAATCTTGTGGAGTTAAATAAAAGAATGTAGTGAAAGGAAGGTTCCTTTTATGCAAGCAGCAGAGAACGTGTAGGGATGACTGCAAGTGCCTGAGGGCATTTGGTCCCTATTGGTTTTCACATCAAATGCAATGGTGCCCACAGATAGCCTGTATTGTTGTCAGTTAAATGGGATCATGAGTGTCTGAAAGGTGTTTGAGAATGAACCGAAAATCATTTTCACAAGTGGATGATTACTTCTGCCACATGTTAACCGAACTCTATCAGAATGGCCTAGCTTTTTGAGCCTGCATTAATTGCTCTTTCAACCTTGACTGAGGTTTCTCTTTAAGAAAGCCCTTTCCAGGACTCAACTACTCTATATATTGATTTTTTTTCTTTCTCTATTTTTCCTTGAAAAATGAAGCCTTGTAGAAGAAAAGGCTTTATCATTCAACATGTAGATGGATTGTTCCATTTCTTTGAATAAAAAGCTAGACTCATAAGTGATCTGCCAAAAGCAATAGTCCTTTTATTTCCCCTAAGCACTGAATAATTCCCATCTTATGTATACAATTATGTTTTTCAAATATTCATTAGTGATGATTTTTCATCATAAAGTAAAACCATGAACTCTCACAGCATGGTCTCAGAGCAAATAAATTGTCATATTCTCCTTTCTATTAGAGCTGTATGCCACCACTCTAATTGAACCTAAACTACAATATTTAGTAAAGTGTTTGGAGAATTTTTGTGTGTTGAAGTATTCTTCAACACACAAAGTGTTTTCAAAATTTTGTTAAATCAGTTATGTTACTACCTGTTTCTATTTCAAACCTGGCGTAGAGTCTGTCACTGTGTCTACGCTATCAATACATATATTTCATACATACCATGATATGAAGATGAGTTAAATCTCAGTTTTTAAAACTAATCAAAGTGAGTTCTTAAATTTACATTAACATTTTTGACTATGCTTATCAGTAGAGAGTATACAGTATTTATAGGAAATCACTTTGTTAGTAAAACTCATTTCTGAGGGTTTTGGCATAAAGGAAGACAAATCACAGATATTACATGTGAATCTATTTTTTAAAATATATTTTTAAAGATATGTTGTGTAAAAACAAGCATTTAAAATAGTTTTATAAGCTTGTCAATGTTAGCACATGATGAAATGTAAATTGTCTGTCTGAGATTTTACAAAAAGATGCCTAGTAGTTTATGCTGATTTTTGTCTCATTTGAAGTTTATTTTTACCAAATTTTATTTTATTCATTAAATCTGTTCTTGAAAACCTATTTTTGGTACTAGACTATATATTGTTCATGATCAGTGTCTATCTTAAGAAAAGTTTTTATTCTTTGCTGCCATAGGACATTCTGAGCAATTTCATAAAGACTAGTTTTGTCCACAAGCAAAACTTCTAGAAGCAAATGTGATATGTATCTTTCCCAGCTGGCTTATTAACTTTTAAGGATCATGTCAATCCTAGAAATGTATAATTTTAATAAGGTATTATATAATAGCCTTATGTAACTGCTTTTTAAATTTTTTTGTTGTTGTTGATGAACCTTTATATCATTTATTTATATGTGGTGCTGAGAATCGAACCCAGTGCCTCACACATGGCTAGGCAAGTGCTGTACCATTGAGCTACAACCCCAGCCCCTTACATAACTACTAATATATAGAAGATGAAAAATACACTGTTTACCTTGTTGGTAATAACTATTTTGACTTGTTCACCATTTTCTTAAAGAAAATCAAGTAGGAGAATTACCAAAATTATTTTTTCTTCTCTTGAGGTTTCCCCTACCAGTATATTTTAAATATACAATAAAAATGTTAAACTTTATTATCATATCTCTCTGATATTCAGGGATAAAATATGACCTTAGACTGGTTAGAAATACACAAAAATCATAGGCGAATGAAACACTGAGACACATGTCCTTGATTTTATGCATTGGTTCCTAGCAATGATTCATATTTCCTGGAACAAATAGTGCTCTCCATTAGAAATAACTCTAGAAAAGGCATTAATACCTGAAGATTACTCTGTTTATACTCGCTTAAGAAACCAAATGTTTCAAGGCTTTACTCTGTGTTAAATCCAAGCATTGTGTCAGTGCTGCTAATTACTTTATTACCTAATCCTGTATAAGAAGAGAAGATTCTAAAGTTAAGCAGGCAATTTTTCGTTCAGAGGAACAACTTAATCCTTACGTTGGGTGTACTGATGAAAGTAAACACTTTTACATTGTATCTGAGCAGTTCTTTTTAAATAATCCAAAATACTCTAGTTACGTGAGTATTGTGATGAACTAGAAATATTTCAATGGAAAAAAGTTATGTTAAGTGCAAATGAGCATCAGAAATATGTGCCTGTGAAATATGTGCAATAGAATCTTTTATCCCCTCTTAAATAATTATTGGATCATATTTAACTTCTGTTATGAGTTTTTCCCTAGGGCTGTTTTCTAACAGAGTACCAGAGAATGGAACATGATCATAAAAAGTGCTAATATTTGTTATCTCATTTTTCATCTATTTCTAACTTAACTTTTAAAAGATGAGGGGAAAAAATGTCTTATTTAAAACCAAATTTTATAGGTTGAGGAGAATGAATAATGATGAAAGCCCCACCCCACCAAAAACAAATTTGCATTTTTCTTTAAAATAAGGTGAAAAAAAATCACAGTACCCCCAAATGTTCTTCTTATGTTGATTGATAAATGTTTATTTTATTGGATGAAATTGTAAATTGTCTCATTAAAACCACTTAAGCATGTGTCCCAGTTTGCAGGTATTTTGGCAGGTCTGATTTACAAATTCTTATTAAGGACATTTGGATATGAATTAACCATACAGTCATGAGCCAGCAGATGACAAAATATTGAGGAAGAGCAGACCCGCCACCCAAGGTTCTGTCCCCTTCTAGTACTAGAAACATTTCTTGGATGATGTTCTTACACATCTTTATTTGGTAGAATCCTCTTTCATAAAGCACCAAAGCACTAATTTGTGTAGAATCCAGAGGACAAGAAAATTTGAAAACTAGGCTTAAAAAAATATTGAACTATTTTCATGAAACAAATAAATGACAAGTACACAGCTATAAAGAATCTGTTTAATTAATGCTATTTCTAACATATATATCAAATAGTTAGATTTAGATTTTTTTCCCCACTGTATTATGCAGTTATAATTGATATTTGTTATAATGACCCTGAGATTACTATAGGGTCTTTCTAAATCATTAAAGAAAGATCAACTTATATTTATGACTGTTTGAAGTCAATTTATTGGGTATAAATTCTCTAAATATATTGGTTATAGATAAGGATACAATCTGTATAGAATAACTCATTTTTAGTAAGAATATTAGAACAGCAAGCATAAGGAACAGCATCTATCATCTAGAAAAAAATATAACATCAAGATAAATGTAATTTTTGTATATTTTCTGAAGTTTAAAAAACTGATTAGACCTTAGATACCATGAAAGAAATAATTCATAATGTAGCATTGAACATTAAAAAAAACAGACATATAGATGGGTTAGGAGAGGATAGATTTTGATTTTTATAGATGTTATCTAATAAATTGATTATCTAATCATTACCAAATATTCAATAGATTTTAGCTATTTTTCCTCACTCATTCTCACTCCATTCCTCCCAAATGATAAGACCATTAGTCTATAGAGAATTTAGACTACTCCAAGTTCCACAATGTGAGGTTGTGTTTGAAAGCTGGAAGCCTATTTCACCATGAAACCTATGGAGCTCTCAAGACAAAAAGAAAATGCCCTTGTCTTTGGTCTCTAGGTTTTACCTTGGTCATACCAGAAATATTTATATAGAGTCATAATCCAAAATATTTAATAATAATTTTTTCAGATTAAAAAAAGAAAGATGTCCTCTCATGTTACTAGTGGTAGTACAAAGTAGGACAGCCACTCTAGAAAGAATTTGGCAGTTTCTTATAAAGTTCATCATATACTTTCAATATGATCCAGCAGTCCTGTTCCTGGATATATGTCCAATAGAAATGGGAACATTTGTTGACACCAAGACCCAAATGTGTAGCTTCGATTTTGATGTCCAGATGTGTGGAAACAATTCAAATGTCGACCAGCTGGTGAATGGATAAATACCTTGAGGTGAATTCATTCAATGAAATATATGTACTATATAATTGCAATTACATGGTATTTTGGCAAATGACAAACAAAGTCAGATATCAGTAGTTGCCAAAGCTGGGGTTGTGAGGAGGGGATTAATCATTATGAAGATGAGAGAACTTGGAGGAGAAAGAAATATTCCATAAAATTTGTATGATCAGCTAGTTTCTGGATATGTTTGCTTAGTTGTCACTTTTGTACGTGTTCAACTTGATCATGGTCATGGTTACATAACTGTTGAAACGTTCATCGTATTGTACACCTGAAGCGGGTGAATTTTACTTGATGTAAACTGCTAAGAATCCTAACAAAACACAGGGAAAGAAATACACAGTATATGCATTGTAGGAAGGCAAAAAGCCATAAAGAAGGATATGAAATCCATCTTTAATCACACCAGACAGATATTAACTGCAGGTTTAACTTTTAATTGAATTTTCTGGATTTTTTCCATGTGTAAAATATGAGCTCATGTGACTATTTTATTTAGTAAGAATTTTCTGTACATTAGTGATTTTTGTATTAGTTAGTGACAACCTAATCATTTGATTCTTAGATTGCTTTTGGGTTTTTTACTCTTCACCAACTCTTTTTTTTTTTCTTCATTCTTCCCTGGTTTTTAAAAATATCCCTTAGGCCAAGAATCTGCTTTTATACTCATGGAAAAGCATCTAGACAATGGGACTTAGTATCTGATCCCAGAATTCATGCTTATGGAGAAAAAATTTAAATGTGTTAAAGTGAAATTCAATGTATTCTTACTTGGCATAGTTGTTTTGCTAATGTATTTCATCCATGTTCATTTTTTGCATTAGAAATTTAATATGAAAACATGAAGACAAACTATTATATTATTTTCTATATATATAACATTACTTTGCATGTAATCTTTTGTTTAATGTTATTTTTTCTTATGTTGAGAGCTGGTAAAATTTGTATAACCAGTTTCCGGATATGTTTGGTTAGTTGTCACTTTTGTACATGTTCAACTGGATTTTTCCTTAAAATACAACAGTCCATACTGCGTCAGAGTACTTACATGTATACCTTGGTTCCCAATTCCTTCTTGCTCTATTTCTTATAACATGTTTCACTAATACATGTACAACATTCCCAAATGCAATGTATACGTGTCCACCAACATCTCTGCTTTCTGTCTTCAGAGAAACTATACATTTTTATTCCAATTTTATTAATCAGCGTTTTTGAATGATCTTGCAGCTGACTGGTATTCTTCACACAGGACCTTCACTGACAATAAAACTCATACTAACTTGCTTGTGGTCTTGATGGTTTGTGTCACTATTCACATTCACTTGTGTATGACCCTACTGCCCAGCAGTCTGCCAAGTGAGACACTTGAAAAGAGCTGAGAAGAGACTGTGGACACAGGCAAAGCTTCTTTCAGAAGCCCTCCGTGGCTGCTGGGCAGCTACTGGGCACACATCTTAAAGTTGCTGTGCTTTTATAGAGGTCAGCTGTCATGTCTACAGCATCTAGCTCTTGAGGTCATTGCTGTTAACCCCATAATAGGAACTTGGGTGTGTGCATTTCAAATGAGGTAAATTATATAGGAAAAAGACAGAAAGAAACCAGCTGAATACCTATCACAGAACCAGAGAGGAGAAATTAGAGGCTAGAACCAAGGTGTGCAAAGGGCTTTTAAGGGGACCATGAGAAGAAACAGTGGACAGGTAAGAAGAGGGGTAGATATTTCTGCCAGTCATTAAATGAATTCACATTACATCTACAAGCACAGACAATGGTATGAAGGTTAACATGAGTGCCAGAAAGAAACTAACCAGATGCTCTGGCTAGCTCATGTGTGTAAAAGGTAATGTGTAATTGATTTGAGCAATTTGGATGATGTTTGCAATGCAAGGACCCAGTTGTTTGTGTTTTAACTTTGAGTAACTCTATTTTTTCCCCTGATTCTGAAAATTTAGAAAATATAGGAAACTTAAATCTACCATAATTACATTACTCAAAGATACTGTTATTAATATTTTGGACTATTCACTTTGTATATCTGTATTTTTAAAAAATTCCAGATCACTAAGGATGGTGTAGGATTGAATTCTGCTCTTTTTAGATATTATATAATGAGATTTTCACTGTTACTAATTTTATCAAAAACTAAAACAGTAGGTCTGTTCCATATCTTGCCATGCTGTACTACAGGTAAACGGGACTTATGTTATCCTCCCCACTGGTAGCTAGTAAGAGAGTCTATTCATTTCACCACACCTTAGCCGATGTCCCATTCCATATCGCTCTATTTAAAGAGGACAAGAAGTATGTTTGGTTTGTTGCAAAAGATGATTATGTTATTAAGAAACTAAAAGTTAAACTAAAATTTCAGCCGTGAAAATTATAAGAGGAGGTCTGAAGACTTTAAGTCCCTAAATAAACTGCATTAGCCAGAATGTTTGTTGTTTTATTTTTGGTCCTGGGCATGGAACCAGAGCCTCACGCATGCTCAGCAAGTGCTCTACCATTGAGCTATAACCTAGTCCATGATACTCTCCTTTACCATATAGAATTGAACATAATTTTAGTTTGAATAATGCTGTACTTGTAAGCTTTCACTTGATATAAAGGAATTGTGACAAAATACTTCTTTAATTTTAAAATTCTCTATTTCACTTTTGTAGGAGGGATGTGTATGTGGTTTCATGGCATAATTTAAGAATAGCTCTTTGCTTGATGAGCTCACCTTTGATTAAATTTTAATTTCGTACCTTCCTGGATTCCTCAGTGTATCTCTGTATATTCATTAAGAACCAAAGTTCTAGTCTCAAATGATTGACTATATTAATCATTTTACAACAAATGACAAGTACTAATGCAAAGTCAAAAGTCATGGTTGATAGGCTGGGATTGTAACTCAGTGGTAGAGCACTTGCCTAGCACATATGAGGCACTGGTTTCGATCCTCAGTACCACATGAAAAGAAATAAATAAAAATAAAGGTATTGTGTCCATCTACAACTGAAAAAATTATTTTTAAAAATAGTCACAGCTAAAATGATATGAAACTATATAATGTTGTCTTCATTGTTATCTGTTTTCATATTTTAAAAAAATGTGAAATGAGACACTTCCATTAAGTCAGAGAAGTCCTAAAATGATGAAACTAGCAGATATTGGAAATCAGCAGATCCAGTCCTGTGGTCTGATAGATGAAGAAATGGAAACACATTGGTGCAGGCACATCTCAGGGTCACCCAGCTGGACAGTGACCCTTTACTCGGGGTTCTTGACTCTATAGCTGGCTCCTTTCCAGGCTGCACTATCCAGGTCTGGTCATCTGAGATCTGAAGCTTTTAGTACCATGTCCCCAGTTTGTAGCCTTTGTCTCTCCTAAGATGTATGTGCAAGAATAAAATTCCAACTGGTTCTTTGATTATCCTTTCTAACTCCTACTTTGCTCAATTTGTTGTAAGGACTGACAACAAATAAGCCACATAAATCAATTCCCTTTCAAGAACCTAGAACAAGCTTAGTCATTTTGTGAAACAGCAGCTGGGTGTTGTCTCAGATTCCAAATGAAAACTTTTGCCTCTAGCAGGCTGGTCTTAAACACCTATGGAAGAAATATGATTAAAAGGAACCACAGCATTATTTATATAAAATGTTCTTTTTCTTGTTTGTTTTTCATACCAGATATCTGTATGCCCTTGGACAGAAGGTTTGGAAAAGATGGAAAAAACGGTACTTTGTCCTTGTTCAGGTTAGTCATTTTTTTCCCCCCTTACATAACCAATCTAAGACATGGTTCTCAAACTTATTCATGTGAATTATATCTATTACTATTTACTGTATTCAAAACTGAAACTGAAATACTTAAGTCCTTTAAAAATAAAAGTAGTAAATTCATTATATGATAACATAAATAACATTTTTATGTCAAATAACTATTTCCCAAGCCAAGCAATTTAGTGAAATGAGTGACATTATTCGGTGCTTCTGCACATCTCTCTGTTGTCTGGCATCAGAGAATGCAGCTATGTTCTCCTGTCAGCTTCCACGTTCAGTTTGTTGCAATGTCGTATGAAGCATGGCTTCTGGAAAGCTCCACTATATGCTCATGAGCAAATAAATATGAAAAAGGCAAAACACTTCTGAATATTGTTATGAAAAACATTTTGACCTCACAGATCTCCTGAAAGGATCTTTAGGATCTGCAGGATTTCAGGACTATCCCTTGTAAACCGCTACATCATTCTGATATTTTACAGATAAATAATAATTCATGAAATCCCACGTTTATGCAACTATGCCATGTGTTACTTATCCACATGAATATGTTTTGAAATCAAGCTGACTGCTATGTTTGTTGATGACTAGATTCTGAATGTTGACAGATTATTGGTATATGTGACGTGGCTGGCTTTTTAAAATCATTGATAACCTTTGCTCATAGAATATACTTATTAAATCAAATTTAGATTAAAACATAGCTTTCCAAGTAAAAGTCATTCCATTCCATGACAAATTCATGTTCTCAAACATCTGAAAAGAGAATCATTCTTGGAATTCTTAAAACAGTCTAAAATCTCATTGATTCCCACAACACATGAAGCAAGATTGACATGGTAAAATGCCAAGGAAGGAAAATTATCATTTGCTGTCTTCCAGAGATACCACCTTGCATCAGTTGCTGAATAAAATTACCTTTATTAATATCCCATGATATCATGATTTCTTCTTAAAAGTGTAAAATTTTGATCAAAAATAGGTTTATCTACGTGGTGGCCACACAGCCCATTTTATTCCTTATTAAAATGTAGTTAGAACTAATCTTCAATAAAAGACACACACATGTAGTTAATCTTTTGTTACAGAGCTCAAACATTTGATTTGAATAGGGTTCCCCGTTTAGAGTTCTGGGTGATCTTTCCAGTTTCCAAGTTTAGTTACTTTACATTGGTGCAAGAATTTAAATACATTTACAAAGCGATCTAAGTGTAGCTCTTTCTGGACATTTTAATTTTATTCTTATCTCACAGATGTCTCGCCTACATTGAATTCAATAATTTGGTCAATATGATTTGTCTTTGTTGAGTTTTTGTAAAGCATGAATCATCATCTTCAATTATATTCCATGCATTCATGTAGAATTTCATTTAATTCCAGAATTTCAGTAGTGTTACTGGCATAAACAGTTTGGGAGCAAACCAAGCTGCCTCTTTATAAGCATAGTTTCACTGGTAGAAATATGTAGGAAAGAAGGGAGACTGTGACCCAATAACCAAAATGTCCAGTTGCTCATTTGCTTCAATCAATGAGTGGAGGACATTTGTGGGTCTAGACATCTGGTTAAATAAATGTAGGCTCAAAGACTTTCTAATGTACTGATTATTCTAATGTGAAAATTAGACTTTTGTAGACCAGTTTTGAGATATCAAATGATCACTTCTTTCTTTTGACCAGAGAAAGTTTTATGGGGGTCATCTTTTCCCCCTTCTCTTATTTTCTAGCATGTGATCACAAGAATCAAAAGTTACTTTGATTATCACCCATTAGACAGTTCAGAAATGAAAGAAGGAACTGTAAATACTTTGAGATTATTAATTGGTATGTCTTTGGAGAAAATTACCTGTGGAGATTAAAGTCGTCCCAATAACTAAAGTATATATTTTACATTTTTAAAAGCAATATCTTATGTAAATCAAAATAGATGGTTAACATATGTGCTCCAGAATTGCAATGTAGGGAAAAATACTCCCTAAACTATAATGAATTTGGATTTCTTCTACCTGTAGTAACATCTTAAAACTGAAGTCATATTTAAATAGCATGTATGCACCTGCACATTTGTACATATATACACATACACTCAGAGAATCCCATGCCTGAATGTATTGAAATACACATGCCAGTGGTGTGACAACTCTTTGAAATTTTAAACAACTGAATCTTCCTTTCAATTCCAAATGTAATGGGAAGACAAATTGAATGCACTCACTTTAAAATCCAGATCGATATGTATGGAGATTCAATGAGAATGACCCATTGAGAGGAACTGGGTAGTTTCTACCAGTATTTTTAAAGACAGCTCTCATTCTATCTGCACAGCTTGTCGGTCCGTACCTGCAGGCAGCATTATTGAAAGGTGAAGGAGTCGTTTTTCATAGGGAGGACAGTATCCCCCTGCTGTGTCTGCTGTTGCCATCAGCAGAATGGTGCTCTGCTGATAATGTGAATCTCATCACCACTCGTGAGTGTGTGTTACATGAGTGATGTAACTGGAGACCTAGCCATCAGCCCAAGAATTTGTGCTCATAAAAATTGATTGAGAGGTTTGGCCAGCTGCAAAGTCATTGTTCAAAGTGAACACTCGAGGAGCCACTGAGCTGAAAAAACTTATCAAAGGCTTTCATATAAACATAAAATCAGAAGCAAAAATGTCAATTTAAATCAGAGTCAAGAAAATGGGAAAATAGATTACTCATTAATGTTGGGTGTTTAACTTCTTAGTAAGATGAGTTGGGGTTCCTGTTTAGATTCTGGCCTTGATAAAATAAATAAGTAGATTCTAAAGTTTTCTAAGAAGCTGCATTTTTTTTAAACAAAAGTATTTTGGTTCAAGCCAAATTGAAAGAAAGTAATTTTGACAAATATACTTGAAATCTTATTAAAATTAAATATATATTTTTATTCATTTTTCCTGTTTGTCCAATGGTTTTGTATTCAATTTGGAAAATATCATCAGTGTAAAATACTTATGATATTATATTATACTGCAGCTCATTATAATACAATATTTAACAGCTTTAAAACTCTATTATTTAAGTGGAATTATTTATTCAAATAACTGTATGTCCCATATTGCATATTCTTTTTTTGTAAATATTTTTTTAGTTGTTGATGGATCTTTATTTTATTCATTTATTACTTATATATGGTGCTGAGGATCGAACCCAGTGCCTCACGCATGCTAGGCAAGCGCTCTACCACTGAGCTACAGCCCCAGCCCCCATATTGCATATTCTATAATCAATCTAAAAATTCCTGAAGCACTTATGTATGAACTTAATTGTTATTTTTAGTCTGATATTTGTTAGGCAATTACTTTCTGGCAAGTACTTAATTAAAGCACTTTTAATGCATCATCTTATTTACCTCAGAATAAATCCAAGGGTTGGCATTATAATTACCCCTATTATACAATAAAGAAAACAAGTATGCAGAGGGATTATATCATTTACCCAGGTTAGTTTAGTATGGGATAGAGTCAAGCAAATTCAGTTCTGTGAGATTGTAGAGAGTCTTATTTCCTCTGCCATACAGCCACAATTAAATTAATGTACAAAAATTAATGTACAGAAAACTACAACTGATCTGACGACAAACAGATATATACAATAATCACTGTGGATTATTAGTATTGTGTGGTATAAAACAGCATTCCTATGTTAAAGAATCAGCCAGGAATGCTGGTGGAAACAGCCCTATGTTTGTGAAGGCCACTTTCTGTGTGACATCACTGGAAACCGAAGGAGACATCAATGTTGTCTTGGCCCTGTATCAAGTGTTCACTGCTTGTTGTTGATGTGTCAGAATAAGGACTTGAAGTTGCTGCAAACAACAGCAGGCTCTCAAGACATAATGTTAATTACATATCAGCTGAGTTGGCACAGGATGTAAACAGTCAACCATGCCACCGAGCGATCAGTACATGCTGCACACATACGAGAAGTGCTGTTAAGAAGATGCCATCAAAAAGTACTTTAAACATAAAGAAGTGGCTGCCCCAGACTATTGATTTTTAAAAGAGTCAACACACCTGGGCATTGGCTGCAGGAGACACCTCTCGTATATTTGAAAATACCGCTACTAAGTGTAGTTTGTAAAGTTCAGTTATATGGTCTAGGTTTAGTCTAGGACATCAGCTGATGTTTGCTTCTGGCAATAAAATAATGTGAGCAAATGAAGTGCTGTCAGATGGAGAAAGTCATAGGAGGGTGGCTGTCTAGCTGTGTGCTTTAAATTGGACGTGCATAGTGTAGGATGAAACTGAACCATACAGTTTTTATGGTAGAAAATGGAAGGTCCCATCAACACCCTAGCACTTTTCATTCTCAAAAGTAGCCAATTAACCATTGTTAATATTGTGGCCTTCTAAACTTGTATCATTGTGGGTGTGCGTGTATGGAATGCATACACACAGACATTCCTGACAGTTATTCCATATACTTCTGCTCTGTGAATTGCTTTGTTCCCCTTTAAAAACATATCAGTGTGAAGTTGTCATATCAACATATAAAGATCTACTTTATTATTTTAAATGAACTTTAAGTGAATGAGTATATTTTATAATATAGATTTATATAATTAATGTAACGATTGCCCTTGTTTAGATAATTTGTCGACAATGCTATCATCATGATATGTACAATTCCTATATATTAATCTTTGTATATATGTGGAAGTATTTCTATAGAAAAGAAATTGCTAAGTCAAAGGGCATAGATACTTATTCTTTAAGGAAGATTATAAGTATTTTGATGACTCGTGAATGTTTAAATATTGACCAAAACTTTGGCTGTTTTTTTTCTCAGTCAAGTCATTTTTATAGTTAGTAATTTTGTTATGTTGCATATTCTTTTATCTTTAAAAATGCACATCTTAAATATAAAAGAAAATTGAAAATTATTTTGGTTGTGTTAATTTGGAACAAAATGTCAGAAGAGAATAATTTTTGAACTTCGGTTTCATTTTTCAGATAACTTTTGCTTTGTAATAATTGGGTTTTCCCTAGCAAAAAACCATGATGTGATGATGGACATATTAACTTATGTCACTGACCCTGGGACATCAACGAACAATACACTTACTCTTAAAATTACTCTAAAACATTAAATGGGCATTTTCTTATCTCAAAAGCTAGAATTATAGAAGGGGTCAGGCAAGGTGGAATGAGAAAAGGGCTAGAAATGGTGAAGGACAATGTCATATGGACCACGCAGTGATAGAAATATAAGTTTCTCTTTTACATATGCTCTGTGTTTTCTTAACCATTGTTCATTGATATTTTCATGATTAGCTCCCAGGGCAGTGTCTGGTCCCTCTTGTTTGTATCTGTCACGTCCACATGAAAAAGCAGAGCATCTGTAATTGAGAATTGTACAATGTTGTGAAGTCTGAATTCAATATTTCTGGGCTTACTGATTTTTGAAAATTGTTTTATAAGACTCCATTTTAAAATGTTGTGTGAGTATGTATGTGTATCATTGTGAATATGCATACGTTTGTATGCATAGATGTCTTTATACAGTTTCCACATGGAGTATGCCTGAATCCTGGTATGAAACATATAGCTGATTTATACTTGATTGTACTTAAACCAAAACCTACATGTCATGTTTGATCTTTCTCTTTTCCTTACCATCATATCAATCCCAAAATATAATTTATTCTATAGCCAAACTAGTGTTTCCATTCATCCCCATCTTCTCTGCCACCATATTAGCTGAAGCTGTCATTACCTTCACAGGGACCCTACGGTGGCTTCCTAGCTGTTCTCTCTGCTTCCCCTTCCACTACTCTCCTTATTATCTCTTTGAATCATAACTCATATTATGGTAGTTGGCTGCCTAAATCTTCCCAGTGACTTCCCATTGCACTTACAATAACCCATAACTATAACCCTAAGACTTTATATATTCTGGCCCCAAGCTTCCATGTCAACGAGCAGCATTTTTGCCTCCCAAAGTTCTTTCCCCAGATTAATTTCAGTGCCAAAGGTAGGAGTTTAACATCTTCTAGTCACCAGTTCACCTCCAGAGGTACAGCAAATACATACATAGCATGGGTTTGGGGTGAGTTTTGTGCAAATGAGCCTTTGAGTTAAGTCCCCTGCTTTCCACCCAGATTGTTTGACTCTCCCTAAACGTATTTTTGGAAATTTATACTGCCTCTTCCCCATGGTTGGCTTACTCTGCCTACCCATTCAGGTATCAATTCAAATGTTAATTTTTCAAATGTGCCTTTTCCATTCACCCAGTTTATTTTATCTAGTGATTATAATTATACCAAATAATGTGATTCATTATGCCATTTTCATACATGCACATACTTATTTCTCACATTTTATCAGTGTATTATAGTTGTACATGTGAATGGGATTTATGGTTATAATTCATACATGCACAAAATATAACAATATAATTTGGCCAGTAACACACCCCAGCCTTTCCCCTGCCCTCCCTACCTTTCACTCCTTTGTCCCCATGCTCTGCTGCTCTTTCTTTGAATTTTAGGAGATCCACCCCAGCTTTGTTTCCCCTTTTCCTCTCTAGCTTCCACATATGATAGAAAAAACATAGGACGCTTAACCTTCTGAGTTTGACTTATTTCACTTAACATGATGGTCTCTAGTTCCATCCATTTTCCTTTAATTTCATTTTTCTGTACATATACCACATTTTATTAATCCATTCATCCACTGATGAACACCTAAGCTGTTTCCATAGATTGGCTCTTGTGAATTGTGCTCCTGTAAACATGGGTATACATGTATCCCTGTAGTAAGATTTTATTACGCTTTTAATTCTTCAGCGTAAATACTGAGAAATGCTGTAGTTGGGTCATAAAGTTACATGCCTAGTCGTTTAAGGAATCTCTATACTGATTTTCATAGCAGTTGTACTAATTTATAGTCCCACCAACAGTGTAAAAGTGTTCCTTTTTCTCCACATCTTCTCCAGCATTTATTATTATATACTTTTTTTTTCTTTTTTTTTTAGTTGCAGATGGACACAATAGCTTTATTTATGTATTTTTATGTGGTGCTGAGGACCAAACCCAGTGCCTCACACTCACAAGGCAAGTGCTCTACCACTGAGCTACAGCCCCAGCCCCTATTATTATATATATTCTTGATGACTGCCATTTTGACTGGTGCAAGATGAAATCTCAGTGCAGTTTTGATTTGCATTTCCCTAATTGCTAATGGTGTTGAGCATTTTTTTTATGTATTTGTTGTATTCTTTTGAGAAGTGTCTGTTGAATTCATTTGCCCATTTAATTTGATTTTTTTTTTTTGGTGTTTTTGATCTCTTTATATATTCTGGATATTAATCTTCTGTCAGAAGCAAAGATTTTCTCCCATTCTGTGGGTTCTCTCTTCATATTCCTAATTTTTTCCTTTTCTATGCAGAAACTTTTTAATTTGATGCTATCTCATTTATTAATTCTTAGCATTATTTCCTGAGCTTTAGGAGTTCTATTGAGAAAGTATTTGCCTAACATGCACATAATTTGATCAATCTCATTCCTCATTCTTCAGTATGTTCCTTTTCCCTCCCTTTCTTCCTCCCGTAGATCTGCTTTCTCTACTCCACTGATGTCCTTATTATTATTATTATTATTACTATAATTAGTGAGTTATAGTTATGTATATAAGCTGGATTCATTATGGTACATTCATACATGGATGTAGTCTAATTTGTTATATAAAGTACCTTCCAACTCCTTCCCTGTCACATTGCCTGTTTTATATTTTTCAGAACATTTATCTCCTCTTAGAATTGTCATTTTAGTTATACTTTTGAAAAGTCTCTTTATCCTTTCGACAGTGTATGCTCTATGAATATAAGGACCTTATCTTTTTTTAGTTTGTAAGTGCACTGTCTGGCACATGAGTAGAAATGACTAAATATGTATTAAATAAATGAATAAATGAAAATCATTCTGAGCATTGTTTTTTTAAAAAATGCCTTTGTTTAATTTGTGTAAGGATTGCTAAATATTTTTTATGCCATTTGATCAACACAGTTAATGATAAATATACATTCCCTTCAAATCTATCAAGATCTTGAAGATACATTCATTTTCCTTGATTAAGTTCTGAGATTTTTTTTTTTTAAATAACTCTAACAGCGCCTTTGGCCTCTGCCAAGAACATTTCCAGTGCAGGATTTCTAAAACCTTAATCTGTACTGAAATTAGATGGTGACAGTTGCTAAGCTGCCAGCTGTTACCATGATCCCTACAGAAGTACTATAACATGCAAACATGAATGCTGTGGTCTCTAAAATCTCATAGTTAGCCCTCACACGTGTGGACGTGGACAGGTGTTGAGCAGGTTGACAACTGAGAACAAAATGGGAGGTTTCCTACACCAGATGCTGATCCCTTGTGGGATCCCCGCAACTTAAGTTTCTCTACCAAAAGTACTGATGCTGAATCCCAGTTTAATGCTGTACTGAGATTAAAGTCTTTTCATATCCCCCAGTTCTCAAAAAACCCATGCCTTATGAAGTTATTAAGAATGGATTGGGTTAAGGATATTGAATGTTTATCATTGCTGCACTTCTGTTGAAGGGATTTTCAATTTCAATATAGTAAATTATACAAGCTTTGTTCAGTAATACACAAGAAAGCTTGTAAGTGAAAACAAATATGCGATGGGAATGGGTCAGACCACCTGTTTCTGTATAATTCCCTGGCATGTGGTGATGGGGCAGAGTGGAGGCTACAAGACTGCCTCTGACTGGGAGCACAGGGAGCAGGGGGCTCTGCAGCTTATCTTTCAGCAGCATACTTTATCTGTTAGGGCCGACAGACAGTTCTTTCAGAGTCTAACTTCTCCAGATCACCCTGGGTGTGGCTATTAACTAGCAGTTACTACAAGATGTTTTCATTCAAAAAGATTCTCCTGGATTTGCATTATGGGTCCATCATATAATGAGCCTGGGGAATGTGATTTAGCATGATCTTATAAAAGGAATGGGTAACAAGTAAGAGCTCTTGGGATACTAGCAGAATTTAAAGAAGTATGAAATGTGGCATCATTTTATGGAAATAAAGTCAGAAATCAGTGAGTCAAAAAGATAGTATTAATGATTAGTTGTTCTGGAGCCAATGTATTCCAAAAGCCAAACTGTACTTGTTCAAGTTTTTCATGGGTCACATTTCCTAATTGTCGCTGGCAGCTTGGCTAGTCGTTGGTATTTTGTTACTCTTCCATCTGCACTCCTTATATCTCTCAGCCCAATTATCTTTGACAGATTCTGGGTCTGTTATATAATTTTTGAGATATTAGAATAAGCAAATATTAAAAGGAGTTAACTAACAAGTGTTTTAATCAGTTAAATGGCCATGGGAGGATTCCCCTAAAGCTGGAGTTTTGTTTTTTCTGTTTTAGCACCTTTAAATACTTTGTAACTTGATATTTGAACATTTATATATTCATCATGTTAAAAAATAATGCTATTACTTGAAGTAAGAGGGAAATATAATGTTTAACATAAAACATAAAACTGCCGCTGAATTTCTAGTTAAAGCTATACAAAGAAAAAAAGCAACATTAAGCATTTTATATTACATGCATTTGACAGCTTATTTTTAAGTCTAGATATTAAGTGGGAAATAAATTTTTGCATTTTAGGTGATTATATATATATCAAGTCTGGATTCTTTAACACATGACAGTGTGAAGACGCCAGTAATTGATATGAAGAACTTTAGAGAGTCATCAGCTTTTTTTGTTTTTAAGAGAATAATTATTTTCATAATTGTATTGCAATGTATATCCAGGATAATATCAGTTAGAAATAGACAAATCTGGTGTCTAAAACTGGACATAGATGTATTGCCACCTTTTCCTCTACCTTGGTTTCTCATTCTTTTACATATGTATCCAGCAAACATCTTCAATATCATGGTCACTAGTTTGCCAATAAGGACATAGAAATAAGCAGCCCATAAGAGTGGTGGAAAGAGGAACAACCAGGGGAGAAAACCAAATAAGGCAAAGAGATAGAAGACAGAGAGAGACACAGAGTCCACAGTCCTCAGCTCATTCACAGCCTCTGAACATCTGTCCCTTTGCTCTGGTTTATTTTCTGCAAAACAATTCACTACTTGAAATTATTTCAGTATCTTTTTATTTGTAACTCATTTCCTTCCTCCATCCTCAATCTGTGAAATTAACTTTCTTTTTCTGTCTCAGCATTGATGAGGCCTCAAAGCCTAAAAAAAAGTTCACTGTACATGCACAGTGAGTACTTATTGAATGAATAAATGCACAAATGACTAAATGAATAAAAAAGAGGAAAAGTATCAGCAAGAACACAGAGAAATACAGAAAGGTTGCACATGAAACTGAGCTCAGTAGTTTAACTCTCTGATTAGTAAGCAACAAAGGACTAATTCCCAAATCTCTAAGAGACATTAAGGAAAGGATTAAATATGTGCAGATTAAAAGAACATTAGTCTTTGAGCTATTTTGCTAATCTCTCTCTTAAAATAACTTTGCCAATTTATAGGTATTCCTAAACTTTTCATCATAAGGTTAAATAACTGATAGATGCAATTTATAAAACAAAACCATTGAATCACTCATGAACATGCTCAATAGAATCTAAATGCCTTGTGTGTGTACATGTATTCTATATTGTGTGACCAAAGAATTTATTTTTCATCTGAGAAATTTTTCATGGATAAAAGCACTGGAAAGATATTTTCATCTGGGTAAGGATTCAGCAATATGGAATCGGTATTCCTGAAAATACTGAAAATTTATTGAAAGGTTTTATTTAAAAATTTATTGCATATATATTTCAAAGAAGAGAAACAATAAAGGGAAAATACACTGACATATTTATTATTCAAATCAATTCTCTTAGTAGGCTTTGATTGTAGATTCAGTGCCATCTTAACCTTTCCTAAAATTAAGCAGTATTTGGCTTTTTATTTGGGAATAGAGTTATTTTGAAATTTCAGAATGAGAATTATAAAATAATTGGTATATTAGAAGGAATACCCACTGGAGTAAGGGCACTTGTGTTCTAGGTTCAAGAAGATGATGTCCATCTGGAAGACCTTGGGAAGTCAGATCCCTCCACCATGAATGCTTGAAGTCACAATCTAAATGCTAAAAATCACAATCACAATCAATGATTGATTCTTGGTTTAACCTTTCCTTAATATTTAATGAGACTTAACTCCTCTAGGTGTCATAGTTTCTAGTTTCCAAATGTATTTCCTTTAAATTCTCACTCATAACTGAAATCTATAATTCTATCAAATTTAACAATAATCCTTTATTCAATTGGTAAATTTTTTGATGACTAAATAAAGACCATATAGAATGTTGAGACAATACTGTCAATCTGAAATGTCATAACCCAGTCCCAAATATACTATGATATGATATATATCTTATATATGTAAATTGGATTTAGAAAGAAATTACATATTTTATTATGTTCCATTAAATTTCCAAAACTACTTGCCATTATTTCCAACCAATTTTCAGTTTTTTTGAATTTCATTTTCCCTTTTCCTCTAAGTAGTAAATTGTCAAATATAGAAAGAGCTCTCCACTGACATGAATCAGATGTTTTTCAGAAAGGAAAAATGCCTTTGTAATAAGAATATTCACTAATTAGTAGATTTCCATGTTATTGTTAGTTCTTTGGAAATTTAGAAAAAGCAAAATTAAACATAGTATTTTGATTGCTTTCTCTGAAGGCAGTCATATTAGAGCTGTCTGTGCATCTTGGAAGGTTTAGTTCTTCGATGGCTCTCACAGTGGAGCCCAAGACCAACTGCTTTGATAAGAGTACAGATTCAGCCTCCTGTATATTGTTTCCCATATATTTGTACCATTTGACATTGGAAATGAAATGTCACATATGGCAAGTGGAAGAGGGTGCATTTAAGAATACAAGTTGAGTTATTAAAATGTATCATCTATATAGTCAATATTTATTTATATTTGCCTTTTTTTACTCATTTTCTTGCTGATCATTACTTCTTAGTACTTACCTCATTCAAGAATAAAACCACTAATTCTTTGACAGCCTAATAACTCAACTGAAGAAGCCAGTTTGTGTGTGTGTGTGTGTGTGTGTGTGTGTGTTTCCACACACACTGTGGAAAGACTGAGTCAAAAATAAGGAGACAACAGCAAGGTAATGCAGTTAGAAAAGCAACGTAATTATTGTAAGCAATATTATTTTGTTACTTTTATTTTCAGCAAGGTCATAAGTGGCATACAGAAATTGTGCTGATTTTTGTATGTTGATTTTGTATCCTGTAGGCTAATAAATTCATTTATTAGTTTTAACTGTGTTTTGGTAGGCTATAATATGTCATCAATAAGCAGGGATAATTTAACTCCTTCATTTCTCATTTCAATACCTTGTATTATGGTTTAAATATGAGGTATCCCCCAAAAGCTCACGTGTGAGACAATGAAAGAATATTCAGAAGTGAAATGATTAGAATATGAAAGCTGTAACCTAATAGTGGATTAATCCACTCATAGGGATTAACTGGGTAGTAACTGTAGGCAGGGAGGGTGTGGCTGCAGGAGGTAGGTCACAAGGGTCATGCCTTTGGGGCTAAATTTTATCCCTGATGAATTGAACTCTCTGCTTCCTGATTGCCATGTCCAAAGCTGCTTTCCTCCTCCACATTGTTCCATCAAGATGTTCTGCCTTACCTCCAGCCCAGAGCAATATAGTTGGCCATCTATGGACTGAGACCTCTGAAACCACAAGCCAAACATAAATAGTGATAGAAAAGCTGAACCAAACATAAACAGCAACAGAAAAGCTGACTAAAACACTTTGTATTTTTTCTGTTACTGAATTGCTCAGGCCAAGATTTTTAGCACTATATTTAATGAAAATGGTAGGCAACCTTATTCTGTTCCAGATCTTTGTAACAAAACAAATATAGAACATTAATTTAAAAATGTCTAAGCCTGGGTACTAGGCAATGGAACAGATTACAAAATACAAGATTCAGCATCACTATGATCCCAACAGAATTAAAACTGCGTAACAAATATATAAGCACAAATTTAAACATCTTTTAAATAGCTCACATATAATAAGTAATGAACATAAGGAATATTTAGAACTGAACTAAGAAAATGCTACACATGACTTGTGAAATAAGGTTAATATGAACTTAGAATGAACTTACATGAATATATTTTAAATGAAGAAATACTAAAAATTAGTAACTAGGTGAATTTTTAAAAACCTATCATATAAGAGGTAAACCTTCAAAATGAAGCAATAAGAAAGATAACAGAAATTAAGGAATTTTTTTTAAAAAATAGGATTAATAAAGAGCAAGGATGTTCTTTGAAAGCACTAAAAAAAGTGAACAAACCTCTAGCAAAATTGATTATGAAAAATGGTAGATAAGACTCCATAATACATTTAAAAATGAGCAAGGTGATCAGGAAAGTCACAGAAAATTACTTATAAAAGGAAATTCCCAGCCTTATCGGTAATGGAAATTGTAAACTCACATAACAGCAAGATACTTTTCCCACCCATCAAATAGGGGCAAGAGATAAAAGGATTCTAAATACCGTGTTGGTAAACGTGGTACATGCAAAGATCTCAGATACCATAGATGTAGGTGCAAGTTTGAAAGCAATATCCAATAAAGATGAAAATATGCTGCAGCTAGTGTGAGAAATTCATCATTGCAGTCCTGTGGCAGCTTCGTGTATGCTAGAAGTAGACTAGCACAAGGAGGCCATCAACAGGATATGGGTAAAGCATGGAAGTTTTAGTACTGGAATAGTGGAGATATATAGATGTATCTCAAGGAGGTTTAATGTTGGAAACATGTTGAGCTTTGCAGGAATAAGTTGCAGAAAAGAATATGTGCAATCTGTTCATATAAAATTTTAAAACATGTAAAAAGCATTTTATGTAACAATTCACTTATACACAATAAAAGTTTTAAAACATTTATAGAAATAGTGAAGTCAGTATGATTGTTACCCCTGTGGAAAGAGGGAAGGAAGTATAGTTGGGTGGGCACACATAGGTATCAAATTATTATATGTCCTTTAAGAAAGGATTAACTTAGTATCCTTAAATAAGAGAATGGGCTTCATTTTAGAATCAATAATTGAAGTTTACTATTATTGTTACCTACTCACCACCTTAGAGGTAAGCAGAAGATATGTTAGTCAGCTTTTTGTTACTGTGACAAAATGCCTGAGAAAAGCAACTTAAATGAAGGCAAGATTCATTTTGGCTCACAGTTTTAAAAGATTCAGTCCATGGTCACTTGACTGTTGCTTCTGGGCCTCTGGTGAAGCAAAACATTATGGCGAGGAACATGTGGTGAAACAAAGCTGCTCACCTCATGACAGCCAGAGAGAGAAGAAGGGGCTGGAGTCAAAATACACCCTTAAAGTCCCTCCCCCAGGGACCTGCTTCATCCCTGTAGGCCCCATCTCCTAGAGTTTCCACCTCTTCCTAATAGCCCAGTAAGCTATGAATCCATAAATGGATTGATGCGTTGATGAGGTCTGAGCCCTCATGATCCAGTTGTCTTCCAAAGGCCCCACCTCTGAACATTGCCGCACCAGGGGCAGAGCTTTCCGCACATGAGATTTGGGGGCACATTCAGATCTAAACTGCAAAAAGAGTACATTGATTGGCAGTGTATAAGATGAGCACAGAGGAAGAAAAGAAAAACTTAAGTGTAGCAAGATCCAAAAATGCACAAGGCACTGGCCTTATTCTTTTCCAATTGAACTTAATGTTGCATAATGGTGGTAGTTTCATTCTTTTTTCATTAAAAAAAAAAGTCATTCAGAATTTTTGAAAAAAATTCAAAGAACACTGGATTTTTAAAAAAATAAATTAAAAAAATTTAAATAAGATTAACAATTTTTTAAAAATTACACCACCCATAATAATTGATATAAATATTTTAATATGCATAATTTATATTATGTGTTTTGTTTACCCACAAAAGCACATTCTGCATTTTTGTTTTTAATTTTATGTGTTCTAATGTACCTTAGCAATAATTCTGTTAGGAAACATATGTCACATGTCTTTTAATGGCTTGTTGTATTATACTGTATAGTCATACCATATTGTATTTTAACCATCATATTTTTGATTTTCCAGTTTTTTTTCTTACATATGACACTGCAGTGAATATATAGCACATATATCTTTGATTACTTGTTCATCTGTTTCCTTTGGATACATTCAGAGAAGATTTTCTGAATTATAAGAATGCATAGTAACTGTGAGGCTTTGACTACTGTATCAGAATTCTCCAGAGAGGGCAGCAGGCTGGAAACTGAGGCAGAAGTTGATGCTGCAGTCTTAGGACACAAGTTCTGTTTTGAGGAAATCTGTTTTTGCTTTTAAGGCTTTCAACTGATTGTGTGGGACTTACCCACATATCAAGAATATTATTTATTTAAAGTCAGCTGTGCAAAACACTTTCACAGCAGCACTTAGGTTAGTGTTTGATTAATCACTGGGTTTTATTGCCCAGCCACACTGATACATGAAGCATAGTCACAGTACCTATTTCCGGATGTCCTTCCTGAAATTTACACCAGTTTCCATTCCCACAACATTTATGAGAATGTACATTTCTCTATGTGGTCACTGACATGTGTCAGCAACCATTTTCATTTTTGGCCAATGCCATCAATATCTCTAACGGTGTGCTATAGTTGGGTTAATTTCAAGTTTTAAATCCAAATTCCATTTTGCAGTTTAGCAGGCTGTCACATAGAAATTTTCACAAAAATCTGTGTCTTTTATTTTGTAAAAGAGCAGAGTCAGCTCTTCCCCTTCTTGGAACAGCAAATATATTTCTTCCTTTTATAATTAATAATGTTGCTGTGCACAGTAATGCATGCCCATAATCCCAACACCTCAGGAGGCTGAGGCAGGAGAATTGAAAGTTCCAGGCCGGCCTTGGCAACTTATTGAGGCCTGTCTCAAAAAAAAAAAAAAAAAAAATGCTGAGGATGTAAGGTGCAGTGGTAAGGTGCCCCTGATTTTGATCCCCAGTACAAAAAAATAAAATTAAAAAAGTAACAATGTTGATCTCTACACACAACATGTCACTACCTCAACCTCTTTTGCTAACCTAAGGTAAAAACAGTGGATGTGAAAAATAGAAGTGAAAATAAAAGAGAAAGCAATTATCTTTGGCGGATGGTTTTATCCTGTGTTCTGCATTTTCTTTGTGGGTTTATAGTTCTTTATGTCTCCATAGCAGTTCTTTCTTGAACCTATATTTCGTATGCATCTTTTTAGCCTGTGGCTTTGCCTTTTCTGCTTTCCTTATGGTACCCTTCAATGAAGAGAATTTCTTAATGTAGCCCATGTTACTTTTCTTTTTTCACAATGAGCTCCTTTTAAAGTCCTCAAATATGTCACCATGGATTGAAAGATTTACTTATGTTTTCTTCACTTCATTCTATTTTTAAAAATGGAAAAGGAGAATATCGCACACTCATCGCTGTTTTCCATGAAATCCTGTGTGTGAGGTGTTACTTTGCTCTTGAGGTATTTCTTGCTCCACAGAACATCTTGCTCTCCTGTTTTGAGAGAACTTCCAAGAACCTGCCTATTGTAGCAGTCAACATTCTTTGCCCACGTATGTGAGCTCTTGACCCAAACCTAGCTGATGGTATTTTCTCCCCTTGGCCACAGAATTTGGTTCAGATACATGCTTATGACACAAACTGGGACAGAGAAGTGAAATGACGCCAGCTCCAGAAAAGAGGAATGGAGAGGCGGGTCAGGTTTTCACAGTGTTGAGACTGGCTGCCTAAAACACCGCCCTTGTCCTTCCAGAGGGTTATGTGGGAAGCAGGATTCCAGCTTTTATTGAGATTTGAGATTTTTTCTGTCTTGTTTTTTTTTTTTTTTTTTTTCTTTTTAACCTCAGTTAAACTCTTGCAATAAATATACTTGAAAATGTGATTCCCTGATTATATAAATTTGGGAATATTTCTAATATGTCTCATTGTTAGCGCTTCCCAATTTATCTTAGCACATTAAAGCCATAAGAAACGCTGAAGTAAGGAAGTCTTATTTATCTTTATTTACCCTAGAGACTCCAGACTGAGGTTTAATATTAATATTTCTCTATGGTAGTTCTGTTAATATCTCAGAGAAGTTTTGTCAGGGGATCACTGACCTGGGCCATGCTGGATCGCACCATACAGAAGGCCTAACCGCAAGCTGACAAATGAAAAACGTGCTAATCTCTGAGCTGGGTTTTAAAAAAAATGTAAAATACGATAATTTTAAACATGTTATATTTTTATGTGGGAAAGGGACTTTTGGTAAAGAAAAATCCAAGATTTAAGTCTGATACATTTCCTGTGACCAATCTGCACTGTGTTCCTTGAGCAGGTTAGCCAGTATACCTTTGCCATGTGCAGTTACAGAGAAAAGAAGTCTGAACCACAAGAACTGATGCAGCTTGAAGGATACACTGTGGATTACACAGATCCTCACCCAGGTAAGTTTAGGTGGAACCGCTCACCCTGCTGTGCACAAATGCACAGAACCTTTGCAACTAGCCTGTGCCTGTTCTGCATTTCAAACTCCACTTGATGAACAGGCTGCATATTTCACTTACATAACTGGACAAGACTTTGAGATGCAAATTATGTCTTTTTGAGGGCTATTATCTTCAGCTGTAATTCATCATCTCTGTTATATTAGTATAAGGATGACATATGTAAAAGTTACTGTGATCAAAGAATTACATGAGAAATATCAGCAATCCGTACAGAAACTTCTAGAAAGTAAAATTTACAAAAGAAATATGTAACAAAATGGCAAGTGAATTATATGTTAAAGTCTGCTAATTTCCTCCCCCAAAGCATATTCTTGTAATTATATTCCTCCATCCACATTAATGTAGTTGAACATCTCTAACTGACAGATTGAAATCTAAAATGCTCCAAAATCTGAAACATTTTCAAGTTGCTAACATAGGACCACAAGTGGAAAATTGCATACCTGACCTCATGCCACAGGTCATAGTCAAAATTCAGGGGCATTGTAAATATACAGAATTACCTTCAGGCTGTGTGTATATGACACCTGAATGAAATTTGTGTTTAGACTTGTACCCCATCCCTCAGGGACATGTCTTGCTAAGACAACCCATTATTTGTATACAAATATTCCAAAATCCAAAACAGGCCAAAATCTAAGGCATTAATTCCAACCTTTAACCTTTACTGGGCCTAGTACTAAACATCTGGTATTTAAAAATAGTGAATGAATAAAATGCACTTTAACATATAATTCATTCGCCATTTCGTTGCCTATTATTTCTTTTGTAAATTTTACTTTCTAAAAGTTACTGTACACATTGCTGATATTTCTCATGTAACTGTTACTGAAATTAATATAGCATGATTAAGATATATAAATATTAATAAGTATAGGGGTTAAGAAATTAATGCATAGAGATTAAGAAGTAGAAATCTGTAGCCACATTCACTAAATTGTTCACTTGGAAATGCAAAATGTCATACTCTCCATGAGTTTTGCAAAACATAAAATACCATACAATGTGAGGTAAAAATTTTGGCTTGTATATTTTTCTGCTGAACTTGTATATCTCATGCATATATACAGGTAAATATACCAACATGAAGAACTACCTTCTCTGGCACATCATATCATTATAGATTTCTGCATATTATGTTTGCATGTCTTCCAGAATGCTACTCTGTCATGGACTATTTGTTTCACAGAGCTATTTTTAACTTCCAGGATGATAGGGGAAGTTAAATCTTTTTTCATATTTCCCTTTAAGTCTTGGATTGTGGGTTTGATCCTCAATTAAAAATAATTTAAAGCATTGAGATACAAATATCAAATCAAGTCATATCCGTGAGGCCAGTTAGTGAATTACATTAAAATCTGCCAGTAGATAAATTTTTAACAATATTTTTCTTCCTCCACAGGCCTACAGGGTGGTCGGATGTTTTTCAATGCTGTTAAAGAAGGAGATACTGTAATATTTGCCAGCGATGATGAACAAGACAGAATATTATGGGTTCAAGCCATGTATAGGGCCACAGGTCAATCATATAAACCAGTTCCTGCAATCCAGACACAGAAGCTGAATCCTAAAGGAGGAACGCTCCATGCGGATGCTCAGCTTTGTAAGTTTTGTTAAAAAATAATTTGATTATCAATTAATAACCTTAATAAGATATAAAATTGAGGCAAATTTGTTCAGTATTATAGTTTACACCATTAACTGATTCCTAATTAAATAAAAATAGTTCATATTAATAGTCATAGAATCAGTTATCTAATTTTTCACATAAATCTGGAGTAAATGATACATGTTTTTCAATCATGGATTTATCAAGCATTGGGATGTTTCTGGGTATCTCAAAAGCATATAAGAAAAGTATGCCAGACAATTTTTTATTTTATTTTATTTTAACTTAGGCATCCTACGATAAAGGAAAATGTGTTACAAAATGAAATTTGCATTGATCAGATTCCAGAACACCTAATGATGAATAATCACTTTCTAGAGTTATTCTTAGTAACTCACAAAAATAAGTTTTTTTCTATTGTAAAACGATAAAAAAGTTATAAAAGCCAGGTTTCCTTTTCCAAATGCCTTGATACCCTGTTATTTTTATATGCTAAATTAAATCACTAGGACCTATATTTTTTATTTTAATTTACTGGTGATTAATAGCAAGTTGTATAATAGTGGTTTAAGCAGTTTCAAACAGAGCATTGATAATCATTTAACCAAGTGTTTTAATTTGTTATATTATTTTACAAAATTCTGGTTTCTCTTTTAATAAATCAGTTTGTTTAAGCTCAAGTTGTGGCTTTTTATCATTAAGTTTCTTTTCCAGAGCAGTAACATCCTAACTTGTATTACTTTACTTTCTTCTTTTACTTGTCATGCATCAAATAACAACTTTTTTTTCTTCTTATACATCCCTCAGTATCACATTTCAACATCTTAAAGGCATTTTAAACCAAATAATTAAAAGTGGAATATGAGTTCTTTCCCTTTACTTTCTTCGAGAAACCATAGACTGTATTAATAATTTATCTCAATTTGAGGCACATTTTTAAAATTATAGTGAAGACTGTTTAGGAACATTAAATATCGAGATTTTTAAATTGGTTTAAAATATTCTTACTTCAACTTTAAAATTGCAACATTTTCATCTTTAAAAGTAAAATAAAAGGAACATATTATAGTATATATTTTCACTTCTGCCTTTCCCTCAACCTCCAACCCTCCCCCTCCCCCATTCCCACATATAGAATTTGGGAAGCAGTAAAAATTTCTATCAGAACTAAGGTGTGCAAAGGTAGTATATTTCTCTACAAGGGAAGATATGTATTTCTGTGTTAACGTTGCCAAAGAACTTATGCTCATCAATGCAGAGTAACTCAGTCACAGACTTAAACCCAGTCAGTGCAAGTCTCCTTCCCTCTTCTCCTTTCATTTCATCCAGATCATATTGAGTTCCAGAGGAACTGTGAAACACTGTGATTATCAATGAATGTGGAATCTATTTTAAGACTGTTCTCAGTCCACAATGGCCTAAAGGACAAGATTCCATTGTGTGCAGCTGTGTGTTGCTCATAGCCATGGGCCTGCCATGACATCTCGTAATGAGGTCCACAGTCTGTGTTCTCCTTTCACAACTCCAGACACCTTTGAATCCCTGATACCACAGTATCAGACTCTTGCCACAGTGGTGCAAAGTAACTTGTTGAGTATTCTTTAACAATACACTAGTGTGCAAAACACCCTGGAGGACTCAGTCAGGCACTTCTGTCTCAGCAGAGCCCTAAACATCACTTGTCTACTACTGGAAGTGGCAGGTTGGATGTGTCTTTGGAGCTGTGTCTACATGGGGCATCAAGATATGTGACTCGTTAGCTAGAATTTTCCCCCCTCTGGATCTTTTCTTTTTTTTAATTGTCCACACCCATGACAGCATAAACTCTAGTTAGATCACTTCCCCAAACCATTTTTTTCCCTCTAGCTGATCTCTACCTTTATTCTTCTGGTTTTGGTTCTTGATCTGCAAAACTGAGTATTTAGAACTTAATCATTTTCTGTATCTGGTCCAGTCTCTGTCCCTCCCCGCATGAGCTACAGGTCTACAGCACTTAGTGTGAACCTCCTTTGTCTTCCTGCAAAGTTGTATTTCAGGTATGGACATTCAGTGCCACGTAAATGAGACTGCATTATTTCTCTTACACTGTCTTTTCTCATTTAGCTCTACATTTAATATTTTTGTCCACGTTTCCACACATGCATATAATGTCAATGTCATTGCTTCATACTGTAACAATGGTGTGTGTCTAGCTCATTGGACAAGCATACTGTTGTGTGCATCTTTTTTTATTTTTTCCCTACTCACTCCCCAAGATACAAACTTAGAATTCCTCCACCAAAGTTATATTTGTTCCAACTATAAATATGAAATCTTTCTTCATTTATTCAAACTTTGTAAATCCTTTTTATTACAATATTTTTTCCTAGAGCTCTTTTTTTTTATTCTTGGTTAAGCTGATTTCTAAAGATATAAGACAACTGCTGCCATTGCATCTTATTTTTTATTATAGTTGACTCTCGTTCATTTGGAGAAAGGCTGTTTCCATGTTGTTTACTTACTGTCTATTTGTCGTCTTTGAGTAGGTATCTTTTCAAATATTTTACCTATTTTGAAGTTGGATTATTTTCTTATTTTGAGTTTTGAGAGGTTTTATTTCTGGATACAAGATATTATCACATATGTAATTTGAAAACATTTTATCCTCTTCCATGATTTGTCTTTTCATATTTTTTAAATAATATCTTTCAAATACAAGAAATTCTTAATTTTGACAAACTCCATTTTGTTATTTCTTCAAATAAATGTTCCTTGGGTGTTATAACTAAAAAATCTTTGCCTAACCCAGGATCGCAAAGATTTTCTCTTGTACTTCCTTCTAGAAATGTTAAAGTTTTAGCTTTTATATTTTATATCTGTTTTGTTTTGAGTTTATTTTTATATGTGGTGAGAAGTGTGTGTCAGTTTTTATGAATATTATTCAGATACTCAGTTGTTCTAGTACAATGAGTTGAAAAGTCTACCTACCATTTAATTGCCTTTACACATTTGTCAAATTATCAACTGACTACATATGAATTTATTTTAGAATTTTCCTTTCCTGTCCTTTGGTAATTTTGTCTATGTTGATACTATTATTGCACTGTCTTGATAACTTTGTAAATCTTGATAATATTGTAAATCTTGCAATCAGGTAGTGTGAGCTTTCCAAACTGGGTCCTTTTTTTCAAAGATATTTTGGCTACTCTTTGTCCTTTGCATTTCCTTCTTGTGTAGATATTTTACTTTGTGAAGGACTTCCTTTGATTTTCCTTACAGTGCACTTCATTTTGTGATTCTTTCAGCCTGTTTATACATGAAAAAGTCTTTATTTTTTACCTTCATGTCAAAAGTCACTTTTGTTACTTTAAAGATTTTGCTTGACTTTCTTCTAGCTGGTATTTTGTTAACCTAATAGTAGATGTACTCTCTGATTTGTTCCTCTGTACATATATCTTTTTTCCTGAAGCTGCTTTAAAGGTTTCCTCTTTGGTTTGAGCAATTTGATTATGATGTACATGATGTGCCTTGGTGTCATTTTCTTTATGCAAATGTCCTGAAACTGCTCTGAGACACACAGGGAAACAGTTCAATCCTTTCAGACTGTTTTGTTAGGGGAAATCAAGCTGTTTCCAGTTTAGGATTACTTCTTCCACTTTTGGACCAAGATCTTTCTTGATATTCTAATTGGCACACTAAGTATAGAGAGGCTTTTTATTTTGGCTGCTGGGAACAGAAAGTATTCCAGGCTTTGTATGTGGTTTGGGCACTGTCCTCTCTAATCTTTCAGAGGAATTCATTACCTGGCCTCAAATAGCTTCTACACAGAGCTGAATGCTTGGGAGGAACCCTTGCAGGCCTTCACAATCCTCCCACTTTGCAGCTCCCTCCTCTGCAGTGCCTTCCCTGCAGATTCCAGCCACTGTGCCTTCCTGCACTGTCAGCTTCATCTTCTTAACTCGGGGAGGCCACTGGGCTTTCTGGGTTCTTCTTCCTGTGCCACAGCCTAGAAGTTCTTACAACCTAGGCCGACAGTAAGGCTCACCTTGTTTGTTGGACGTCTCTCAGGAATCACCTTCCTAGGTTGGCTGATGTGCCTGATGTGCTATGTTTTGAGAACATTTTTAAATATATATGTATTCCTGAATTATTAGTCATTTCTGGTCAGAGAATATATCTGTTCTCGAATATATTACCTTTACCAAAAACAGAAAGATTGGGTTTTTCCAAGTCAAAGCAATTTCTCAACCTCAACACCATTAACACTTTGGGCCAGATAATTGGGGGGAGGGAGTGGCGCAACCAATGACTTGCACACTATAGGACATTTAGCAGCATCCCTTACCCACCACTTGCCAGTAGAGTCCTCCATCTCCAAATATCTGACAAGTAAAAAAAATCTCCAGACATTAACAAATGTTCCAGGGGATAGGTCTGAGGTTTCATAAGAACCACTCCAAGTTAAGAACCACTGAGTTACTGTGACTTGATAGTTATTTTTGTAAAAGTTTCACCGTCATTCACTTGTGTTCAAGAATTTTTTCCTTAACACACTGAGGGAAAGGAATGCCAAGAAATGTGCTGAGCTCACAGAGATCATCTTCCTTGCACAAACTGGCAAGAAAAGTGACTATGAACCACTGGCATAGAACATTAAGGCCATGGCTAGCCAACACGGAATTAATTCAAAGATCTAAATAACCAATCAGTGCAGATAGTCCTGCAACCTATTTCTAAAAAAAAAAAAATTTTATTTGATATGAATTTATTATCAAGACAGTGTTGATTAGGTTACGTGAAACTGGATTTTGCTTATTCTAACTAAAATGTCAGTTTCAGTTCTGTTAACAACAGTTCTGTCATTTCAATCTCTTAGTAAAGTTTTCAGTCAAAGCAGATGCCTGCTGTTTTATCATTCTTAATAAAAGAAAGGAAAAAACAGAAAAGAAAAGCAGGAAGAAAGATACTGCATCAAATGAGAATACTGACCTGTCAGAGAGATGCTGCTTGCTTGCCCATGATTAGTTGTACCTTAGTATTTTTCCTCCTTTCTTTGACATCCATACTCTTCTTTTTCTTCTTCCCTGCTCATCTCTTAGAAGCACAACTTTTGGAGTTACCAGCAGAAATTAAGAAAGTAGCATAGAACTAAAATGACTAGTTACATAAATATGTATTTATGCTTCTAACCCATTTAAATGTCCTCTCTCATTTCTTTGCTGACTGTAGCTGGTAAAGGTAAGTATTTTCTTCTTTTTCTTTTTTCTTAAATGTATTACAATTACTTTAATGATACAATGTTTGAAGATTATCATGATCTTGTTTATAGTATCAGTCTCCTACTTTCTAGCCAAATCCCAAATATCTAGGTTAGCTTTACCACTTATATGACAAAAATGTCTATTTACCACAACAGAAAAATAGAAACAACCTCCTGCAGATGTAAAGGTAATGGTTATGCAGGTGTTATAATTACATGTGGAAGAATGGTCAGTGTATGTTAAGCAGAAAAATGCTGAATTATATATGTGAGGTTATTTTCATTATGTAAAAAACCTATAAAAATTTAAAAAGAAATAATAGATTGCTTTATACCTAAAATATTCACAGTTGAGTCTAATTGGAGGCACAGTTGCTACTTTATTTCTTCTATTTTCTGAATTTTCTTTAAAGTATATATTTTATAATTTTAAAAAGCTGGGTTTTAAAACTAAGCATATTGAATGTTAATCAAATCAAAACAATAGATTTATTGAGGTCTAACTTATTAGAAGACAACATTATCTTTTTAAGGATACAGATGATAATATGTATTTCTAGATTTCTCTGGTCAGTGACTCTACTCCCTTTTTCTTGACTCTCAGGATGAGTAGAAATTCTAAGGAGATAGGATGAGGTATTATGCTGCTAAACCATTTTCCCACTTCAAACATAGTACACTGCCTTTGCCAGACTGAGAGTTTTTTTCAAACTGTCTTTCCTGCCTCCAACCTAAAATACCCCATTTCTTTTTCTTAGTTGTGTTTGTAATATGTTATAATGTATATGTTGCATGGTACAATATAACATAGTAGTTGACTTCCCTATAATAAATTAGTGAACCAGAAAAGTCCCCATCTGTTTGATTTTTGGACTGTGGTTTTGTTTCTTAATTTTTTTTTAGTTGTTGATGAATCTTTATTTTATTTATTTATATGTGGTGCTGAGAATTGAACCCAATATAGGCAAGCATTCTACCACTGAGCCACAACCCCAGTGCAGACTAAATGGTTTTTAAATACTTAAATTTGACTACAAACTTACATTTAATTTTATGAATTTATTTTCCTGATCTATTTAATATGTTACAATTTCATACATCATAGGGAAGCGTTAGCCTTATTATACATTGAACATATTATTTCCAACAAAGGTTCCATGTTGTTTTACTTTGCCTATTTGTAATTCTAGATCTATATTGACTAACATTGTCATCATGTAAAAATATCACTTCTGTTTATTATTTAGTGCTGAAAGCAAGATGTGTCCATCCATATATCAGTTTAACCAACTTAGCCAAAAGAAGCTAATAAAGTATTTGAGTCGATAACTGAGGTGTAAATAAGTTCCTAAACAATGTACTTATCAACCATTACTATTTCGTCTTCAACACGAGACTTGTACACATAAAACAAGAACATACGAACCTATGTAAAATTTTAAAACATTAAATTCTTCCTATTAAAAGCTTCATGAGTGATATGAAAACAGAAGTGATGTCCGCTTTTCTGTGCCACTTTTAAATTCCCATAAGCTTTCAAGCTCTCTGAATCTGAGCTAAAAGAAGAAATACATAATCAGATATGAGTAGTGGTAAATGCAGTTATAGGCAAACTCCCACAAGGAGCATAGTTTTAAACATAGGACAATAAATTACATTTCAGAGAGCTTATTTGCTGCTTAGTTTAGCTATTTTTGCAAGGAGACCTGCTCTTGCCTAGTAGCACCCTCTTAGTCCTTTTGGTACTAGAGTCCCAGCTCTGAAGAAAAGTCCCCATTCTCCGCTAGTGTTCCCCTTTCCCTCCTGTGTCCAATATATTTCATAGCAAAAAAAAAAAAAAAAAAAAAAAAAAAGCAGCATCTTTAGTATTTGTTGCAAAGTAAAGAGAAACAGTTGAGTTAGATTCTTCCCACCTCACATACTGTACAGTAGCTTAGGGGCCCTCCCAGGGATTTGGATCCTTGATTGCACAGAGCTGGTTGTGGTCAGTACCCACCAAATAGCCTCCCTCATGCATTGTTTTCTATACTAGCTATTTTCAAGTCAGTATTAACTCTTTAAATTGATGCACTGAACCTACTTTTTCTTTTCTCTTGATTCCCACAGCTATTATCCTAATGAAAAATTTAAATTTTCAGGTTCTACTTCAGCAAAGCTTCTGAACTTCTTAAATCTCTAGCAAATAGTAATCTTTCTCAATTTGGGTTTTATTCCATCCCCTGATAGCACACCTGGTGACAATACCACCTGAAGTTGCTGGAGCATATGTATCCACTGTTACCATAGAAACTCCACCAGTACCCTCAATTACCATGTCCTACATCTGTAGTTAGTCCATAGGTTAATCATCACAATTTCTGACAATATTACAGTATATTGCTTAAGCTCATTTCTTGTTGGCTTGTTTTAGTAATTTTTCTGCATCATTTCAGAAGACAAACTGAACTAAAATTTGCCATTATCAGAGAACATTTGAATAGCACCATAATTTTCAATTTAAAAAATAGTCACTGTAATTTCATGTTAAGATAAAAATTAATTGAAGGCAAGCTGATGTAGCTCAGTTTTAAAGTCCTGAATTTGGTTACGCTAATTGATTGAAAGCATGGTTTGCAGTTGATTCCAGTGATGCCCGTCTTTTTTTTTTTTTTTTTTTGAGGTGCTAAGGATCAAACCCAGAGCCTCATGCATGCTCCTTTGTGTCTTTTAAGAATTAAATGTACATATGTTATGCAAAAGGAAAACTATATGAAAATACACTTTTATAAAAATAAGAACTAGGTACAATTTTAACAATAGCTGATTTCCCATTATACTTTAGTTCATGAGAAAACTTCCATGTGAAATATGGGGCAGGAAGAAATGGGGAGAGGTATTTCAAAGGATGCAAAGTAGCAGATTTGTAGCCTGAGCAAGTTTAGAGTTCTGTTGTACAATATCAGAGCTGAAGTTATTATAATTATTTGATATTAGCCAGTTTTATTAAGTGGTAGATTTTAGCTGCTCTTATTACAAGGAAGTACGTATGTGAGGTGATATGTTAATGTGCTTTACTTTAGTAAACATTTTACTATCTTTATGTATCTCATATCATCATATTGTAAACCTCAAATATGCAAAATAAGATTTATTTTTTAAAAAAGGTTTCAGTAATGTGCATCTTTCTCTTTCTTCCTAGCTTATATACTAATAATGTCATGTATTTTACTTTTCAGTATATCAAAAACACTAGTTTGCATTGCCATGATTTTTGTTTGAAACAAAGGTTACCAAACTAAACCAACTGCCTGTTTTTTAAAAAAAATAATTTTGCTAAAGCACAGCCAAAAAGAAACTTTTCCCACAGGAAGATTAAAACTGTTGTCTTTTTGGTTTATGTTATTTCTTCACGAATTCATAGAAACCAGTGGTTTACTGACCCATGGTGAAGTATCTCTTCACAAAATGTTTTGAATTGTGTTTGTCTAACATAGAGTTGAGATGCTAGGTCTTACAGCCTGTGTTTCAAAGATGGAATAATACCTAAGAACACATTTTGCTTTATAAAATTCTAGCTCTAGAGGCAAACTGCAGGTTGCTGTTTTGTTTTTTTAAATAAAAATTTTAGTGGGTTTATTTGTCTTGTTGTTCAGTGTCAATATAAAGCCTATATTCATGATTTAAATGTCACGAAGGTCATTTTATTACTAATCTTATTTTTGGAAAAGTAATTTTCCATTCATGTGTGTAATTTGTCACATTGGTAAATGTATGATTTGGAGTGATATTTCATGAAGAACTCATTCTGTAATTTTTTAGGGATGATTTAGGTACAGCAGTGAACTATAGACATTTTTCAGAAATTTGTATATTTTATTTAAAGACTGTAGTTTGAAATGAAAAAAAAATTGCTGCTACGAACCTTGAAAGGCAAATTGTAGATTTTTTTTTCCTCTGAGATTTACTACATATCTTCTTCTCAACAGATAAGCCATTAATGGGCGTTATTTTTAACTGCTTGTTATGACCTTCTCTAGTGAAAGAAATAATGAATAAAATTCAGCAGATGTTTTATAAGAATAATAATTATTTCATAAAGGTGATACTAAAATAATTTTTTACTTAGATAAGTAGAAAAATGAAGACTCTAAGATAAATTCCTTGAAACAAAATAATCTTACAGTATTATAGTGTTTATGGTTTGCATTTTTCAATATTCTGCCTAGCCCCTTTGTATTATTTCATATTACATATATTTAACTTTCATATTATTTTATATTTCCTATTATATTTCAAATACATGTATTTATTAGAAGGCTCTCAGAAAAGCAAAATATGAAAGAAGTTGAATTGTCTCATTTGTCAATTCAGGAAACTGTTTAGTTTGGTGTTTATCCCATTAATACTGATTTATCAAATGCATGTGTTTAATTGTTCATATAGGTAATTATTAAACATAAACGAATACATTGCTACCTTCTCCATGGGTCCTAATCTCATACCTTTCATCATCAATAAACTGCCATTTATTGCTTTTTTGCTGCATCCACCTTTTGATATCTGTTGTTGACTTAGGATATATGTTTGTTTTTGTGTCTTTTTAAAAAATGTGCTTCTGAAGAGCCTTCAGGTTGAATTATATAGTTCTTCCATCCACAAATATGGCTGAAAGTTGAACTTGACATGGATCAATATGATCTGAGCTAAATATCTAAATGTGACTGATTATGTTAGCATCATGTCCACAGATCAATATTGAGTTTTATTATGAGTCTGACTCTATAATTGGGTTTAATCAATAAACTTTTGTCTCTTTTCCTTTACAGTTTTAGGATTGTACCATGTAGGTTTTAGAAACTACACTTAGCTTACATTTAGAACTCTGCTTTTCTTATGATGACCAGAAAGAGATCTATCTGTGAATTTTAAGGAACAATGGAGCTTCAGTATTACCATTGTGAGAAGAGTCCATTTCTATCTTGATAACTGATTGCTTGCTCAATATGCACTGAGTTTCTAACAGAGCTAATGTAGTAACACCCCAGCAGTCCTTTGGGGTAGTGTGTGGCTTTTTCTTCCTATACTTAGTAAATCACATTGAAGACTTTGACAAAACATACCATTAATGAAAGCAATCATAAAAGCTGGCCTTTTGATAAACCCGCAGGGTCTACAGGCGTTGAAAGATGCAATCTGTAAAGAACAATAAATTTGGACCTCTGATTGAAGTGCCATTTGGGACGTTATGCTTTGTCTGCATATTTGCACAAACATGATGCTCCCTTTTCATGTCTCTTAAACTTGAAGCTTGAGAGCGTTCATTGCCATTTCTGTATTAGAGATGGTCCCATTAAAAGCTCCATACAAAAAGAAGACTGGAAGTGATCTAGCTGAAGCTTGTGTGTTCATTTCTGCCCTAGTTTGCCATTTGGAAAACAGGCTTCTGGCCATTATTGCCGTTTTTTTTCTGAACAGACCCAGGTTCTTTCCCAGTCACTTCTTTTAGTAAATATACTTAAAATATGTTAACTTTTCTCAAAGTTAGAAAAATCAAAGAATATTCCAATAGAGATTAGAAATAGCTTTCAATGGAAATAGAATTTCTTCATTCTTTTGATTTGTAGCTTTTTTCCCTGTCATTTTTACTTAGACTTCAGAAATTTTCAATTTATATTGATATACTAAATATGGTGCATCATATTTTGTGTTAAAAGGTAGTCTGTTATCATGAGACATGAATTTTGTATTCTTCAAAACTGTGTTTGTTCATTATTTATCCAGAAAAACAAATGCATTATACATGGTTTCCTGAATTTACAGATGCAGACCGTTTTCAGAAACATGGTATGGATGAGTTTATTTCTGCTAATCCTTGCAAGCTTGACCATGCATTCCTTTTTAGAATACTTCAAAGACAGACTTTGGATCACAGACTGAATGATTCCTATTCTTGCTTGGTGAGTACAAATCTTTATATATGGTCACCTATAGGTTAGAAGAAAAGATTTTAGAAAATGAGAAATGCTTGTTATAAAGCAGCATTTTATTCCTGACTCATTTAATAACTGTAGTTGGAGTTAAGGATAAAGGATTCCAATCAATTGCTTCTCAATTTGAAAATTATACACTTGAAGACCACTGCTGTGCCACTCAATAGACAGGAGAATAGACTCAAATAGACACTGAACTGTGTTTTATCAGTCTCTCCAGAGAAGGCTGAGTGAAAACAGAGACTTTAAATAAAGATTTTTTAAAAAACCTCTGTTACAGGACTTGTTGACACCTGTGCAGAGATTTTAAGGTTTAAATTCTATTCATCAGATGCTGATGTCTTAACATTTCTCTGATTCTTAGAAGGACTACCTTTGTGACAAGGGAGAGAAACAGTGGGGTGAACAATATGATGAAGCCCAGGCATGACAGAGGAAAGCTTTAGTTTCATGTAGCCTTCCAAAGAGAATTTTAATTCCTTTAAAATAAAGATGCAAGGGTAATTAAGTAGCTAAACTTCTACCTGATAGAAAGTGAAAGTTGAAAGTGTAGCCAAAAATTTGGATTAAAAATCATTATTTATAATTAGAAGGAATGCTTGCTACCTCAGAATGTGGGGACTAAGAATCATGTGTGCCCTTCCAAATACTTATATTGGAAATGGTGATTCCTTTGAAATTTATGTCTATTTCTGTTACTACCTGAATCTCTTGGACACTGAACTTAGGGACTTCATGCAATAAGGTACATTCTCTTTAAATTAGGATTTCAGACAGGATATGCCCCAGCTCATTGAGATGCTTAAATAGACAGGAAGAAATTAAACAATTTATCACAATTTACCATTAATTCTTTTAGAGAGTGTTTATTAAGTAGATCTTATTGTACATGTAATTGGACAATTTAAAGCTGATCCAACTGAAATGCTGCAATTACATGGAAAATTAAGCAAACCATCCCAAGGCCTTCTGTATCTCCTAGCACACTGAGAATGTCAGTAAGGGACAAAGGACTCTTGGATTCCACTCAAGGGGTTGGTTACTAAATTATCAAAAGTCATTTTGCTTTTGTTGATGACCCCACATGTGATTTGAACTCTGAGGAATATGCTACAATGTGACTTCAGGGCACATAGAAGGAAGAGAGAGTGATGTGGTTAGAAAGAGTGTCTGGAGGCAGGATGATCCTGGGTGTGAACCCTGGCTCACCACCTGATTTGCATCATGGTTTGGACAATTCACTTAATATCTCGCAACTTCTGCTTATTTATCTATAACATGGAAATTATAATATCCACCATACGTGATGGTTCTAAATATCACAGATATAATTTATGTACTCCGTCTCATATAGTACCTCTACCACCAGCACAATAAGTATTCAGGGGTCTTTCATCTCTTCTTCCTGCTCTTTTCTATCACCTTCTCTTTCTCTACCTTCTTTTCCTCCTCTTTCATGGTTATCGTGCTTCCTTTTAAAATTCCCCCTTTTCCCTTCTTTATTTTTGTTATTTTGAAATAATGCATACACATAGTCTAACCCATGAAGACATTGTATGAACCAACTCTGCTTAACCCTATCCTCCCGTGTGCACAAGCCCCCCAGGAGGACCAGGTGCTGCTACTTTAAAATATGAACGATGTTATACTACTTATAGAAAGACTGAATGGGGAAAACATTCCAAATATTTAAGTACCCAGGTAATACATGTACACAGCTGCTAGATTTACTGAAATTTTCTTTTAGTTCACTTTATAAACTGCTTTCAGTAGGTCAGCAATTTCAGTGGTAGTTATCTGCTTTGCCATCGTATTTTTAATTGATTCCTAAAGAGAATGATGTTTGTAGAGTATCATTCTTTTTTATGACTGACAAATTTAGATCCCATGAAAAAATTTGAATAATTTTGAATGAAAGTGGAGAACAAGTTGCCCATGCATTCCTGCAGCAATAGATAATATGATATTGTCAGTGTCCCAGATCAGTTCCAAATTGATATCACTAGGTCTTCTGAAAATAACAAGAAACATACCACTAATAAAATAAACATCAGAAGACACTTTCATAGAGCTTCTTTTTATAATGCCTAAAACAAAACTAACAGAAAAAAAATCTTACATAGAATGAAATAAATGTTTATCCTTTTTTTTTTTTCTTTTGCAGGGTTGGTTTAGCCCTGGCCAGGTCTTTGTGTTAGATGAGTACTGTGCCCGTTATGGTGTGAGAGGCTGTCACAGACATCTCTGCTACCTTACAGAACTGATGGAACATTCAGAAAACGGTGCTGTCATTGACCCAACCCTGCTCCATTACAGCTTTGCATTCTGTGCCTCTCATGTGCACGGCAACAGGTATTTTGACTTGCAAATTCACAGTGAAATGTATAGGGTTGACTGGAAGAGACAGAAAAATGTGCTTTGCCATCACCTAGTAACCAATTTAAAATAGCAAACACTTCTTATAAGGAAAAAACACCACAAAGGAAAAATGTACATCAATATGCTATTGATTATTGTGGGCTGCACTTTATGATTCTTTTTGGTGGTAAAGCCACTTGAAAAAGAGAGAGAGAAAATATCTAGAGAAGAAGTTGCCTTTTAGTTCTTATATATTACCTAGTACTGGGATCTGTACAGTTGAAGTGTCTAGATGATTCCTATTGGAATGCATATGTGTGTCTGGGGAGGATTGGTTGATGAGTTTGTGCAAAAGCTAATGATCTTTGCTTTTCTTCTGTGGAATAAACTTTTACTGATAAAACAATAAAAATTATGACGCTAATGCAGAGTCATTCCAGCCCCTTCCCTAATTTTACATTTGGCACAAGTATTCCTGTGTAAGCAGTCTGAGCCAATGACCTTAACTCTGGCTTTACCAAGTTGGGGGGAACAAACAAACAAACAAACACCGAATGTAGTCCTCCATGACTCCGAACCTCTGAGCTTAAAAATCCATCCACATCTGCTTGTCTTCATCTTATTTTCAGAGCGCACCTTTGTTCAGGCTTCCCCTATAAAGGGTGTACCCCCCTTCCTTCCCCTTTTGACCTTGTTTTAACCACTACTCCATCTTGCCCTCTTTGCACTTCCTTTTCATTCTTCTCACAAGCCTGTCTAAGCTTCAGGTAGTTGCATAACATAACAAACTGAGCAGGCGATTCAGAATTGAGACTATTGCACTCAAATGGGTACTTAACGTCTATTTGTGTCTCAGATTGTCTAAGAAAGATCTAACCATGATATCTCTCTCATAAGTCATAAACTGTAGTAGGGATTAAATGCATTAATAAACATCAGACATTTAAAACAGGGCCTGGTACACAAGTGTTCAAAAAGTACTCACTAGTAGCTTGTATTGTCCTGACAAGCTACCGGTCTATTGTTCTCGTTTTCTTCCCAGCCAAACTTCTCTCTGTTACCCTTATCTTGTTTCCAGCTCCTTATTCACTAATCATACTTTCTGAAATGGATTGCCCAAGGGCCTAATCCAATTGTCTTTTCTTCACCTTCCTTAATTTTCCTATTATTCTCTTCTAATTTTTTGACCATGCCTTCGCTAACAGTTCCTGTTCCTCCAGATTCTTAAGTGCAACACAGGAATTTTCTCGCATCTGTTTTCAAACCTGATTTCTTCTTTCACAGAATTGTTCTTCTTCAGTGATCCTATCCACTTCAGCAGCTGCAACCATAGCTTCTCCATTTGCAGATAATTTCAATCCAGTTATTCTCCTAAGCTACAGATCTCTGTTGACAATTGACAGCTTGAATGTTCTGCTGGTACTTTCAACTCTCTATGTATTAAAATTTATCATCTCACTAAACCAGTGTATCTGTTGTAGCTCTTCACAAAGTACCTGGCATAAAATAAGTGTTTAATAAATATTTGATGAATGAATGAATGACTTCATTATTTGTATTAATATCCCTTCCACTAATAGACTATTAATTTCTTGTTTATCTTTTCTAACCTCTCTGCCCAATTTCCTGCCTGTAAATCTGGCAAATTTCTCTTTTTTCCATTTCCACTATATCTGTCCTAATTTTCATCTTCATTTTTTCTTGGCTATGCATCTTAATTCCTATCTCCACTCCCTTTTTCATGGCTTATCAATTATCCTAAAATTACAGATTAAATTTTACCATAGTGTTTTTCAAGGACTTTGGTGGGCCAGGGTGTAGCTCAGTGTCAGCCTAACATGTACAGAGTCCTGGGTTCAATCTCTAAAGCTGCAAAAAAGATAAATAAGTATTTAATAAATATTTCAGTGGTTTCTATTTGATTATTAAGTTACAAATAGATTCTGAGCAGTATCAATCTCCTTCCACTATTGCCCATTATCTCTACCAAGTGTTACATACACCCAGTTTTACCCACAGGGCCTGTTTACCACCATGGAATCTCTCTCTTTGTCCTGGTCTTTTAACAGTCAAATATCACAGAACTCCTCTGTGACTTCTGTTAACTTATTCAAGCAATAAAACCTTTTGTCTGTGGATAGCTCGGGATCTTTGTCATGTGTGATGTGCCACATACACAAACACTCATACACACATGCTGCATACCTCTGCTGGTGCTCTACAAGACCATATTGTGAGAGCCAAGACAAGTTCTCCTTTACCTACTGTTTTCCACGTATCTTAACATGGTGCTTTGCATACTATGGGTACATGATGAAAACTGTTTAAGCCCCTACTTCTGCCATTTCTCAGTTCACTATAAGACAAAACAGATCTGAGTCTTAGAATCTGTTCAGGCTTTTGCTTCATTATGAAGCCTTGTTTGAAAATTAGGAAAATGTTGCTAATTACAGTCATTTTTTCCTGTTATCCCAAATTAAACCCTCTGTATTTCACAGATTTGGATTACAGGGCCAGTGAGAATGATTAATCTTCGATAGCTAATGTCAGGAGATGTTTTACTAAAACTACTGCCTCCTGTCTCCTGGCTCTGTTGCAATCCCTCCTGACCAATGGATATCAATAGAGGTGTCCCAATGTGAGACAGCACTCTGACATTCAGGGGAACAGAAGAGTGCAGGGAACAGACAAGACCAAAGATTGTATCATCAGATTATTTTCATTTTCAATACAGAAAAGTATAATCAATTGTGAACATTAAATGGAAAATTCATCAAATGGGCCTCCAAAATGTATGTGTTTAAGACACATTTCAGTAGTAAGTTATTGAGGCTTGGGAGCTACTGCCACCACCTGAGAGGCAGCCTGATTTGAATCAGAGGTTGCTATAGTTACCTATATTCTATAAAACTATTGTTTGCTTTATAATTTATAATTTAAAGGATGTTTATATGTTCATGCATATTTTATCCTTAATATTACACATTAAATCTATTCTCTAAATGGTTAAAATGTATACATATGCAGGTATACCTGACAGTGTTTAGAACAGAAATGAGCTCGTCTCTGATTCAGCATTAGGTGGCATGTAGCTTAAGAAGAAGAAAGGAAGAAGTGCAGGTTTTAAGAAAATTGGAATCTCATTTGAGTGTACAGATAACCAGGTGAATCCAATAGTTCCCTATAGGATTTATGGCTAAGTGGATGTTATTCATAAATGCCATGCTGTTGCAATAAAAGAATAAAAAGAGGCAAAAATTTCTACTGGAATTCTGGCTCTGAAATTTGTCAACTGACCCAGATTGGGCAAATCACTTAACTCTTCTGATATTTAGAGTTCTCATATATTAAGGGGGTAAATAGTAATGTAAAGATCCTGGATGGATATAAAGACCATCTCTGCAATGATTAATGTTATTCTAATACACATCCCTTTGTGTCACAGTCCACAAGGATGTAAATTATGAAGAGAGGAGAAAATGTGAAAAAAATAAGTGCATGGTTTTTCTGCCTCATGCTAAGTAGAAATGTTTCAATGTGTATATAATTATACACTTAATTTCTTCACTAATAGAATGTTCAGGTCTTAGCAACCTCCCCTGTGAAAGCCTGTTTCTTATCCACGTCTGCTGCATCTGATGTTGATACAGACTTTTGTTAAAAATACTGTCAATGTCAAGTCTTTCTACAGTGTTTGCCATCATCTTCTTTATGATCATTTTTACATCTGTCAAGACGTGCATTCAGAGAATCATTTTACTTGTTACCTGAACCACCTCTGTCAAAAATTCAAAAGGAAGAAAGATTGCCTTTTGTTATCGACTGAAGTGAAGGACAGCAGTGCTGTCTGGATGTGAAATTTTTCAGGGAGCACATCCTATTACACAGTGTTGAGCTCTCTAGGTGTGTGCTTTCTGCATGGTACATCTCTGAATAGCACTCAGAAATAAAAGAACAGAGTTACCCAGAAGAGGCTTGGCTGGTACCAAGACCGAAGAAGAGAGGGAAAAAGAAAGGAAGAAAGGAAAAGTGAGTCAAGGACAGAAGCAGACACACTCCTGCAAGATGATAGCCACACCACCCACAGAAACACAGCCATTCACTGAGCCATAGCACTGCGGAGACTGACAGGAAGGAAAAAAGAGACTTCTAGAGACAATGCATGAGAGGGCAAAGTTCTAGGTTGATGTGTGTGGCAATACGTCTTGATTTTGTAAGTCAGGCTGAGGGTGGAGAAACTAAAGCAGCAACACAAAATGGCTTTTATGTCCTGGTTTAATGTGAGACACGCAGGATATTCACCCACTCTTCCAGTTAGTCAGACCATCTTAGAGTTGCCACCTGCCTGACAAAGGCCAGCTCAGATGTGTCAGCTTTCGAGTGGAAAGTACAAGAATACAAGATGATTGGAATACACGTAAAATAATCTCTATTTTCTGTGGATCCCAAATCATACTACAGAGTGGTGGGCAGTCTTAATGGGCATTAGGCAAATCATCATATCCAGATACCTGCAACTTCCCAGATGCCAACGTTTCCTCTTGACTAACAGTTCACAGTGTGTCAACTTCCTGCCCCTAATTCGAGAGACAGTGGTACATTTTTGAGTAAAAGCGTAGACCTTGCATCAAATAGGATCAACAAAAGTTTCACTACTACTTCTTTATTGTGGTCTTGGATATATGACTTAAATACAAATGCCACACTAATTGTAAATATAGAGGCTCACTCTGGGGAAGGTGGGCTTAAACAAGATCATCCTCATGCAGTGTGGGAGATCTGAACAATTCCATCCTACATGCTAAGTACACACAAGCAGGAGGATGTCAGTGAGTGCCACAAAGGAATCTTTTTTTATTCTTTGAGAAACTGTAGGATATCCCTGAATCTGTTTTAATCAGACTTTCTCAGCCATAATATCTGTACCTACACAACCTCAATTTCAATAATGAAGCAAAATAAGTATGATTATATAATTTTCTACAACAAAAGCAAAAAGGACATGAGGAGGAGAAGAGACTTGGTATAATGGAAATAGCACTGAACTAAGAATCAAATCATCTGTCTTCTTGTCCTGGTTCTTCTACTTACATGCTATTTGAGAGTGAACAATTGGTCCTAATAAGCTTGAGCCTCAGTTTCTCATCTGTTAATTGTAATAATGTCAATGGTACCTACATGCTATGGTTCCTAAATGGGTCAAATAAAATGATGTTAATACTTTGTTGATGTTAAAATGTTGCTGAAATAGGAAGTCGTGATATATACAGTATAAACATTGAACATCTCTTTTTCAAAATGCTTGGAACCAGAAGCATTTTAGATTTTGGAGTTTTTCAGGTTTTGGAATATTTGCATACACTTTATTGGCTGAGTCATGGTGCTATGAAAGTTTTGGATTTCAGTGCATTTTGGATTTCAGACTTCAGATTGGAGATGCTTATTATTATTTAAATAACATCTTGGAATTGTCCTTGGAAAGACTGATAGTGATGAGGGAAACTTTCAGATAGTCATTGTTAGAGCAATAGATGATAGATGAGTTCCAGGCATTGGGATTTTCTGGGTCCTCTCTTTCTCCCACCAGTGTTGTTGGGGAGCATATAGTCCTAATGGAGGAGGTACAAAGACAGCTAAGAGCAAGAGCCAGGCATCTCATTAGCCAAGGAAAGTAAGTAGACAGAATGCATCTTAGGGTAGCCGGGCAAGGTGGCTCAAGCCTGTAATCCCAGCACTTAGGGAGGCTGAGACAGGAGAATCGCAAGTTCAAAGCCAGCCTCAGGAACAGCGAGGCGCTAAGCAACTCAGTGAGACCCTGTCTCTACATTTATGTTTTAACACAAAATAGGGCTCAGTGGTCAAGTGCCCCAGAGTTCAATCTCCAGTACAAAAAAAAAATGCATCTTAGGGAGCAGTTACTAATAGCAGTTACTATGCCAGCCAATTCCTAAATTTTTCTGAAACACTGGATAAAAGAACCCACTGAAGATAAATCACAGAGGATGAGACAGCACACAGGGAACTTTTCAATACAAGTTAGACGTATTGGGTTACCAATGAACAGAAACAAGAGCTAGACCTCACCCAGAACCACAACATTCATTTCAACCTTCCTTTCTTTGCTATCGGTAACTTCTTAACAGTGAAAAACCCACCATCTGCTTATTCATACGTTCAGCTCCAGTATGCATGGAAGGCAGTTTCAGAATTTGCCACCTGGAGTTCAGCGCTTGAGTACAATTCCTTTAGTCATTAGCCTTTCTGTTTCCAGTTGAAATGCTGTTTTCCAAAGTTTAATACGGCAGCAGACTTTTCTCCTCCTCTTAACTGAGGTTACATCATACGTTTATTACAGTATAAATTCCATCTTGGGATCTCACGACGTCCTGGTTTATGTAGTGTTGGTTTATTTTCCTTTTATTTTTGTAGGTTTGCGTACAGTAAAGCTCACTTCCAGTGCTGTATAATTCTTTCAGTTCTGTCAGTTTTGAGGAAGGCCCAGTCATCCATCCAACACCTCATGGCCAAGTGGAACAGTTCCACATTCCGAAAGTTCCCCCATGCTCCCTCCTGTGACCCATCATTTCATTTAACTTTGTCTCCAACTTATTCTCTGCTTCTGCCTTCTTGAATTATATTTTTCTACCCTATTTCTTCTTTTCTGATATAGCATTTAAGACTAGAACTTCCTCCTAAATATTGCTTTTACTATATACATAAACTTTGTATGTACAATTTCTTTTTTGATGTGGAATTATTTATAAGTACATTTTAAATTTTCTAAAAATATGACACTTTTGTGACTTTTTTCTTGAGAACTGATTTCTGACCTAATATTTTGTGTTTAGAGAACGTGTGTTCTTTGTGTTACCAGTTCTTCCAGTATTTTCTTATGGTCAGATATGTGTCAAATATTGTAACTGTTTAATGTTGCTTGCCAATATTTATATATTCTTTTCCTTAGTGCATTGCAAGTAGGATTTATGTGGCTCAAATCGTCTAAACCTTAATATTTTTGCCTTTTTTGACTTGTGGAGGTCATGACCAGAGTAAGGGATCAGCCACTGCTCAGATGAGTTCTTCCCTCTATGTCTGTTGGCTTTTGTGTATTTTGAGGCTTTTTCATTAGGTACATTCAAGCTTGAAATTGTTAAATCTTTCAGAGGAATGGAAATTAATATCTCCATATGGTGACCTTTATCATAATAAATAATGATTTTTACAGTAAAGTTATTTAGGTAATTATTAATGTAGATTTCTTTTGGTATTTATCTGATATTTTTGTTCATACAAACAGCCTGTGTGCTTGTATTTTAGTGTATTTTATAAATTATAAATAATCTAAATTTTTCTTTTGATTTTTTATTAGAATAAATTAAATTTTGATTTTATTGTTCAAGAAGACAATTGGTTTTAATTAGTTCAGCCAAGTTCTTATCACATATGTTGATAAAAGTAAATTCATTTCTACCATTTTATTTTAGACTTTCTTTTTTGGCTTATGTTTTGTAAACTTTGTGTTTTCTTCTTTCTTGCTTCCTTTTTGTTTTATTGAGGTTATTTAGTGTTATTTTTTTTCTTTGTCTCTTAATAGTTTATATTTTCCTACAGTTACATACAGGTACACTTCTAAAATTTTAAAATCATATACTGACCAGAAAATTTCTAATCCTTCCAAATAGTACAGGACTGTGGAACATTTCATTCCAGTCTCTCCCTTCCTGGCTCACATGCTTCCTGGTCTCATATTTCACCTGCATCATTTCGATGTTGTTTCCTAATCCTACAAATTAGGTACTGTTTTTATTGCCTATGTTTAGTAACTGTCTTTCTTGGTCCTAAAGCATATTCTTTGACACTTCCATAAGGATATTCCCATAGATAGGGTTGTTTTGTTGTTGTTGTTTTCCCCCTTTGGAATTGCCTTTGTCTCCTCCCCATTTTTTAAGGAAAATTTTGCTGGATATACACTTCTACATTGATGGCTACCTTCTCCCAGAACTTTGAAGATCTTGCTGCATTTTCCTCTGACTCCTTGTGTTGCAGTGTGAAAGCTATTTGCCTCTTATTCTTTTGTGGGTAATTTGTCTTTTTCTCTCTGAAAGCTTTTTAGATTATTTTAGTTTTGTGGGTTCATTATAATACATCTTTGTGCATTTTTTTTTATTCATTCTAAGTGGGATATGTGTAGTTTTCTAATCTACAGTGGGAAAGTGTGCATTTCTGTTTATTTACCCTGATTGACATTTGACTGAGATATATGGTTCATGCTCCTCATCAGTTCTGGGGTATTGTTATCTTTTGTAAATGTCTTCTCTTCTCCAGTCTGTTCTCCTCTGAAATTGCAACCACTAATATCTTAAACATGTTTTCTCCTGTGTGTCTTAATGTCACTAATGTATGTTCCATCTGCTTATTTCTCTAGCTACATTCTGGATAATGTTTGCAGTCTGCCTTCTGGGTCAGGATTTGCCAGATTTTTTTTTTTTCCTGTAAGAGGCCACATAGTGACCATAGTAAATATTCTGGACTTTGCAAGTCGCTTAGTCTCTGTTACAGCTCCTCAACTCTTCCATTGTCATGAAGAAGGCATCATGGACTAGGTAGGAATGAAAGAGTGTGGCTTGTTCCAGAGAAGTTTGACTACAGATGCAGATGTGGGCCCCAGTGTGCCAACCCTTAGTTCTCTTCAGCGAAGACATCTCTTTTTCACTCACTTGCACCCATTTCAGTTACTACAATATTTGGTTCTGGAAATCCTATTTGGTTCTTTTTGAAATCTGCTTTATTTCTGAATATCTCTTCTTCTTTTCTTGGTTTTAATTCCCTATTTTGTTTCCTTAGATCTTCTGTAATTATTTTTTTTCTCACTCTAGTGATTAAATTTCTTAGGTGTTTAAATTTGTTTCTCCTACTAACATTTTCACTATACTCATTTGTTTTCTTATACAACTAGCATTTTTGGTAATAAATACATATACTTGAAGCTAAACTGTGAGAATTCTCTAAGGCTTGGTTTGAGAATTCTCTCTTCCAAAGATTTTCTGTTGGTTTTCCTCAGTAGGATGTTATTGGAGCTACTTTATTTTCTCATCTTGGAGGTTCCTTGATAACACAGGGAGTACCTAGCTTTACAAGGTCAGGCCAATGACACATATTCTCAGCAGACTGTTTTTTCACTCAGTGAACCAACAGATGGTAAAAACCAACACATTTTCTTGTTTTTTCTTCTTTACGAGAATATTGGAGTATCAAGTCCATGCACTCTACTGAAGCAGAAGCCACATGTTAAAAGTTATATCTAAAAAATTATCTGTACAGCTTTTGTAGAACTTCCTGAGACCCTATTTGTACTCTGCTCTGCTTCAGGTTATACCTAAGTAACTGCTTCCTGAATTGTTACAACTCAGCTAAAATATCATTTCAAAATTGGATCCTTCTCTAATATTCCAACTTAGATCAGCTCTTTATACTTTCCCTTCTTAATTTAATTGTACACTCATTGTTTGATTTTTGTTTCTGCACTTTACTACAAACTCTTTTAGGGCAGGTATCATTTGTATTATTCTTACATTGTAGCCCATGACCTGGCCAGGTGGTCCATAAATATGTGTTAAGTAAATGAATGACATTGGACCATTTCTTTACAAATTGTCTTGTTGATATATTGTGACACTTCTTAAGTAGAATTTATAATTAAATGTTTTTAATTACATGAAATTTTTATGACCCATGAAAAAGGCCCTACCTAACTAGAAATCTTACATAAGTTTACCTCTTAGAACTTAATATAATAAAATGAGATACCCTTTTTAATATATAAAAATTAAAAACAACTGTAGCAGATGGTAAAGACGTTGATGAGGTTGCAGGGAAATTAATAATTTCATGCACTTCAGGTCAGAGTGTAAGGGAAGAGCTCTCTGAAAAAGCAACTTTGCAATACCTATCAAATACCTGAAAATATCATGCATTTAAACTGGTAGTACACTTCCAGGAATTCATCTTAAGGAATTTATCAGGTATGAGATTGTCAAAGCACTATCTAAGATAGGAAAAAATAGGGGAAATCTATGTTACTGCTAATGGAGAACTGAGTTAATAAATTATGGCACATCCATATAATGAAATGTTTTTCCATTAGAGAGCATATTGGAATATTTAAATGATGCAAAAAATTTGACAGTTCAGATTATGCATTAGAATACACAATATGTCTATAGATTTACAGAATTAAGGCCAGAATGATATTTACAAAATGATCTTACCAGTCATTTCTCGTTGGACATTTATAGGAAATTTTTCTTTTTGTCTTTATTTTTCCAATTTCCTTCTTTGAAATGTACATGTGTATGAAGTCCTTTGATTAATAGCACATATTCTTTTTAAAAAGATATAATATTAGATATTGAGTAGACAGTGATATTTATATCAGAGAACTAACCTTAATTCTTTTTATTTTAAATTCTTCTCAGTATTTTGTTTTTCTTGAGTTCTAGAGTGGTGTACAGCATTGATCTTTGTTTGAATTAGGCCAAGAACATTTGTCTGTTTGGTCCAGGAGAAGCTGGCTATCCATGCCTTACTGCCCTTGGTACAGCACAATGATGGAGTCAAAGATCTTGTGTCTTTGAGTCAGATTATCACTCTCACTGTAGAAGTGTTTAATTTTTATGAACTCTCTGATGGAATTAAAATGCAGTACAAAATACACATAAAGAAAGAATTACAGAAGAGAAGTGCTTGTAAAAATAGAGAACACAATTTCAAATTTTCATCTTTTAAAATATTTTCTTACAGAAAATCGTTTCTTTTATCTCGATGAACAAATAGGGATAGAATTAATATCTTCTGGATATTATAAAATTCAGGGGAAGTAGCAGGACACTAATCATGATCGCATGACCATATATGACCATCCAAATGATAGATCATTCTGATTAAAGCAATAGGAGGTATTAGAGGTTAGGAAACAAAAGAGAAGAGATAGATGATTGTTTGCTCTCTCATCATCTTCCACCATTTCTTATTCTCTTGCTGTGACTTCCTTTCCTTTCCATTCTGTTCACAAATGGATATTGGTGGGAAATACACGAAGTGCAAAGTGACTTTTACCTGCTGTGCTTCAGGCAGAATTGACAATTCAGAAATACCACCCTCTAGGTGTCTCTCCCCTTCTCACTCTGGCGGAGGCCAAGATGCCGTACATTCCTCAGAGCAGAAGGCAGGTGAAAAGCAGCCCATAAGAAACTCAACAGCACTATGAACTTTGGTATTTGTCTACTCGTTGTTGGCAAATTAATCTTTTACCACAAATTACCACACTTTCAGGACAAACAAACTTAGCTAGTGGGAGGAAAGGAGTTAGGAAAAAACCAAATCTATCTCTTTAGTTTAACCAGAATGTTCTATACAGTATTAAACCCTGGTGTATTCATTCAACTCAAAGCTTCCTGAACACTCTGTACCTACCACAATTCAGACTCCTTGAAATTATAAAACTAAGAATACATGTATCCCTCAAGTGTGTAGAAGCCATCCAGCTCATTAAAGTAAGAAAATCCCCACAAAAGATGTTATTTTCCAAAAGAGAAAAAATGTTTACCAGCACTGTGATGAATCTTAGGGCGATCCCTTGACTGACTAATTTTTCTGCGTGCTGCCTAAACAAATTTCAACAGATTTCTCTGCTAGTGGATTTCCTGGACCCCTCAATATGTCATAGTTTCATATTAGGGACCTCAAAGAGAATAACATAATTTATCTGGTCCAAAAGATATTTACGGCTAGGCATGGTGACCCAAGTCTATAAACCCAGCAACTCGGGAGGCTGAAGCAGGAGTTCAAAGCCAGTCTCAGCAACTTAACGAGGCCCTAAACAACTTAGTGAGACCCTGTCTCTAAATAAAATATAAAAAGGGCCTGAGGATGTAGTTCGGTGGCTAAGTTCTCCTAGGTTCAAACCCTGGTACCAAAAAAAGGAAAAAGAACGAAAGAAACTTAAGGCATAGTAGTGCGTGCCCATAATCCCAGCTACTCAGGAGGCTAAAGCTGGAAGGTCAAAAATTTTGAGGACATCCTGGGCAATTTAGTGAGACCTGTCTCAGGATAAAAAACACCAAAAGCTAGGGATGTAGCTTAGTGGTGGATCACCCCTGGATTGAATTCTCATATGTATGTCTCAAATGCACTAATTTAAAAAAAAAACTAAAAACAATTTTTTTAGAAAAATAGAATAAGTACCCATAGAGCATAGAGTAGGGGAAGAGGAACAGGGAGAGAGAGGAAGGGAGGGAAAGAGGAAATACTGGGAGCTGAATTGGAACAAATTAAATGTGCGCTTATATAATTATGTCAAAAATGAACCCCAGCATCTTGTAGAACTCTAATGCACTAATAATTTACGCCACTCAACCCATTTTCTTAAAGCACATTACAGGATCATTTTTCCTTAAAATATGTTTTAGAAAATACCAACAGCCAATAAGTTGTCTTTACTAAAATTTATCCAAAAGAAATGAATACTGAATATGCCAAAATTGATTTTTACTGGCTTCATAGCCCTCTGAAATTTTTATTGTACTATAAGAAGGAATTATAAAACTGTCTGAACAGCAAACTGTTCAAACATGTCAAATGAAGCTACCAAGTTAGATCATATTTGAATATTTAAGCAGTTTCCTTAATGATATTTTCTCTTTTAAATTCAAATGCCTGATTTTTCAACCCAGTTTTGACCCTTTTTCTCTTCTGTTGAACTATAATGCAATTGTCCTTTACCTTTGTAGAAAATAATTTATTCATTCAACCTCCTAAGGCACCAGAGATACTAGAAAAAGGATTCATAATGTATATCCATTTGTTCTTGAGTTACCTTTTTAAAGCATGTTTCTCAATTTAGAGTTTATATTGCAATGTGGCAGGAAGAACTGGCAATTGAGATGAAAGGCCCATTATATATAACAGATTCTGTTCACTCGTTTAAGAAAATGCCTTAATCTACAATATTAATGAATAACAAACTATACAATACCTTGGTCCATGGAAGGATTTTTTAAAATTAATAAATATAGTCTTCATGAGCTATTTGTAATGAATTTGCCTTTCAGTAAAAGTACTGTGTGTGTACACATGCATGCATGCACGCACATGGGTATGTGTATATGTGATGGCTGCTTTAAAATCAGAACATGACCCATAGGCAGATGCAAGGTCAGGCTATTAAGCATCAGTGACAGAAGGTTCTATTGTACAGATTCTTGAAGTACAATTAACAATGACAACCGTATGTAGTGTTCAGTTGCTTATTATTTAATACCAGAAGGAAGTTCCATATCATAACTTCTTTATCTGTAGTTAAGTTTATCTACTTGTAATGCATGTTTTACTATTTGTTCATTTGTTAAACTTCTCTCAGCACTCTATTTCTATTGGAATCTTGCAATTTCAATAATTGTAGGCTCCAGGAAAAAAATGAAAGTATTAAATCTTGATCTATAAGAAAACCCTTCCTTCTCATTAGAACCACTTTAATATTTAATTATCAGTCATAGAGTTAAACCCCAATTAATATTTGCATCAGAAAATTGGTCTTTTAAGTTAGTACTTTAATAATTCATTTTAACATGGTCTTTTTATTAATGTCCAAGAGGCATTATTATTTTTATTATCTCAGGAGAAAAATGGTAATCTTGAGATTTAAAGTAAATTATTTTGCTACTAACTATAGTGGTAACTAAACAACAGAAATCTTTTCCTAAGTGTAAAGACATCCTGTCTTTTGTCAGTAACCTTTTTACCCAGAATACTAAGTTGCAATTCCTGCACATGTTTGCATTTGACCAAATTTCCTATTCTACATGAAGTTATATGATAAAAAAGTTCCAAATAATTTACATTGTGTTAAGAAGCAATAATCATAATTATACAAATAAATCATAAATTCCTATAATGTTATATAACCTACATTTTTCTATTCTAAATAGCACTTATTTATTTCCTCAGCTTATTTGCATTGAGCATCAACAATATACCAGCCACTGTTCTAGGTGCTAGGGATACAGCACAAAAGAGGCAGACGATAAGTAAATATATCATCTTGGAGACTGACCATATACACAATAGCCAGCAGTAAAGCAAAACAAAGGAAAGAAGGGGTGTGGGAGTAGGAAATGATATCTTCATATGATAGTTGGAGAGAACCTCGCTATCATGAGCCATGCAAGCACCGTGGGTACATCAAGGGAAGAGCTCGCAAGCAAAGGACCAGCATTTGCAAAGGCCTTGAGACTGGGCCATGCTGCCTATGGGAGGACAAGCTAGGAGGTAAGGGTGAATTGGCAGAGCAAGTGAAGGAATAGATAAGGTCCAATTAGTGTAAAGAGCAAAGTTCATATAAGGTCTTGTGGACCTTTGTCAAGGTTTTGTCTTTTACATGGAGTGCCACCATCAAAGAGCTTTGAGCCAAGAAGGACTGATAGGATGCGTGCTCCAGAGTCTTACTGCGGTACATCACCAGTACTTGGCAAAGAAAGTGCTGAGGTGAAAGACCAAGGAGGCCACAGCAGCACTCAGGGGAAAGCTGATGGGTAGGGAGCAGCAGTAGAAGTGATAGGGGTGGTCAGGTTCTAGTGTTTTAGAAGTAGATGTGACAGAAATTAATCTGTAAACTGCAATCGTACAAACTATCCTTTGAAAATCTCTTTTACTTTTGGGTCTACTAAAACCACTCATAAAATATAACTGGATTAAATTTCTCTCAAGGTTTCCGCAAATACATGTTGGCTTTGGAATGCAAGAGACCTAGGTTCCAGTCCAAGTTCTGCACTTGCTAGCTATGTAATCTTGGGAAAGTAATTGAACCCCTCTGAGCCTCAGCATCCTTTTCCTGGAAACTGGAAACAGAATTACTATGAACATTCTATGCTATTCTGCATACAAAATAGCCCAGAGCTAGGTGCACATTTAGATTCTGTAATCGATAATTGCTGTGTTTGTTTTTCACTAATGCTAGTGACGAGAAAAATTTTGAATACACAAGTGTTCACATTTATTGGCAAGAATTGTAGAAGAAATTGTTTCCTTTGGGCTTGATTACAACAAAGTTGTCATTCATGCCCAGTAATTTAGATTAGAAAATCACTTCAACAACCTTGTATTCAGTACCTAGCCTCCTAAAGGCAGTTTGCTAAAATAAGGACATCAGAAAAGGCAAGTCCAAGTTGTTAAATGTGGTTTTTAACCTGTCAGATTTGTACCTAGGTTAGTAATTAACTCAGTAAAATGATGGTCCTTCCTTGTATGCAGCAGTCTTGTCTTAGTGAAGCTTGACAAAAATGAGCATCCCTGACTGACCTCTCACTTCTCATCACCTGCACCCCTGGCTCCATTCCACCAGTTAAGCAGTGTGCCCCAGTGAAGATCATTATGATGGGAAAACTTACTCTGTCATGGTGGATCATGATCTTATTTGACATTTCAAGCAAACAGGAGAATTCACTCAACTCTAACCATATGGCATCTGTCAGAGAAATAAGCTAAGAGATGGTGTCCATCATCAGAATAGTGGGGATAACTTCTTTGCTTTTTTCATCAAGTTATATCGTCATGTTCAGTGAAATAACCTCCTATAACTTTATTAGTTTTTATTGCTATGTAACAAAGTTATTTAGGTCTAGTTTTTTTTCTGAATGCCCAAATTCCAAGATTGATTATATACAATTCTTTTTTCCTTTTTTTCTTTTTTTTTTTTTAGCATTTAAGCAGAGTTTATTTGAAAAGAGGTAACATAGGCTTCTCCCAGGAGGGAGAAGGGGGCCATTGCTGGTATCCTGGTATCCCCAAAAGTACACGTGTTTTGTCTTTTTATATATCCTAGGTTTCCTTTGTTCTCCTGGTCTCTTCCTTTTATCTCTGTCCTTCCTGCCTAGGTGACTAGGCCCAGGATGTTTGGTGGGATGGCCAAAAAGCAAATGGATAGGGGGAAGGGCCCAGGTGGAATTAACAACTCCTTGGGACAGGTACATTTGTGATCATTGATCGTTGTCAGTGCTTATTCATAAGTTGCTGTCAGTTTTGTGCAAACATTTATTAAATGGGAATTGATTGCAAAAATCCATTTCTAAATTAACATAAAACATTGGGATTAGCCCACAGTTCCCATTAGCCCACAGTTCATGACTTCATAATTTATACATTGGATTTTTTTCTCCTTTCTAAAAATTTTTGAAAGACTAGTATTTAGTTTTTCCATATTTAATATTCAAAATGCATTCTGAAGGAGTAAAGGTGATTGGTGTATTTTTCTGAATGTAAAATAATATAATCGATATTTCCCTATATTAAAAATGAAATATAATTGAAAGAAATGTTATCAGAGCATAAATTTCTAAGAGCATGTAAGTTTCTGAAGTAACAAATTACTTGCTCTGTATTAGAAAAAAATCTTTATATTTAAGTGATGCTTTGATAAGAATAAAAGGTCATCATGTCAGTGTGATTCAGGTATAACTTTAAAAATTAATTGCTTTATACTAATTGACTGTTTAATAAGCACCAAATATATGTGCATAAGCACATAAAGGTATGTAAAAGCATATAAAGAATATGACATTATGGCACTCTCTTCCCTTTTAGAAAATCAGATAAGCCATTTCAGGTATATATATATATATAAAGGTATGTATATATATACACATACATATATAATGTGTGTATATGTATAGGTACATATACATATACAATGGGAATACAGAATAAAAATCTCATTAACTGAGTTATTTTAAGCTTTTTTGTTTTTAATATTTCTTGCATCTGTGTATTTTATACATGAACATTAAAATTAGTACACTAGAATGATAAATGTATTTCTTTGGGAATTCAAGTATAACCTTTAAACAAACTAATAGGGGAAGATGTCTGTTGTTAGTTGTCAGATGCAAAAGAGTCATTTTGTTGTACAATAAATAAACAGTTTGAAATGAATACAAGATAATATGTTTACTTCTGTGCTAACAGATAATTAAAAATTACGTGTTCAAAATTCAGGGTGATTGTTATACAACCAGATTGCTATACAACAACCTTAAGTTGTCGTAGAATACATTTAAACCCCTGCTATTAGATGTTTTTTTTGTAATTTGTTTTAATTAGTTACGCATGACAGTACAATGCATTTGAACACATCACACATAAATGAGTATAACTTCTTAATCTTCTGGTTGTACGTGATGTAGAATTACACCGGTCTTGTAATCATATATGCATGCAGGGTAATAATGTCTAATTCATTCTACTATCCTTCCTGCCCCCGTGCCTCTCTTAGCTATGTTTTATATTTTCAATTCTAATCTTAGTAAAATATTTCAGTCTTCATACTTACTTTTGAAAATCAATGAAAACTCATACTGATTCCATAAGGATATTTAGTTGAACATAAAAATCTTGAAAAGAAACAGTCTTTTTCTCTGTATAAACTTTTATTCTAATACTTACATGTCCACAAATTTAAACAAGAAAAATAAAGCAGAAATATTATCTATATATCCAATATTTCCTACAACAATTTTGTTTCTTGAAACAATTAAAATTAAATCTCCAATATATATCATGTTGAGTTACCTTCTGTTCAGGAAAGAACAGTTAAGGCATTTTGCCTTACATTTGCTATTGTTTTTATATTTCCATTCAGGGGATATTTGTTTAATTGGTCAAATGTTTGGTATCACTATCAAACACATTTCACTGCCATTCTCAAGGACTAGGTATTATTTTCTGTAGATATGGAAAATATTGTCATTTTTACCTTGAAGGCTGTCTAAAAGACAATAATTCCATTCCATTCATTCTGGATCAAAATATGAAGCAAATGGCTGCAAATACCTCCAATAAATTTCTACTCTGATTGAGAAACTAATATGTATACCGTGGACGAATATGCCTTTTCCTTAATCATTTAGATTTTTAGGGTGTGTGTAAAATATATAAAAGTAAATGCTCTACCAATACAAATTACTGAATCTGATTTTTTTTTTTTTTTTTTTCCAGGCCTGATGGAATTGGAACAGTTTCAATAGAAGAAAAGGAGAAGTTTGAGGAAATAAAAGAAAGACTCTCTTCCCTTTTAGAAAATCAGATAAGCCATTTCAGGTATATATCCTACTCATCAAAACAAGTATTTATTTTTGCATATTGTTCAACCCTGCATTCCCCTCTGAACTATTTATTATGTCTTCCTGCCACTGCTCAAGAATAATCATTAGTCCCTGGTGGCCTGCAGGGTGTGATTTGCATTTGTTAGTCTGTGGTTGGCTTCCCAGCCTGCCATTCAATTTCAACCAGTCAGGTTAGTCCATCCCCTGCACTATCTGTTCCACTATACTCTTGCTGGCCTTGGTATTTTTCATCCTGTGTAGCCTTTTCTGTCTAGCTCTGGTGACCATTCCTCATCCTCTCTGTGTCTCAAGTTCTGCCTCCATAGAGAGCCTTTCTCAATTATTTCAGCAAATAATGTTCCTAAGTCTTCCAGCAGTTATTATCTGTATCTTCACTTGTCACTTATCACACAGTAATGACATATTACTTAAGTCATTAGTGATCTTTGTATTTAGATTGTGAGAACATGAGTCCCGTGCCTAGCACAGTCCTCACTAAAACAAAAGAAAAAGGAAAAATGTTAACTTTAATACTGAGAAACATTTACAGAGTAAAAGATAAATAGCTTGATAATATTCTTTTCCCCTTCCTTTAGTTAGTTCCAAAGAACTTCATGGTTAGAAACACAAATATGCCAACATGTTTTCTTTTTCTACCACTCTTATTATTAGATCCTATAAAATGTTGCCCTGATGATGTGTTGGGTCTTATAGCATATCTACTGTGATGTACTTTTGTGATATGGAATCATTTTATGTTAATTCATTGAAAAAATAAACCCATAAATATGCTTCCCCCAAATGGTAATTACCCATTTGGATGCTATACAAATGGTTTTAAAAATAAACATATATGCTCACTTGCATATAGGTCTCAGGCAGGGCAGGCTTTCAGATATACTTGTTTATTGTACTCCTTCATGGAGTAATTAACTTAATTCCCAGACTGGCAGCAAAATAGAATTTCTCAGCCTCATATTCATACATTCCATTGCATTTGAAGGAAAGTAGCAAAAGCTGGTGTAGTCTGTAGTTCTCAAGATCATGAAAGTTTCCTTAGAATATCCTAGCAAACCCTACTTTAGATATCATTTGTCCTAAATAGATATAGGCCTAGTTCTGAACCAAAACCAGTAGCCCAAGCAAGCTCATACACTGGATACTCAGATTGGGGTCACCATGACTAAATTACATTAATCAGAACCTTGCACCAGGAAAGTTCAAGACTCTCACGTTGCTGTCCAGGATCTGTGTAGAAAAAGGCAAGGGCCAGTAATGTCCACATCATTTATTATATTTGTCTTCTGTTCTCTCTTAGAGCTCTGTTTCCCTCCTGCTTTTATTGGTACATCCTGTTTGCTAATTTCAGACTAAGATGTAGTCTGAAATCCCTTTTACATTTGTTTGTTTACATTTGTTTGTAGAGGACAGACCTGAAATTAGTTGGTCTACACATTTTTAGTTGATTTTGTAGTTTTTTTGGATGTTTATAGTGTTTATATGAATTTTACCAGTTTTATCTTTCCTGAGTTTTGGGAAGACCGGATAAAAAGAAAGGATACTGAAATGAAATGGAAGAAGTTTTAGATGACCATGTGGGCAAATTTAGGGAAATAATTAGTAAAATTATCTATTAGAACTATTTTAAGAATGCTACCAAATTACCTTCCTTAGTTACTTATGTTAACATTTAAAAAAAATATGAACTGCCTGTGAACTCATGATAAAGAAGCATGATATTTTTCATAGCTCTTCTATAGGAATTTGTCTTTTTAAACCCAACGATATTCTAGAAATGAATTTCAAAAAACATAATAACGTCAAATAAACAAATGAAAAATTTCTGCTCAAAGATGGCAAATTGAAAGAAGAATAAAATGGCACATTGAACACAGATCTGGCTTAGTGTTCTGACACAAACTGACTGAAACAACAGAACAGTACTTCTCAAGAAGGCATAAACCCACAAAAACAGAAAGAGTAAAAGAGGGGAAAATAGCAAGAAAAAAATTGTGAAAAATGTTCTGGAGGTCAATGGATGAATGGTACCCAATGGTATCTAATCCTAGCGGGGTGGGGGGGCATAAACAGGCAATATGAAATTTTATAACCACCAAATGTTCAGGAATTGCCAACATCAAGCCCCTCTAGAAAATAAGAGTGAAGAGATGGTTTGCTTTGAATCTGGGCAAAAGCACTTAGATCCCTGGATCTCTTTTCCAACTCAGCTCTCCTGCACTGGCAGGAGCTTGCAGATTCGTTCTCTGGAGAGCTGGAGAGTGTAAAATCAGATGGTACCTGGACAGGGGTGGCAAAGGAGAGGAAATATCAGGCACAGTTGAGGGTAGAAATGGGGAGATTAAATGCACATTTATTCTGAAATTCAAGAATTACAAACTGCTTACAGACATATTGCTAGTATCTTACCCTGGATCTCTGATGAGCCCAAGAGAGAAAACCTACAGCTATGGACAGCAAAGATGTCCACTCACACAGCCCAGCCAGGTTCCCCCCTAGCAAAGACCAGTGTCTGTAAGTACCATCTAGACCCACTTTACTTTTTAATACACTTTTGAAAATCATCATACACCTAGATTATCAAACATTTGAGAAAAACATTTATTATGGAAGCCAGAGCCCATTACAAGTAAATAACAAAGGAAAAATTTTAAGAAAGTAACTGGGAATAAAACCAAGATTTTATGAGGGAGGACATCTGGGGAAAATGTTGTTAATCTCCTCAGAGAAGTTTGAAAATGCTGAATGTTTGTAAAACAAGATCAAAAAGGAAAAAAACTCAGAGAAAAAATAAGAGCCCTTAGAAATTGTATGCAAATACCACCATATAACACGCAAACACACTTTTAAGAGATTCAGTTAAGGGAAACTTCCAGAAAGTAGATCAGGTGTGAAAAACAGGAAAATTGCAACAAAAAGATAAGAAAACTTAAGTATCTGCTTAGGCATTCCATCTTCACAAATGAGAGGAATTCTAGAAACATTTAAGGGTAGAGGTAGAAATTATCAATAAAATTATTGAAACAGTTTTTCCAAGTTCAAAAGACTTGAGGTTTTAGATTGAAAGAGCTCAATAAATGCCCAGTAAACTGGACTAAAGAAGATACTCATCATGGTATCTTTTCATGAATTTTTAGAAACTTGAAGATTAAGAACAAAATTACCAAATCTTCTAGAAAGAGAAAATAAATTTCATGCAAAGAATCAGAATGACTTTTCAACACTGATGTATTCCATACATACTTAGTACCCACTATGTGTCAGGTAATAAACAAACCTAAAGACCCATCTGCTACTCTCATTTTGATTTAAGGAGCACCAGTGATATCCAAAAAAAAAAAAAGTGCATCCATGACTTTATGATTCTGAGGCATTTCCACCTAGAACTATGTACCAGCAAAAGTTTCCATTAAGGGTAATGGTAGACATGAACTTAAAAATATGCTTCCTATATTTCCTGTGGTAAATTGTAGAATTCACCAAAACAGAACCAAACAAGGGTTACAGTTACTGAAACTAGAAATCAGTGTGACAACTTGAAAGAGAAGGGGAACAGTAGTGATTAAGATCCCCGAAGTAACTGTTGAGCTTAAAGAGCAGAAAATGCAAGTAGACAAAATAACTTCATGTCAAGAGACTGGGATAGAATTTGGAGTTGTATTAATTACATTGTATTGATTGCACTGGAATTTGAAATTTTATTTGATTAAGGATATGAAAAGGAAATTTAAATAAAATTAAGAATTATAAACAAAACATTGGCTAGGTCATAGAAAGTAATCATAATAAATACTGTATCCCACTTGTCTAGGACATTTATGTAGTAAATGTGGATACTGAATTCTAACATCTCAAAAATGATGTAAACTATATTAAACAGATGGGATTAACAGGAATTAGGCTTACAGTAGGGAAAATGGTCATGGAAAAAAAAGTTACTAATGTCCAAGATGAAGGAAATAGGGAATTATATTTACCCCTAACATGAAACAATTGAAAAATAGGACAAAAATGTGGGGAAGCTAGACACAGTGGCACACACCTGGAATCTCAGTGACTCAGGAGGCTGAGGCAGTGGGATCATAAGTTCAAGGCCAGCCTCAGCAACTTAATAAAAAATAGAAAGGGCTGGGGATGTAGCTCAATTGTAGAGTTCCTCTGGGTTCAATCCCCAGTACCAGGGGGAAGAAAAAAGTACTGAAAAATGTTGTCACATAATAGTAAGACAGTGAATAATAACAACAAGAATGGTTTCTAAGAGAGAGGGGAAATGAAGCAAGCCCTTTTTGGTTGTCCTTGTGTATGGCCAGAAGAGTTTCCAGCCCAAGTTCCCCAGAAGAAGCACCTGGATGGAGCCCTATGGACTCCCTAACTGAAGACACAGCTGGGAGTACAGGGAAGTCAAGGCAGCCAGGTTTATTCAGGTCAGAGTTCTAAAGAACAGAGAGACAGAGGAGGAGGAGCTACAGGTATTTGCAAAGGGTACCTGGATTCCCCAGCTAAATATTAACCATGGCACATGAGGAAACTATCCAAGTCACACAAAAGGATTACAGGAAGAAATACCTAGTGCTAACACAGGGCCAGGAGCGGTTCCAGTTTCTGTTTCCAAGAGTAAATCACCTTCTAATTCACAGGCATCAGATAGCATACCTTTAACGGCTTTCCTCCAGCAGTGGGGAAAAAATGAACCCTAAAATGAATGCTTCCTTTTCTCTCCTAAAGATAATTAAAACCAAGACTCAGGTTAACATTTCCAAGTAACCTAACTATGATCTTTAACAGAAGTCAAGAATGCTAAAGGAATACAGAAATGTCCAGCCAGTCATAACTGAGAAATGATGCAGAATATAGAAATAGTGAAAGAAAAACGGGGCATTAAAAGGATTATCACTATTATGTGTCACGCATTCAATTAAGAACATGTATGGATGACCTATAGCTTATTTTTTACTTCATAGTCAAAGCGTTTTCTACCTAAAATTAAACACAGTGCAAGCATGTCTGTTCTCATAATTTCTATTCAAACCATACTGGATGTGCTACCCAGTACACTGAGGAAAAATGAAACAAATGCATCTAGATTGGCAAGGAAGAAGAAAAGCTTCTATCTGTAAATGCCATCAACATCTATGAAGAAAATCCTATAGAATCTGCCAAAGAATTCTTCGATCAGTGAGTTTGGAAGTTACAAAACCTCATATAAATATGTAAATGTCAATTTACTCCTCTATACCAGCTACTAGCAATCAGAAATTGGAATTTTAAAAGAATATGTACAAGGGCAAAAAAAGCTATAAAATATTTAGGAATCAACCTGAAGAAAGATATGCAAAACCTGTACACTGGAAAATGCAAATTATTGCTGTTAAATAAAATTAAAGGGAGAGAGATACTTGTATTCATGAGCCATAAGACTCAATACTGTTAAGATGTCAATTCTCCCAGACTGGTCAATAGCTCCAGGGGTATTGCTATCAAAGTCCCAGTAGGATTTTGTATAAGTTAACCTGATTCTAAAATTTATATGTGAATGCAAGAGTTATTTAAAATAACTATTGGAATGCTGATATGACCTGATTTCAAAATACATATAGCTATAATAATCAATAGATAGCACGCTACTGAGAGTCAAGAAATAGACATATTTCATTTTCACATACATATATGGTTTATTGATTTTCAATGAACATGCAAAGGCAACTTGAAAATGTACTTTTTCTTTTCAACAAATGGTGCTAAACTACTGGATATTCAAATAAAAGTTATTCACCTCGGTTGATACCTGGCAACTGATACAAAAGTTAACTCAAAATAGTAGCCCTAGAAAATGTAGGAGAAAATCTCTGTCCTTGGGCTAAGAAAATGTTCTTAAATAAAACACTAAAATTGTGATTTATAAATGGAAAACTTGCTACCTTCATCAAAATTAAGATCTTTTGACTCAAATACATCACTAAAGAATACAAAGTAAGTCATAGAATGGGAGGAAATGTTTACATAATACATGTTCCACAAAAGACTTTTATTCAGAAAGCTCTTAATTATAAGAAATGAATCAATCCAATTTAAAGAAAGATTTCACAGATATTTCATCAAAGATATATGATGGCAAAAAAGGAATATGAAACATCATTAATTAACAGGGAAATGCAATCTAAAACTACAGTTGAATACTACCACATACCTTTAGCTAAAATTCAAAACAAAAACCCTAAGTCTAACAAATATTGGCATGGATGCAGAGAAACTAGAACTCTGAAGTGCTAACTATAGGAATATCATAATACGACCTACTTTGGAAACTAATCCAGCCAATTCTAGAACTTTAAACACCTATCACAGAACCTGGTCATTTCATTCCTAGGACTTCTCCCAAGAGAAATGAAAGCCTATGTCTACATAGAGACTTTGATATGAATGCTCAGACCAGCATTATTCATAATAGCCGAAGTATATAAACAAGCTAAATGCCTATCAACAAGGAATGGATAAACAGTGTGTTCCATACATTGGAATACCACTCGGCAGTATAAGGAAATGAGCTATTGAAACATATAGCAACATGCATTAATATCAAAATTATGCTGAGGGAGAGAAACCAGACCTTAAGAAGCATGATTTGAGGTCGAATATGGTCTTCTCTCCCAAGAAGCACATACTGTATATTTCTCCTTACATACAATTCTAGGCATGCCAACAATCCAAATGACAAAATATCAATCATGATTTCCTGGGACAGGTAGGAAATATTCAAGGGTCAGAAATCACCTTGCTTGTGGTGATGGCTTCACAAGAACATATGTATGTCAAAACTTAAACCACATTGTATACTTTAAATGTGTGCAATTCATTGTGTGACACACCTAAAAATAAAGCTATTTTTAAAATAGATGCAGAGCTGAGGAATGTGACTCAGTGGTAGAGCACTTGCCTAGTGTGTGCAAAGCCCTGGTTTCATCCCCAACACCGAAAAAAAAAAAAAAGAAAAAGAAATATGAAGGGCTTCTCTTCTGCAGTGGGAAGTTAGGATAATGCATAAAACTAAAAATCAAGAAGTAAAAATATTAGTGTGCAATTTAGGGATGTCAACTTAAAGATTGACATGTTTTCCTCTAGAAAAGCATAAATTATTTAGGGCATGTGGAACAGACATAAATGACTTCTATTTTTCATAATAAAATTCTGCCAGAAGAAGTTTTCTCTTTAGGTTATGTGCATAAATAAATTTGATAAAATAAGTAGTATATTTAAAGAGAAACAAGAAAATTAGGGGCTAGGGTTGTGGCTCAGTGGCAGAGCACTTGCCTAGCATGTGTGAGGCACTGGGTTCGATTTTCAGCACCACATATAAATAAATGAATAAAATAAAGGTCATCAACATCTAAGAGCATTAAAAAAATTTAAAAATAAACAAGAAAATGATTAATCATAGAATAGGTCTATCCAGTCTCATTTATCTGTGAGATTAATTTTACCAAAGTTCAAATGAGGTTAACTTCAATTTACTCAGATTAGTTATTGGCTGAATTTTATTTGGTAATTGAGTGTTTTCCATTTGCCTTGCTATCACAGAGCTGATAGAGTAGTTAAAACCCAAAATATTTATCCTGAAAAGCGGAACAAAACGATTCCCTTCTTTTAAAACGTGTTTTGTGAAGATTAATTAAGCTTCTGTGTAGTTATTTTCTGTACTTTATTGATTCAGGATTACTTGTACTCTGTAAATGTGTTGAATTATTTACACATCATGGGCAGCCAATGCTAATTCAGAACATACCCAGTGGGACCTCAGAGTCCTGAAATGCTAAATGTAATCTGGGGATCAGTAACATTCCATTCATAAAATGTGTCACCCACAGGTTAGTGGAAATAAACAATAGGAAAGACAATGGATGGATTATGCAAATATACTGAAAAGATTAAGCAGGGGGAGGGAACTACAAGGACCCAATTTGTGTTTTATTTAAACATGGATTAGGGTTTACAGTATAGAAAATGATTAAAGCTAATTTGCTAATGCTCAAAAAAAAGCACCACTGCACAGAGAAAACTATATTAAAATAAATTAGTTGTAGCTTTTTTTTTTTTTTTTAGGAGGGGCGAATAATGGGGTCAATAAAAGCAAGGTTAAGGAAAATTTTAACAGTAAATATAATGATAAACAGTATTCTGAAGGGGAAAAGTTAGGTGACTAAAGTTGTGTAGTATTAATTTGCATTTATCTGTGACTAGTGAAATTTTTGTGAAACCTAATCCTGAGATAAATTCATTTACTGCTTTGTTCTAAAAGGAAGAGAGAAATCAGTCTTTTTCTTTAAAATTATGCACAAAGCAAATTAGACTTAAAACATGTGCTTTTGGGGGAAACCTGTTTAAATTACAGTAGCAAAAATTTATTTCATTATTGCATCTGAGAAAACAAGTGCACTAAGTGACTAAATAATGAAAAAAGACATGGAGATGAGCAAACTTTTATCCAAGTCATGAGTTTGCAGATTTTTAAGCCAGAGCAAGGTGACAGCCTAAGGAAAGCCAGCTGCTTGTAGCCCTTGATCTTGAGGAGGGATGTGGCAGGTCTGGAAGGGGGTACTTTGCTGGATCTGGTTCAACGAGCAAAGAGATGCAGCAGGATGAAGTAGCTCTGATACTCAGTACTCTTTAACTGGAAATTAACCAGAAGGACTCTCTTGTCAAGAGCAATGAACCTGTTACCACCTTTTGGTAACAGACTTTAAAAGAAGGCCAGCCCCCTCTAACCCTGATTTCAAAACATCCCCATTACCTGTCTGCCCTCTAGTAATTGCTATTTAGTTGTAATACATGGGACTAGAAATACTTGGGACAGTTTACTGTGCTGACAGATGACGTGCAGGGGGTTTTTGTGGTGTAAGGAGAAAGAAGAATTAGACACCATGGTAATAAGGCAAAGTATCAGGAAAGGGGATGGAAGCTCTGTGTGCAGATGTTTCCATCTCCAAATACACTAATTATGGGAAGAAATGGGAGAAATGATTTTTTCCTAGAGCTTTAATAATAACAAACCTTAAAACAAGAAATTATTAAGAAGTGCATATTAATTGTCTCTTTGTGAATGACCCTTGAGGCTATTTTTAATTGACTGTACTCTTTCAGTACATACTTCATCAAAGCATAAACAACTTTTTCATCACAGTTGACACCTTTATTATTTAAAACTTTTAAATCATAAGGCTAGGTAAATTTTAGCGGTTAAAAGTTTTTCTGGATGAGATGATGCTATTTTAAGCTCTTTTTGTGGTTTTCTAATAATACCAAATAATATAAATGGAAATAATTTACCTCTTAGGTATTAAATGTTTGACTTTTTTATTCCTTCTTTTGTCTTTAAAGATACTGCTTTCCCTTTGGACGACCTGAAGGTGCTCTAAAAGCTACACTCTCGTTACTTGAAAGGGTATGTTTGAACATTACTTTGTAAAGTCTGTTTGCATTCTCAAATGCTGTGTATATTCATTATTGAACTAGGCACACAGTCTCTTTCCTCATGAGTCTACTACAAGAGTTTGTTGCATTTCCTGAATTTCTTACCTTTTCTTACTACATTCAAGTTCCCCCTCTTCTAGTTTGTCCCTCCTGGAAAACTTTCTTTTGCTATCCTGTCTTTTTTATAATATCTATATTTCTACCTCTTTTTTTCTCTCATGGACTAATCTTCTCTTTTTCAGTTATCTCTATTTCTCAAGGTCTTTTATTATCTCTTCAACTTTATTTGTACTTCTGCCTGCCATAGTCCTCACCGACTATAAAGTATATCATTTAATATGCACAAACACATCATTCCTATCATTCCTTCCATTCAAAATATATCTCAGAATTCATCTCACTCCCATTTATGTGTTTCCTCAAATGAATTCACAAGTTTTAGAAAGTGTTTTGCCCTACAAGATAAGTAGCAAATAAGAGTTTAAATTCATGCTAAAAATCAGTTTTAAATGAAAGTACACCCTCTTGTTTGTGTGGCACTTGAGGTTTGAGAGGTATCATTTTCATCTAGCTATGGATCTATTCATATGCTAGTTGGATGCTAATGGGGTGAGTAATGTGGTCAGTTCAATATCAGAATTTAAAAGAATTTCTGGACATCATATATAGCTTATGATTCAGTTATCCTGGTCCTGATTATATCCACTTGTTTTTGTCTATTTTTCTGCCAAAAAATCTTGAGAGATTTACATTATTAGCAAAACTAAAAGCAGAAAGGGAGGACATTGCTCAGATATTATGGTTCCGTTACAGTGACTTAAGAACGAGGGAAATGAGAACTAGAACTGATGATTAAAATGAAATCTTTGGATTATAGACTGATTTCATTTATATATCCCTGTATTATCCCTGATTGTTGTGCTCTGTGTGATAGAAATATCATAAAATTATATTGTGCTAGAATTTTTGTATTAAAAGCTGCATGTAACCCAAGCTTTTCAAAATATTCATTTCATTCTGTTCGTTAGGATATCATGCATAAAATAAAATCCTTAAAGACGGCTTTACTTTTTGGAACTACATCCCATCACGGGTACCTAATGCAGCCTCTCCGGGTCCTGGTTTCCATGGCAGAGCTGCCCTCCTCCTCACAGCAGGGAAGAGTTAGTAATAGCAGAGATGCCCTTGTGCCCTGCATTGACAGGTGACAGGATGAACAGTGACCTTTATTCCAGTTATAGTCACTAATCACATCTCTTGGTGGATTGAGAGAGAAATGTTAAGGACCATTTCTTCATTTTTTTAATGTCTCTTGACTTAGAACGTAGAAAAATAAAATTAAAACTACATGTGCATTCTTAATACCTATGAAACCTTGGAAGAACACAGGAAGGAAGTATGGAAACAGAGGTTGGTATCTCCTACTTCACCAGAAAGAGGATCAATTTTATCCCATTCCAAATTAAGTGCCCAGATCTTACAGAATATGAAATATTGCCTTATTTAAGCTCTTGACTCACCTCTGTGGCATTCATACATTGTAATTTCTAGTAGCTATTTCTACTATTTAAAGTTTATCACCATAGGAACCCTAATGATAAAGTTAATAATTGTTCCTAACAAAATTGATCTTAATGTTAAACTTTAGCAATAATCACATTTAATACAGTAGTACATGTTTCATTCTTGTATATATGTTATTATGCACAAACAGATTTTTCTGGCTACAAAGAATCTGAAATAGTTCTAACTAAAGTGTCAGAATAGCAATGAAGGATAGTTGAATTTGGTAGAGTAAGAAATTTTTTAAATGATAAAGTTTACTGTTTTCACAAAAGGAAATCTTGTATAACAAAATGTTAAAATGTTATCAGACTCCTGGATAACTGAATACATTTGAGATGGCAATATCCTTAGTGATGAGGCTGAATGAAAAAAGAATGAAATAATGATTAAATAGATTCTTTCATGTTCTTTCAATATTTCTTTCAAGACAATAGAATAGTTAGAGCACTTACAAAAGCATCAACTTCTTTATATTTTGTCATATATTTTATCATTTGAATATAAGCACAACAAGAAAAATTGTGCCAACTATATGGGAAAACAGTTTGACTAATAATATAATCAAAAGTTATTGTGAGCAGTTTTATCACTAAAAGTTTTGAAGAAGGTGATAAATGAGTCATTATAAAAGTGTTTATATTTATATGACATTTTGAATTTTGGATATAATTTTAGTAATCCCTGCCAATAATAAAAAATTTTTAAAGAAAACTCCCAAAACACATTTTTGGAACCCAACAGAGAATAATTAGTTATTTTGTTCAAAACTTCAGGAAGTTTCCATATATTTTAGCCTTTGATACTTTATAAGCATTCATTTCACTAAGACAAAGAAGTTTCCTTCCCCTTCTTTTTTATACTTTGTGGCAGTGTGTTCAGCAGATCACAGTCATTAAGCTTTAATTAGTGAAAGAGGTCCTCTTGATTTTTATAGAGATCAAAAAGTATGCCTATTTTTAATGGAATTTCTCTTATTATTTTCAAACATGTTGCTCAGAAGATCTAGGTTTTTTAAATTAGAGAAGTACAAGACAAACTTTGTTTATTATTTGTCCCAAGAACTGTAATCCTGACCTGAAACAGCTGCTCTAATGGTGTCTTGGGTCCCTGGAGGAAAAGTGACAGTCACACTGAATGGTGGTCTGGCCTATGGGAGGTTTTGATGTGCATAAATGAGGCTTAGACAGGAGGAACCAAGCTTGGAGGATTAGGTTCCCAGTTGTGAAGTGCCGACTTGTTACTTACCCCCAAGTTACAAGGGACCCCTTCCCCCTCTCCACGAATAGGCATGTGTATGACAATCTGTGTCATTTAAGTATTTATTTTATGGAACATCTATTTTCTGTCTCTCTCCCCCTCACCTCTTTCTCGGTAGGTTTTAATGAAAGATATTGCCACTCCCATACCAGCAGAAGAGGTGAAGAAAGTGGTCAGAAAATGTCTCGAGAAAGCTGCCTTGATCAATTACACTAGACTCACAGAATATGCCAAAATAGAAGGTCAGTGCAGTGAGCAATTGCCCAAGTGGCAGTGAGAGCCAACAATGCCTATTAACTGAGTTTTCAATGAGAAGTCCTTTCCTTTCCTGAACAGTCCTGGACCATGGCAAAGGGAAATGTCTCATTAAAATCTCAGCTGGTGAACTGAAGAGCTTTTTCCTATTCATTGCTTTAATATGCCTCCTGGGACTCTGCTTGAATGAAAGACCCAGGATTCGTGCCTAAGTTGTCCTTTGTTCTTATTTTGAGTTTTCAAGAAACCAAAAGGTGTTTTCAGGGGCTGTATTTTTTGACATTACTGTAAGTATGTCTAACATTTCAACTATGGGCTGTGCACTCTTTCCTGATCAGTATCAGTGTAGTATTATGTAATTTTATTTTATATTCTGCAGTGTCACTCAGAGAAGGAAGAACTTGTTGATTATTGTGAGGGCTGAAATAAACTGGTAGAACTTCCTGCAGCTTTTAATTGCTTGTGATATATGGTTGCATTTGAAAGATTAGATCTCTCGAGGGGACTGTGCACTTTTTTCCTCTTTCTTTTGGTTTTATTCATTAAGGACACTGATATTTACAATGTTTAGAGAGAAACAGATTGGAATTTGACAGAATCGGCTTCTATTCATTGATCCTTTGAAAGATTTATTTAAAAGAAACAGAAAAGACTTCTGATTCTTTGCTCAAATTACCTTAAAACTGACTTATGTAAACACATAGCATCACCTGAGGGAGAAAGAAGTTTGAAGTTAATGTTACTTATATCTAAAAATAAAAAGCAAGTCATCTTTTAGAACAATTTCAGTAACAATAGAAAATTATTCTTAGTAAATTATAAATTTATGAATTAGTTGATATTAGTATTGTCAAAATTCAGGCATTGGAAAACATCTGATTATAATTGGTTGTGCTATTACTCCTTTTTTCTCTCCAAATCTAGTCAAGCTGTCTAACAAGCATGTGATAACCAACCTCCTGAGTGATTAACAAAAAAGCCATCTCATCACTATAGCAACCAATATTATATCACGAGAGTAACAACATGACACCTCCTTAGTTACCAGTTTAACATCATTAATTATGATATCATGTCGTGTTAAAGCAAAAGCAGCGAACATTAGATCATTTGAGGAAACTGGAAGATAAACACATTGGTTTTCAGTTTTGAATACTCATTCAAATAATTTTCATATTCAGGAATATTAAGTGTTCTGAACAGAGATTCAAAAAATTAACATAAAAATAGACATATTAAAGCCTTTCAAATCTGTCAAAGAGAAAAAAGTTTGTGCATACCTCCAATAAGCACAATATTGTTATCAACCTTATCCAAAACACTGTTTCCTTTTGTTCTTCATTGTTAGCTAATGATTTTTGACCATTACCTTATTCAAAAGTCCTGAAAAGATACACAGTATATTTTTCTATGTGTCCATGTATTTTATTATAGTCATGGAGTCCAGTTTAAAACAAATAAAGAACCTTCTTTTATTTGCATGTATAAAGACAACTTGTGTTAGTGAAAGCCTATGTAGGACCAAATGGACAATGAGCAGAGACCACACCTGCCTCACTTTATATCACCAGTCTAGTGTGAGAATATTCTAGAAAACGGATCTTAACAATCTACTCAGGTGGAACTACCAAACAAGCATCCTCTCAAAAGAAAAAGAAAAAAGAAAGAAACAAAAAACCAAAGAAACAAAATGATGCATGGCTGGGGTGTTGCTCAGTGGTGAGTGCTTGCCTGGCTTGCGATCCCCAGCACCATACACGCACAGGAAATCTCTTGCTTGTTAGCTGAGAAAAACTCGGCTTTTTAATTATCTACTTTCTCCCTCCTTTTTTATCTTTATAAAATGTGCTTTTGTTTTGTGTCCAAGATCAGGCCAAGAACAAAATCAAACTTAAGTTAGAAACAGTAAGGATAACTTACTTTTTCTTGTTTGATTGCCCTTCTGTGTTACACAAGCAACACGAGTAGGCTTTGCTTTTCTCCTAAATTCTCTTTTCTTATGTTTTAGGCCCGGCAGAAAAGGAAACAGGTAATTAATGTCTCTGCATGTATGTGCCATTATTTCTAATGTGGTGGTGTGATTTTTTTGTTGTTGTCATTAACTACTTTATTGAGGTATACTGACATACAAAAAGCTATATATATTTAATGTATACAGCTTGACAAATTTGGAAACAGGTACAGCCATGAAACCATCACCAAAATCTATGCTTTAAATCCATCCATCACTTTCAAAAGTTTCCTCCTACCCTCTTCATCATTATTACTATTATTTGTGATAAAAACACTTACCATGAAATCTACCCTCTTAGTGATTTTTAAGTGTACCATACAGTTAACTGTAGGCATTTTGCTGTGCAGTAGGTCCATAGGGCGTACTCAGCTTGCACAGTTGAAACTTGGAACCCCAGAATTAATATCTGCCCCATTTGCCCTTTCCCTAACACCTAGCAATCACTGTTCTATACTCCACTTGAATGAATTCAACTAGTTTAGCTTTCTCATATAATGGGGTTCTATAATGTTTGTCCTTATGTATCTGGCTTATATACCAGAAGTGGGATTGCTAAATCCTATGTTAGTTCTCTTTTTTCCCCCCAAGAACTACTATTCTGTCTTTCATACTGACTATACCAGTTCACGTTCCCACCAACAGTACCTAAGGGTTCTCATCTCCCCTCATCCTCACCAACACTTAGTGTGGTGGTAGGCAGTGTTTGGTTTTGATAATAGTCATTCCAACAGAAGTGAGGTAATACCACATTCTGATTTTGATGTCCATTTCCCTGAAGATCAGTTGTACTGAGCATTTTTTCATATACCTGTTAACAATTTGTAGGTCCTCTTTTGAGAGCTGTCTCTGTTCCTTTACCCACATTAAATTGGTTGTTTTTTATGGCATTTTGCTTTGTTTGTGCTATTGAGTTGTGTAAGTTCTTGTGAATTCCAGGTATTAACCCTTTGTTGGATATATAGTTTGCAAATATTCTCTTGCCTTTTGTATTTTTCTTTTTCATTTTGTTTCCTTTGCTTCTGGTAGTCTGGTGTTTTGAGATTAATGAATAGCTCTCTGTTTTCAGTACATCTATTAGATCATTTTGAACTAGGACACTGAAAAAGCTTGGACATTTTTAGAACTATTGCTGATGCTTTGTTAAGAAAACATAGGCCTTTATCTCTGTAAAAGTTTGACAATATTTTTTTGATAATGAATTCAAAGCAAAGAACCTGAGGCCAAGTTAATGTTATGCATTGTGTTTAAAGCCTGGACACTCATCTTATTTGGAAGCAGTTGCCAATATTTGAAGGGCTCTCAGAACTAGAAGAGAGCACTGTCTTCCTTTATCAGTCTTGAAAAATAACATGAAAATAAAAGGCATAAATTCTATTACACAAAAGTAAGCATTTCTTAACTGTTAAAGTTGTTCATCAGGAGTAAGCAGAGGTTATGAAATCCTTCTCTCAGGAAAGTGCTCAGAAAGAGTTTTTCTCTGCATCTCTGAATTTTTAAAGATTGTATTGCTTTGTTTCCTGTACCTCTTATCACAATTATAAATAATTTAATTTTATATACCATTTTCTGTCCATCCTATCTGCCTGCATTTTAGCCCTATGGGCACCATCCTTCCTACCTTGTTCCTAGTGTCCCAGCACTAGGACTCCAGCACTGTACCTGGTAACAGATGAGGCACTCAGAACTTTGGAAAGAGGCAAAATATTAGTTAGTGCCATTCAGAAACAATGGAGCAAGAGATAAGTAATGTACCTTTCTAGCCTTAGTTTCCTCATTTTAGTCTTATTTACATGCAATGTTATGGACAAAGTTGATTGGATTGTTTTTCACTGAAGTCTTCTGTTAACAACTCTCCCCCTCCTCTCTCTCTCTCTCTCTCTCTTTCTCTCACTGTCTCTGTCTCTCTCCCTCTGTCTCCCTCTCTCCACCCCTCTCTCTCTCTTTCTTTTCCTCTCTCCCTCTCTCCTTCTGTCTCTCTCTTTTAGTGAGAGAAGCTTTTAAAATCATTTTCAGTATTTGACCCTAGAATGTGACAAGAAAAAAAAAAAACCCTCTGATCCATCTACAAGAAAGGGAAAAGAAGACACCTTAAAATGTTTGATAAGTGCTCTTTAGGGCAAAAAAAATTAGAGAAAAAAAGGTATGTTATTATCATCCCTACTTATGGCAGCTCATTGCAATAGCAGCAATCTCATGTTCTTTAAAAAACTTTTCAAAACATTTTATGACGTTACACTGCTATTATAAAAAGTAAACTTTTATTCTACTTTACAAACAAGTTCAGGAGTGTCTGTGGCTTTTCCTATGCTGCAGGGCAAATGAGCCAGCCAGCTGGGACTAGACTCAGGTGTCCTGATACCTAACCTATGGGGTACACTTCTTCTCCTGTGAAATAGGAAGGAGTCACAGTGGACCTCCACGAAGTGTGGGCAGGGGTGCCCTGTGGAGTTGCCTTGCTCTGTAAAAGAGAGGAAGGAGGAGGAAAAGTGACCCCATATATCCAGCTGCCCCTAGATGGAAGTTTGCCCTGCACTCCCATTTAGTATCCACACAACTGCTCAACCATACAGGTCAGCAACTCTAGGAAAAATACATTTATTTAAATTAAATGCTTATTTAGAACAGAGAAAAAGTGGTATGATCTCTGATTTCAGTGAATGGAGGGGGAAGCTAATCTCAATTGAAGAATGTTCTGAAGTAACAGGAGTTTCTAAGAAATGGGTTTACATTCCTTTAGTTACATTTAGTAGCAGGTTAGCCCTACAGGGCTAACTAGTAGATGTGCTTGGGGGAGTACTTTTTAAAATGGGTAAAAATGACAGTATCAATTGCATGTCTAAGAGTTCAAAAGCTTGATGACACTTTCAAATAGTAGTCTCTTGAGCACTTATACTACCTAAAGAGAGCAAAATGCTGGCCAAGATGTGTTATAATTTTGTCATTGCATGACTGCTTGTGTCTCAGAGGCTTTACTGTTTACATTGTTCCATTAGTTTCTTAAACACCTTTACAAAATGCAGATTTTACAGAAAAGATCACTGAGACATCAGAAAAGACTAGTAACTTGCAGCAGGCCATGCTATTGTCACTGAAACTCAGCAGACCTGGATTCACACCCTGAACCCTAGAGACCCTTCATATTCTTCTCATTGCTGCTGCAACTCCAAGATTGTCTGAATCAAAGTAATTACATCTTATATAAACATTCAAGCACATCCCAAAAGCCAAGGCTTAATATTTGGTTATTTGGTAATAAGAGCAAACACTTCTATGCCAGGTACATTCTATTCATGTGTGTCAGGTCATTTACTCCTTACAACAATCCTTTGCAATAAATATTATTGTTATTATTTTTCCTTTTTAAAGAAGACTGAATGAGAGAAGTTATACAACTTGTCTACAATCACATAGTTACCAAGTGGGACATCGGAATTCACTGTTAATCCATCTTTTTCCCTTTCTCCATCTTTCTCCCTCCTGAAAAGCTTGTATAGTTAAATTTGTACTCAGTTAAAAATTGTTTTACTTTTTCCTCATAGATCTCTAAATTTTAATCTCATGAAAGTGATTAAAATTTAAAAATCCATTCCCAACCCAGAAAACACAATGTGCATAGTTCATTCATCTTATTGTCGTACAAAATTAGGTACAGGAGGGCAGAACATTTTGTGTTTTCATAACTGTTATATCCACAGCGCTGAGAAAAGTACACAGCACATATTTGGTACTCAATAAATATTTATCACATACACAAGTGAGTTTATTATCAGACTATTATCAGACTATTATTATCAGACTATTATCCGGCTACTTACAGCAGAAATAATATCCATAAACTGGCAGGCTGCCTTGCAACCATTCAAACCAATCACTGAATAATTAAAATACAGGGCGAAAGCTAACCACTTAAAAATAACAAGAATAGAAAAAATAAACCCGTGTTTTATGCCTTTTTTATAAGAGGGAAGCACTAACTTGGGTGAGAGAGACAGAGGTTCTAGATAGCAGTTGTATTTATGGTGCTGAGTGTCTAACCTGCTTCCGTTGTTTTATAATCCAGCATGCTGCTCAGTTGTGACTCAAATTCTCATCCACTCTTGGAAATTCTTCAGATCTCCATTGGCAGCATGAATGTGCAGAATAAAGAGAGTCTTAAATTTGGTAATGGATTAAGTAAAGCCAATAGCCTCTCTAGATGTCTTCTTTCCTTCTAGGGAATTGTTGGCACATTTCATTAGAACTGAAATTTCTAGAAAGCTATTCTTTTTTAATTTGGGAGCTATAAAATGCTGTTTGTTTGAATTGTTTTTTCTATAGTACTAATCAAGAAATCTTTGATTTACACAGTAGCAAAATCAGCTAACTTCTTTGGTCTAATTATATGACTAACTATACTAGTTATATAATAGCAAGATTCTTTCTTCATAATCTAGAATTCAAAATGACACTGAAACTATTTTCCTATTTTTTTGTTTTTTTGTTTTTGTTTTCATTTTTACATCACAAACCTTGTTGATGCAAATTAGACTTCTTTTTTTTTTTTTTTTGGTACCAGGAGTTGAACTGAGGGGTGTTTAATCACTGAGCCACATCCCAGATCCCAGACCATTTTATTTCTTATTTTGAGATAGCATCTCACTAACTTACCTAGGGCCTCACTAAGTTGCTGAAGCTGGCTTTGAACTTGTAATCCTCCTGCCCTAGCCTTCCAAGTTGCTGGGATTATAGGCTTCCACTACCATACCTGGCGGTATTATTTTTAAAGAAAATTTGATATTTTCTTTAGTTCAAAGACTTTCTTGTAGCAATAATCATCTCGTAACAGTCTTGCATTCTCCTGGAAACTATGCATCATATTGTGACTTACAGTTGCTATTACTTAAAGCTGGGCTTGACATGGGATCTTTCACATAGCCTTCTTGTGAATCTAGAAATATGGAGGTACCCTAAAGAAATGGTAGCGTCAATGGAGTAGATGAAGTCTTTGTGTGGGGAGGATCTTTTTCGGCCCTCTGGTTGCCAGGTTCCCAGGTCCAAGCCCCAGTGAGCTCATTTTCAGTCTCAGCTGAACGGATAGGGAGGCTTCCCCAGAGGACACAGTGCTGACTTTGTTTGAAAAAAGAAGTTGCACTGTGGCAGTCCTTACGTCATTAGAATGTGTGTGCTATCTAGGTAGCATTTTAATTTACCACTGCATTGTCAGACAATAAATAATAAATAAAAGCCATCATGCTTGAGAACGTGTGAGTTGAGAAGCTGAATGTGTAGACAAAACAACAACAGTTGATGAAAATGTCTGGTTAGCAGTGACTAATTTCTTGCTAATATTTCAAAGATAATAGTTTTCTCTCGAAATTTTATATTTTTGCTTATAAATTTGATTTAAATTGTTTTAAATGTATGTCACCATGAACTGTGGTTTCTAACATCTAAATGATAGACCCAAAATTGTATGATCCCATAAACATTAGCAACCCTTTCCAGAAAACACTTTGTATATTGAAAGAAATTGAATTCTCACTGAAAAGAAAGCAATAGGTTGTCAAGGAATTGCCACCTAACTTTTTTGATAGTGTGGTATGGACAATGAGACCTTGCTCACAAAGTAAAATGACTGTTTCCAAATCACCTGCTGATTAGGGACAGAACAGTAGATACAATTTGACTTTGAAACAATGAAGACAATTACTGATTTTTTTGTTCTTTGGCATATTTGAGAATATGAACCTGGCCCTCTGGTTGCCAGGTTCCCAGGTCCATACAGTTATAGTTTTTAGTCAATAAAACACTATATGTATTTACTATAAAAGCTCATTGTGTGAGCTGTACTGATGTGGGTATTGTTCACAAGGTCAATGGAATATTTAAATTATCTAAGAAGATAAATTTTTCTGATAGCCATGTTACTTTGATTTCATCATCTAGTATGATACAATGGCAGTGTTAATTTTAACTATATTTATCAATATATTTTATCAATATATTGAATCAGGTCTCTTTTATACTGCTCCCTCACCACATGATTGTTCTTTTTCTATTTAACATACAGACAAGAAAGTGTCAAGAACATAATCCCCTTTAAGTAGTACAAAAGTATTCACTTTGGCCTTTTCCTTATCTGATCTGCAATGAATGGGGATTCCTAACATGTGTATTGCCTCAACATTTCTCCCCCTACTCAGTAACCACACAGGAAAATAATCCCACACTATGTAATTTGTGTTTACACTCATTAATTAGCTCATCACATTGTTGACAGATTAATTCCTGTGCATCCAAAGATGTTTGGGGGCAATAATAAGCAGGGCTGCGAGGATTATTGACTAGAGGGGCAAATGGAGACATTATTTGCTCAGTCTGATGAGGTTGAAGCTCTGTGTGCACCCTCAGTTCATGTCACACAGAGGAAAGTCTGCTGTGCAGTGCCCAGCCTGTCTTTGCATACTCAGGTGACCAGTTAAGTGAAAAGTCAAGTGAGGACCCCCTGAGAAGCACCCTTGCACACTGCAGGCACTACACTCAGGACCTCTGCACTCACTAATTACCCAAAGGAAAGGACCAAAGGAAAGAAGAGGGCTCTGTCAACCTCACACAAACTGAGGAGACGCTGAAGGACAAGTGCCTCTCTTCTCTCCAGCGGGTTCTGAATATGCATCCCTTTAACATCCTTCCTGCTTTATCTGAGTGTGATTCTAGGAAAGCAATAATACGTGTTACTCTGTTTAAAACTGCTGACAACCCTTCACGCGGCCCTCTGCTTTTGGCTTCCCACCCCTTAAATTGGAATGAATCTCACCAACACTGACTGATTTGTCATGCCTCTGTGGAGGTGTTCTGTGACCTCAACAATGACACTTTTCCTCGATCCACAGTTGCTGTCTGTGAGTCATCCATCCTGTCCTTTCTTTTCTAACAGGATTCTATTTATTTTTAAAAATTATTTATCATCCACTGTGAGTCGTAATAGATAGGGCACCCTCAGTCACTGTTGGTCATGGATAATCCCACAGATAAAAATCAAAAACTTGAGCTAATCTTGAATGATGTCCCCTTCCAGGTCATGCTGCCACAGGAACTTGATCTTAAGTTTTAATGACACAAATGTTAGGATATTTGAGGACAGATGGCTTCTGTCAAACTTGTAAGTATGGTAGACTTTGGCTTTCTAGCTGTTTCCCTACAAACATCAGCCTCCATACTGACCCATGTCTCCTATTCTCTGGACTCAGAAGGTAAACTATCTTCCTCTTCAAAACCAGTGCACGCTGTCCTGAGATGTTGATCTCAATTTCACCTACATCTTTCTGGATAGATTTTACTTCACTATGCATCTCTTCTTTGTCCAGTAGCTTATGGTTCTTTTTTCTAGATCTTTCTTTTTCATCTATAACCATGGTATCACCCTAAAATATGCTTACTTTGGGCTCTACACCTCCTTCTAGCTGCTATCCAAAGAATAGTGTATATTCTCACCTTTATTTCACTCACTTGAATTCTCATGTCACAGAAGTGTGGCTTCCAATCTTACTAATTTGCCTGGTGGGGGAGTTACAGTAGCCTGGAGGGTGAGCTTTTAAATTCTGTTCCTACCTCTCCCAGGCATTGGCTTGAGACAAGCAGTGCCTTACCTCTTGCCATTAGAATTGGAAGCAGTAGGCCCAGGTCACCAGTATCTGAGAGTAATATTAAGGGAGTGAGATGACCTCGAAAGCTTGAATGGGCTGAGTGAGTTACCCTTCCTCTCCTCTGCCATTCAGACCCCCAAGCTTAATGGATTGGAGCCCAAAGAGACTGTTGCTTTGAGTATAACAGATTAAAGGTGAATCCCTATCCACTGGATGTGCCTGATGGATTGGTAAAAGAAAGAATCCATACTTGGTTTTGTATTGCCTGGGGCTGTCCCTCCTAAACTCTCACCTCAGACTCCCTACAAGGGACATGTCAAGCACTGCCTGTCATCCTATTCCCAATCATTCCAAGAGAGCTGAGCTCTCATGTTACAATAACTAGACTCCTGAGGAGTACATCTCCTCCACAAGACAATAAATGAAATGGTGTGTACCATTGGAATCAATGAAGCTAATATTTAGAATGAGTGTAATGACTCAAGGGGACACAGGATGGTACTAGCAATTTGGTACAGGAACAAGAAGTCATGAAAATATTGAGTATAAAAATAATATGGTTGTAAGAAAGATAAGATACAGGATGAGTATAACTGAAGACTTTGTTAGCAACCTGGGAAGTCAGAATGAGGACAGCAGGAAAGGAGACTGGGGTAGAAAATATAAAAAGAAAGCTAAGTGGTACACAGAGTAGAAGTAGAGGAAGTTCAACTTCCAGCAGACTCAGGAGAAAAGAGATACAAATGCAGTATACAAGGGACAAAACTAGTGATACAAGAGGCAGACAACCATGGAAAAATATTGTGAAGAAGTACAAAAATTGAAAGTCTGGTTGAAATTGAAAAATTTCTGGAAAAAAAAAATTTCTCTAAAAATCACAGGAAACAAAACTCAAACAGGCCAATAAGCTTTTAAAAAACTGAAACCAAAAACTGAAATAATTGTGAAAGCCCTGCCCTCCCTAAATCTCTAAGGCAAATTAGTCTTAGAGGTGAGTTCTACTCATCCTAAGAAACAAATCATTCCTATTCAAAATAAGTTTCATAAAATGGGGAAAGAGTGAAAGCTGCCTCGTTCATTTCAAGAAGTAATATCTTCTTATTCCAAACCTGTAAAGACAATAGAACAAGAGAATTATCATGGATCTATTTCATTATGAGCAAATATGCAAAATTCCTAAATATGATATTAACTCACAATATCCAACACTGCATTGGGAAAATAATACATCAATGGAATTTATACCAGAATAAATAATAAACAATTATTATAATGTAAAAGTTGTTTCCCATCAGAAAACAAATTCAAAGGAAAACCCAAATGAGTTCAACAGATTCAAAGAAAATATGTGAAACAGTTCAACTCTTACATGATTAAAACCTATACTGTTAGCAACATAAAAAGGAGACTTAAGCCGGGCACGGTGGCTCACGCTTGTAATCCTAGCACTTAGGGAGGCTGAGACAGGAGAATCGCGAGTTCAAAACCAGCCTCAGCAATGGTGAGGCGCTAAGCAACTCAGTGAGACCCTGTCTCTACATAAAACACAAAATAGGGCTGGGGATGTGGCTCAGTGGTCGAGTGCCCCTGAGTTGAATCCCCGGTACCAAAAAAAAAAAAAAAGAGACTTCCTTAACTTTATAAAACTCACACAGAAAAATCAAATATGAATATTTTACTTAAAGGCGAATATTCGGAAACATTCGTTCTAGGGTTAGGAAAAAGTACATATACTACCTTAACTCAGAGAATCTTGGATAACATAAAAGGAATAAAAAATGCATGAATCATAAGAATGGAAAGGGTAAGTCAACCCAAAAACAGATATGTCAGTGTCTTGTCTTACTAGATACTAAGAACAAGTTACAAAGCCCACAATCAGGTGGAACAGGGATGTAAAGTTAGTCCCCATAGAGAATAGTGGGATTCATTGATGTAAAGGAGGAACTCAGATTGGGGGGAGGCTGCTTAGAAGGTTCTGTTGAAAGGTGGGCCTGTGCAATGGATAGAAAAGAATCTAGATTTCTCTCTGATGGAATCTTGATCTCTAATGAGATTAGAGATCTCAATGTAATGAAAGAAATGCCTACTACTATAAATCTAACATTTTTCCTTGAATACCCCCAACTGTTATTTTTACCTCTCACTTCTTAGATGATTTTCCAAGTTTGTCTCACATCTGAGTCAAAACAATTATTTTAACTTACTTACATAGTGTAGATAATAAGTTGGGAATACTTAAATGAATATGTTGCAGTTTCCCTAAGATCTGGATAAATTGTATTCTTCAAAAAACTTCTCTCTGATAAACAGTAGTCTTCTGTAAAAATTCTACATGAGAACATAAGCAATACTGTGAAAAGAAAACATTTGTGTACTATCTCCTTCAGTGTGCTTCTTGCCAGGAATTATTCCCTCAGCCATGATCTATGACACCCTGAACAGCTCTTGCTAGAATCCGTGCTCCTTTCTTTGAAGATTCATGGAAATCTCATTACAAGTGTTCAACACCTGCTTCCTAAAAGGTCTCAAAAAGGATGTCAGTTTGCTCAGCTCACTTGACAGTGTGTCATGTGTTTTTTTATTTTTATTTTCTACTTTCGTATGGAATGTGACTCACAGATAAATGCGGTCTTGACATAACAAGCCTCCTTACTTTCACAAGCAATTTTGCAGAATTTGTCATTCTCCAGAGCCAGAGCTTGAAAACAACTGATTGGTGACCCCTCATTTATTTACTAACATGTGTCAACAGGTAAACCAAGTGACATACAGCAGCATGCCTCCTGTAGCACCTTGTTAATCCGAGTAGTTTAGATGTATTAAAAAGTCTTTTCCAATTGTACGAAATCAGAGTAATACAAGCTGACAGGTTTCTACCTCTCTCTTAACAGAGTTTGTAAGTGCTCAAAGTCTGCACAGATGAAATAATAGTTTCAAATTCAGTGCCTGAATTTGAATTATGTTTTGGATATTAGGGAAGGAGGATTCATTATTTGTAGAATAGAGATAAGATTCAAACACTAAATTAAAAGGCCTGATTGAATATATATTTTTTAATTCCAAAGAGGAAATTTCTTAAATATCCATAAGGCAGCAAAGCATACACACATGTTCACAGTGTTTGACAGACCCAGGGCATTAAAATTATAGAAATATTCAAAATGACACTAAGTCCAACCCTATTCTCTATACCTGGCCTTTATGCTTATCTCACTGGGAACCTTGACCCAAATGTTAGCATGAAATATATCATCATTACTAACACATGACTTGGCTGCCCCCAATGACCTTGATCACATAGAAGAGGAAACAAGGACATATATACAGACATCAAGATCTTTTGACGAATTTCTTACCATCCAAGGCTACAAATCTTTTCAAAGAGTATCTTTCATCCTCTGGTTGCTGTCTCTAGAAAGCAGCTCCTTGCTTCTCCTTCAGCTGGCCCCCCAACTGTCAAGTGACCCTCTGGAGCTGCTTTCACCTTTCCTAGTGCCTACTCCTCAACAGACCGTCTTCCCCATAGCCTCACTCATGTTTCTGAGGCTGTGTTCCCCATCGTTCTACTTGAGTATGGGAAAGTGAGCTTAAGCTTACCTTAAGTAAGGGGCAGAGAAGGATGTGAGTGTGGAGGTGTTCCTTTTATGCATGAATATGACAAATGACATAGAAAAGATGGCGTAGGTAAATGCAATTAGAAAACAAGAAAACATAGGCAGATAAAAATGCTATGGACCTTAATGTAATGAATGGAAGGACTTAAAAACAGCATACTATAGTGACGCGGCCACCTCAATGTTTATAGCAGCTCAATCCACAATAGCTAAACTGTAGAAGCAACCTGGATGCCTTTCAGTAGATGAATGGATAAAAAAACTATGGTATATATACACAATGGAATATTACTCAGCATTAAAGGAGAATAAAGTTATGGCATTTGCAGGTAAATGAATGGAACTGGAGAATATCATCCTAAGTGAAGTAAGCCAATCCCCAAAAAACAAAGGCCAAATGTTTTCTCTGATAAGTGGATGCTGATTCATAATGGGGGATGGGGCATGAAAAGAATGGAGGAACTTTGGTCAAAGAGGTAGGGGAGGGGAAGGGACATGGGGGCAGGAAAGATAGTAGAATGAGATGGACATCATTGCCCTAGGTACATGCACATATGTATGAATGCACATATGGTGCAACTCTACATTGTGTAGAACCAGAGAAATGAAAAGTTGTGCTCCATTTGTGTACAATGAATCAAAATGCAATCTGCTGTCATGTATACTTATTAAGAATAAATAAACAAATTGTAAAAAAGAAGAATATAATAAGTGGTATTGGCATGGTAGGCATTGAGTTTTCATTGCCTGAATTTAAATTATGTTTAGGAGAAATGGATACAAGTATGTACAAAGAGCAACATACAAGGGAGAGGACCACTTCTCAGTTTCAGCTGTGTATGCATATACACACATGTGTAAGACCAGTTTTTAAAATTGTCTGTTATGAAATTAGCAAAGTCACAGTGGAAAAATGTGTGCTGTCATTAGAATTGTACAACCTGTTTTTTTCTAAAACTAACCAGAGGAAACTAAGTATAAATGTAGAATTTTTTCTTCTCCTTCAGGCTTTGTAGTCTTTGCAGCCAGCAACATTGTGGAAATAAATTTTCCCCATGAGACAGGTTTTCTGCTTTGCAAACTTGGAGAGAAGCAGGATCTCAAAAAAAGACAGCTTTAATAAAATTCAAATTGGGCTATCAATGTTTTTCACCTCTTGTAACTGTAATCAGGTAACTGTAAAGGCCTGTAACAAAAGATAAAACATATTAATTTCTGTATATGTGAGCACATGTAATGTTTTCTATGTAATTCTATTACCATCATCCCTTTTTTTTTTTTTTTTTTTTTTTGGTGCCAGGGATTGAACTCAGGGGCACTCGAGCACTGAGCCACATCCCCAACCCTATTTTGTGTTTTATGCAGAGACAGGGTCTCACTGAGTTGCTTAGCACCTCACTGTTGCTGAGGGTGGCTTTGAACTCGCGATTCTCCTGTCTCAACCTCCCTAAGTGCTGGGATTACAGGCTTGAGCCACCGCGCCCAGCTCATCCCTTATTTTATAGTTGTAAGAGGAGAATGTGCTTCTAGTTCCCTGCCAATGAAAGTTTCACACACTGACTTTTACCTCACATATATGTTGGCACATGTCAGCCATGGATCTCTACTTATTGTTGTCTTATGGAGATTGCTCAGTTTAGACCCAGACCAGGTGCCAAAGACGTACACTCCAGTGCCCAGTTCTCCTTTATTCCACAGTTGGCCATTGACTTAAAAATGTATTTCTTGATGTGAAAGATAATCCTGGTGAAGTAGTTAATGTGACCGTGATCACAGAACAATTATTGCAAAGCACTATGTCATTAGCATGGCTAATTCCAAGGAGATATTAAGTGAAACTGTTGCTTTAAATGACAGGGTCATTAAATGAGTTGATCCCAAAGGGCTCTGTGGAAGTAGAGCCACAGACTTATTGTTTTCAAACAACTGTGGCATTAGTATTCTCATGGATTCTGAAAAACTGCAGGAGGCCCTGCCGTCTTAGATTAATTATGTTTGTTCAAACATATAGGATCACTCAAGTAAGAACAACATCCTATCTGTATAACCCCACAGAAATGTAAAATTCATTCAGATGCTGGAATCATCTTATACCTAAAATGATGTTTATATAAAGATGTGGCTTGATATCAATTAAAGGATAAAGTTTACATAGGTTACCTTTGTTTTTAATTCTGTTTTTCATAAAGCATTAATATTTCTCAAAGTGCATTTTCTGGGCCAGCATCATGAGCACCACCTGGCAACTTACTGAAAATGCAAATTCTTGGTTCTCACCCAAGAAGGCTGAATCAGAAACTCTGGAGGTGATGCCAGGCAATTTGTGTTTTAGCATGTCCTCCAAGTGGTTCTGATTCATGCTGAAGTTGAAAACCTCAGATCTATACTGAAGGAAGATACTCCATTCATTGATGAAAGCAATATGTATCCCAGCACTCATAGAACCATAGTATCGTTTAGGGTACAATTAGAGAAAGTGTCAGTGATGCCTGCTTCTCTTTCATCAGTCACAGTTAATGTAGCAAGTATATGCCCTGATGAGTTTTAGGAATTGCCTCTCCCCCAGATTTTTGGAAAAGTGTTCTTAGCAAGCTATATACTATTCCCTTGAGGGCAATAAGTACAGAGAGTTCTCCCAGAATCATCTAACCTAGTCACAAGTTGTAAAGAAGTAGTAGACAGGTGGTGGGGGAGGGGATAGTTTGGTTTAATGGGAAGAAAGTATCTGATTACCTGCCCTCCTTCCCTCTTGGGATAAGAAAGCTCATGAGTATTGAGATCTGGCCAGGATTAAGAGTCCTGGGAGCCTAGCTGCCCTTGGCTCTGGCACCATGTCATTTACCCCAGGTTGCTTTGTCTGGAGATGAAGGATGTTTAAGAAACCCTAAATGAAAATTTAGACTTCCCAACTGAGCCATCTGTGTGGACCACAAAAATGGATAAGCAGTGGTACTACATAAGAGTTAAGATCCAGACTAGGGAGCCAGGAAATATTGCCAGAGCCAGCAAAGGTGGCCTAAAGAGAATATGGCTTGTGAATGGACAGAAGGCATTTTACACACAGTTCGCTTAAGACCCTGTCTTTTCTGTTATCTCTGGTTGGAGCAAATTGTTTATTTGCCCCAAGCAGTGTGTGCAGTGCTGCCCCGGGTTTCTTTGAGACTGGATGAGGAGGAGGAAGAAGGGGAGGAGGGGATTCATTCCACTTTTTTACCTAAGAAAAGGTAGGTAACTTTGCCAGCAAGCAATTCATAGAGAAGCAGATGACTGTCCCTGCCACTGGATGATATTGGGGATGCCAGGCAGAAGAAATCAGATGCCACATCCTTGGCCCAACTTCCTTCTTCTTTTTGACCTGTCAAGGTGAAACCTCACTGCTTAAAGTTCAGAGAGTGTCCCAGGTGAATGCTTCCATATTGCAATATATCCTTCCAAAGGGAAATCCTACTTTGAACCCCCTAACTTGATGGTAACCATTTTCCTGTGTTGTCCTCCTCTTTCCACACTTTTTCCGAAGTTCTCTCTAGAGCTCCTATTTATTTATGTATTTATTTATAGTACTTGAGATTGAAACCAGAGGTGCTTTACCATACAGCTACATCCCCAGTCCTTTTTATTTTGAGACTAACTTGCTGAGGCTCATACTTGTGATCCTTCTGTCTGAGCCTCCTGAATTGCTGAAACTACAGGTGTGCATCACCATGCCCAGCTAACCTACAGTCTCTCTTAAATCTTTCATGTCTCTCACCTCAGCTATATCATGCGAAGACTTTATCCACATCTATCTGATTTTTGTTGGGATGGAGAAGCAACAGGGAAGTAAGTTTTTCTTTGCATGGGAGGAATGAAAAAGTGAAAGACTTTGTGTTGGATTGCTGCTTGCTTTCTAAACTCAAACACCCACCCACTAAAATAATTTCTTTCTGAAGAACTCCACAGGATATGCATGAGCAATTTAAAGCCTTCCTGTTGATTCATCTTTGGTCCTATTTCTTACAAGCTAAAATCTCTGTGATTGCACGCTGAGTGCATTTAATTGGCCCTCTGTTCAGACTTCATTACAGAACTTCCTCATATGGCCAAAGATGGGTGGTATGTTGCCATATTCTACTTCAGAGTCTAGTGAGGGAGAGAGATATATAGATTCTTTGAAGAAGTCAGAAATTTTATCGTGTTCATCATTGTATCCACTCAGTTGCTAGTACAGCCCCTTAAATGAAATAAATATTCATTGATTAAATTCAAAACCACAAAATCTGGGGAGTTGAGAAACCAAACAAGAAATCTGAGTACAAATGCAAGAATTATGTTTTTATATTCCCCACAAAAATCATCATGGCCTATGTGCAAGAAAGGAAAAAAGACAGGGTCATGTTAGGGTGAGACTATTGTGTAATCTTTCAGTGAACACCATCTTGAGACACTGTTTCTTGACTGGCTACATGTACAGATGCAATCAATTAAAAATTGAGATCATTGTGTGTATGTGTTGAGAACACTTAAAATCTCTCATCAAAATTAATTTGTGATAATCATTACATAATACAGTGTTTATCATATCATGATGTATACTTTGAACATATGCAATCTTTGTCAATTCAATATTTTTAGTTAAAATCAAAAGCATTACAAATTTCTACACATCATACATGAAGAAAAAGGAGCTGAAGTGATCTCAGTGGTCGTCTTCCCATGCCCCCTTGCAACCTTCCCATGAGCATCATCATGCATCCATCACTGGGGACCTTGACAGGAAATGGCAGCAAGGGAGGCAGCCAAGGAGAATGTTCTGGGAGAGCCTGCACCTCTCTGAAGCGTTGGAGCAGAACTAAAACCTACCAAAGCAAAGCAGTCAATCTGCCCTCTACAGCTTCCCACCTCCCTTCCTTTTCCCCAGTGAAATCTCTTCTTAAATGTACAGAGGTGTAATTAAAAGGAATTGCTTTAAGGAGCCAAGGAGTGTTTTCATAGAAAACTAAAAATGTTCCAGAATGAAAAAGGATCATAGCCAAGAGCAATGCATTGAAATTCATCATGAAACCTTGCTGCTTTTGGTGTATTTGTTTTAAATATCACTATTTGAAATGTATTCCAACAATTGGCAACTTGGTGTGAAACCTGAAGAATATAGAGAACATCTGTAATGCTGTGGAAATGTTAGTAAAAGAGTGAAAGAAAACACCATAAAGAAGAATTCTCAAATATTCACAGCAGTCAGGTTTTTGAATGGAGCTATTGATAACCTTTTTGTCTAATAGAGTTCTGACTATGGATTGCTTTAGATTTTTGGCTGTAATCAAATGGTGAAAACCAAGGGTGGAATATTAGGGGTGGTGCCTGATAAAAATACTATTTACTTAAAGTATTAGAGTGGCCATTACATTCAAGTACAAAGTTTTAATCTTCTCAGTAAACCTAATCTAGGAGGAATAAGATGTTTTAGAGACTATGGTTGAGTTTTACCTAGAACACGGGGTATGCACCAGAGTTGTTATTGAAGATAACATCAAATTTAAAAAACTCGTTTGGAAACATTCATACATAAACAGAAATAAGTTTTGAGGTTGTCTCAGTGATTTTTTTCCCCATTATTACCTACTTGTGGCTAAGGAGATGCTATGTGTATGTTATTCCTGTTAGAGAACTGAAAATGAAAAAGAAGTCATTGAGAGGTAAGATTTTAATCTTGTCTCAGGCAGTAGCTGCATGACCTTGATCACTTGCTTCAGTCTCTCTAAGACTCTGTAAATGATTCCTTAACTTTTAGATTAGATGTGAGGATTTGGTCAATGATGGTGCTAAAGTATACAAAAAACAACTTCCTTTTCTGTGACTTAAAAAATTTTTCTTAATTCTTTCATCTTTACCTTTCCTTGTGAAAAACAAATTGTGCACACATGTAAATATGTTAAAATGATAAGTCAATAGATGAAGCCCAGAATTTATAGGCAGCAAAGATTGTCTAAGGTTGAAGAAATCTTCAACACTATCTGTGGATGACTCTGATTCTTCCCTCAAAGTGTCTCGTATCTTCACCTTCTCCTCCATCCCACATCACTCTACTGGATGGGACCTTCTGAGTCCGTGCCACATACCCTTACTGAGCTTTGTTGCACACAACCTCAAATATGTTTTCCTAAAATTTTATTTATTCTGAGGCCCTGCTAAAAAAAATTTGCATTAAGCTATATATCAATAGAATCATCCAGTCTGCTGATTATCTTACTTAGAGCCTACCGTGACACTCCCCCCCTCCCCCATCATTCCCCAGCACGTTCTTGCTCTAACCAGGTAAGTACAAGACAGCAGTTAGAATCCACATGAAGTTCAAGTCTTCCTTTCACTACATTTTAGCTGATACATTTTCATCTCTGTTATGCATGTGTCCTTATCTGTGATTTATATTGATTTAAAAGAAAATTGTTAGGAAAAGCAATGGGATAACAACACATGGGAAGTGGATGGTGATGCCTGACAGTAGCTTTTGAGGAACTGTAACATTTGTACCTGTCCTCATCATCTCCTTCCACTACAATGCACCTCATCTGTCATACAGTTCCTCTTCTCCAGAAACCTTCCCTCTTCTTACCCAAGTCCTTTGTTATTCCTTTATGACTACCTTCCCTCCAATGTCACCCTGAGCCCACCTGCTTTCTGCTTTTGCCTCCCATCTCTCACATCACCAATAGGTGTTTGCTTCATACTGTTTTCAAACTTTTCTTGAGGACCCTGTTTTCCTGATTAAACATCCAGAGCCTCCCCTAAGTGGTGCTAAGTCATGAGCCCCCTTGACCTTACCCTTGTTTGAGGATGTTGAAATGTTCTTGAAAGAGATGGAGGATTTGATAGTTGACGTCTAGGAATCCTTTAAGTGAGTTTCTGGGTATTGCTTTGAAATCAGGGGCCCATCTTGTACTACTGTCAGCTAAAAAGAAAAAGGAAAAAAAAAGTTTGATCTGCAAGTAAAAGGAAATAGCATTTATTTGGGAAACAAAGAATTGTAATTTTGGTAAATTATGTCCTCTAAGGCAACTGTAGCCCAGAGTTTTCATAAGACATTTCCACAAAAAGTTGTTTTCAGAGGCAGTTTGTTGGCTGGCAGTTTGTTGGCTGTTTTCATTTCAGTTTGTTCAGAAATACTGAATCATAAATCTGTTCTGATTAATTAATTAATTATGGTACTCCAAACTGAGAAACGTTGAAGGCCAGAGTATACTGCCTTCAGTTGTTTAATCCAAGTCTATTGTAATATCCTTTAGCTTGGGTGATTGCAATCATCTGCAGTCTCCTAACCCCACTCTAGAAAGCTGTGGCCTTAGTGACTTCATTTTCTTTCACATTTCTTTCTACTCCCCACAGCTAAGAGAATTATTGGCACACTCAACTATTTGGTGTCTGACAGGCTGATTCTCCTAAAGAATCATTGTGTTCTTTGATCCCTGTTCTAGAAAAGCTGTGGCTCTCTGTCTTACAGGAGAATTTAGTAGGATTTGTACATGGTTTGGGAGTTCAGGGATACGAACCCCAGGTACACCACACTATTTGACAAACATAAGTAGTGTTTCACAGCATCATAATGTGTCCTTTGAGAACAAATTAGGACAGAGCAAATGCAAGAGTCTTCCAAATTTAAGGCTGAAATTTCAAGGAGAAATCAATTGAGGGGAAAAAAATCTGTTGTAGAAAAAAGTGGCTCCTGAGGGCCACAGAAATTCTTTTTCTGAAAAATTGATTTCCCCTCCATATGGTCTTCTTAATGGGAAAGAGAGGATTCATGGAGCCCATGAGTCTAAGACAGGGTGGGTACTTAATATCCCCCAAAGTTTTATGTGCAAGGAGATTGGTCTCCAATGTGCAGGATTGAGGTGGTAAGACCTTTAAGAGGTGAGGGAGCAGTTGTATCATGGTGACATCAGCCTCAAAAGGAACTAATACTGATCTCTCAGAGCTAGTTCTTGGAGTTCATTCTCAAAAGAGTGGGTTGTCATAAAGCAAGGCAACCCCACGCACTTGGTTCCTTCTGTGTGTGGTCTTTTCTCTTTCTACTTCTCTACCACATCACAGTATACCCAGAAAGGCCTTCACTGGAGGCCAAACAGATAGGGCTGCCCAATCTTGCACTTTCAGCCTTCAAAACTATGAGCTAAATACACCTCTTCTTTATAAAAGTACCCAGTGTCAGGTATTCTATTATAGCAACACAAAATGTACTAAGACAAGGGTTCATCTTTATTAACTGAAAACTCTGTTCTTTGTATTCAATCTTGAAACAGTTTCATTACACAGGGCACATCTAATTCTGCCAGTTTGTTGTATGTTTGAAATCAACTACCTTGCCTTCTCTTTTGCTGAATTTCAAGTAGCTGTACTTAATCTTATTGTGGCCTGTCCTTTTTTACACCCATTTGGCTTAATGCTGAAAAAACTTTCAACTTCAAAGAATGCCTCTGCCTTTCCCCATCTCCCTGCCTCTGACAGTTGGAAGGTGGGGTGGGATGGTGGCAGGGAAGCAGGAGAGGAAATCAGTTAATTGCAGGCTGTCAGAGTTGTCTTAGGTGACTTTGTACTTCGTGAATTTAAGATCAACGTGAACTATAGACATTCAGGCTGGAAATTTAAATAGCAACAAAAAAGCCTGGGTTTTGCTAATGCCACGAATGACTCATCTGGTGAGAATGGTATTGAATTGAGAATACAATACAGAGAGAAGGAAAAGACTGTGGTATCTGCTCTCTTTGTGTTTCTGACCTTGAGGAGAATTATAACTTGTTTGTTGCAGAAGTTGAGCATCTAATGTGCTATTGCACCTGTTAGTTCTTATGTACTAAATGGCAAAGCACTTGCAGGTCTCAGCAATTGCTTTGTGGGTGAAATATTTGCTACAATCTGGTGAACTGGGTTTTTAAGATATAATGTATTCAATTGTGTTTCTTGCATCCCTTATTTCTCAAAAGTATGCTTTCTCATTTTGTTTCGACTCGGCAATCTCATCATTACATCTTAGGATATGTTTGCCTTTGTATCTTCAAGGTAACATTATGTTTTTGTATTCCTTTTTTAATGTAGAGACCATGAACCAGGCAACTCCTGCTAGGAAGCTGGAAGAGGTTCTTCATCTAGCAGAGCTCTGCATAGAAGTCTTACAGCAGAATGAAGAGCATCATGCAGAGGTGATGACTGGTTTAAGGCTCTACAGAAGGCTCTGTCATAGTGACAGCAGCACTGAAAAAGTAGCTTGATGATGCACAGCTAGCCATTCCCCTGTAGAAAACTTGAGGACATATGTGAATTTCCTAGAAATATACTTTCTATACATTACAAAGCATACATATACTATAGTTGTGTATGTATAAAATCTTATATCTGTTTCTGAAAACAGTCTTGGAATCTGTCCCACAATGCAAGAAGAATATAACTAAGCTGGGTGGTACAGTGACTCTGGAGGCTGAGGCAGAAGGATGGCAAGTTTGAGGCCAGCCTCAGCAACTTAGGTTCTATCTCAAAAGAACTTTTTGAAAGGGCTGGGGATATAACCCAGTGGTAGAGTGCCACTGGGTTCCCCTCTAGTACCCCCAACACACACACACACACACACACACACACACAAATATATGAAGCAAAGCTGAAACACAATCCAACTCACGAGGCCGAATTGTTTGCTTTAACCCCTATGCTATGACCACTTTAGTCTAGAAATGTAAGTTATTCAACATTAAAAAGGAAAATCTGTGATAAGTTTTAAGGTAAAAATCAAATAGAAAACATTCATAGTTGTAATTGCTTATTCTCTTATCAAACTTTAAAGTTTCATTAAGTCTGCTTCCATTGTTCATAACTTTAAAGTTTTCATTCCATATTGATATTCATTACAGTTCTGCAGTGGTTTTTCTCCATGTAAACAGCTTATATTATAAGCCTTTCTAATAATGACTGAGTTTATTTCCAAAAACAAAATAATTTCCTGACTTTGCTTTGGGTGGGGGAAATGAATAGGACCAAATAAATGTAATAACCTTTAGTGCCTTAACAGTGCTTTTATACTGGAGGAAGCATAAGAATGAACAAGAAGAAAAAAGACCAGATACATATGAATTTACAGACTATTTATGTCTAATGAAACCTAGTTCTCAAAAATATAAGAAACTACAGGATCTATATTTTAAGCAAATTCTTGGAAAAAAGTATTCATGAAAACTTACCATAGGTAACTAAGATTTATTGTATCTGGTTATAAATATGATCATTCAAAACATCTGCTTTTAGCTCACACTGTGGAATCTAGTTTTTAGCTTGCATCTGTCATGTGTGAACTTGTTATGGATATTTTATTTTAAACTGAAGAAACAGCTGCTTCAATAATTTGAAATGAATTCCCAGAAGGATCTTTTCTAAGCTAGTACCATTGCTATGTTACAATGAAAATGATTATATGATAAAATATATGTATGTTTTGTCTTTGTCTTTTATTAACAAAGGCACTATCATCAGAGTATTAGGACCTTCTAAATTAAAAAAAGTTCCAATTGCAGTATGTTTCAGTGAAACAGGTCCCTCAAATACCATTTATAGAAATTAAAAATTAAATGTTATTTAATATACTCCATGCTTTCACTGAGAATGGACGTTGAAGTATAACCTATCAAACACAATTAAAATGTTATTTATTTTTTAATCCATGAATATATAGTTGACTTTATTGAAAAAGGCAATTATAACATAAATATCATTCTACTGTATGCTAAAATACAGAACTGTTATCATGTCTTCTTTTTTAAATGCTTTGTAACACTGGCATTTTTCTATTCCACTATGCTTCCAAATTCTTGGAATCCCTCAGGGAAGAGAGGTGAGTAAAATTGGTTCCACTGTTTTCCTAGCATGGGATAACTCTTTTATGTGAATTTAAGAGAGGACTCACTCTGATGCTAGTAATTTTAAAGCCAACTTAGTCCCTTCCTTACAGTTGAAAGCTGTTTTTCTTTGAACAACTATTATCTAATCTTTGTTACAATATTGATGAATGTGCCTTAGTAACAATCCTAGGCATATTTAACTGCTGACCATCTAAGTAAAGCACAACAAAACAGATTTTGATATTTTGGTTTGGGTTTGTGACTTTAATTTTTGTCTTTTTTTTAATCCTTTAAACCAGATCTAACTTTTTCTCTGAGTACTACTGGAGATTGAATTGGTGTGAACCCAGAGTCATTTCCAAAGTGAATTGGTAGACTGCACCCACACTGAGCTAGTTTCTTTCCTCCATGAAAGAGCACCTGGCTCCACTCCCTTGAGGGAGGTTAACTTATCCGCCTCAAGGAGACCTTCAAGTGGCTGTGTGTTGGCTCCGTTCTTTTCATTCTCCTTCTCTGCACAGTGGCAGTTTACTTGACAGGGCTAAGAGGTTGTTTGTGTCCTTCAACAATTTCTCCGTTAAGCAGGCTTCCTGTCCTTCGGATCTTTGACAGTAACTTACAAGGCAGTTTTCCCTTCTCTCTGAAAGCCTCTCGACCTCTCCTCTCAGATATTTTCTTTAGAATTCCTATGTTTCCTCCTTAGATGGTTTAAGCTCCTTTCCAGAAAATCTTCAAGACTGTCCTTATATTTCAGTGACCAGACCATTCATATCTGACCAGAAATTTCAGGCAAACTGATCTGACAGCTTTCCATCCAAAAGTCACTCACTCTGACAAAGCTGGGGAGTCCCAGTGCCTACTAGGGAAGCTGTTGGCTCTCACCAGCATGCCGCTTCTACACACATCATTCATCCAATAAGAAAATAGACCTGAAAAGGTTGAGCAACTTGCCAGGTATGCACAGCTGGTTAGTAACTGGGTAAAAACCCATGCCAGACCTTATATCCAGGTGTTTTCTAATAAACCACATTGTTGTTTTCCCATTTAAGTGAAATGGTGGGAGTAGTCATCCTGCCCTGGTTCTGCAGACAGATTTGACAGGCAACATCAGAGCAGAAGGGAGGATTCTGATCCCAGCCTGGAGTTGTCCCCTTCCATTCTGTCATTCTCTCCCTTGTTCTCTGGCATATGTCAGGATTCTCAGAGTGCTGAGAGTATGAGTAGTGAGGCAAGGGAAGAAACAAGATCAGCGTGAACACAGCTCAAATTCGTACTTTGGTGTTTATTGTTATAGCAACATTTTGACTTAGGGTTCCTAAAATATTTTAAATATAATGTCATCTCTACCCTCTGATAGCACCATAGTCAAGGTGGTTTGGGAGTAATTTGGTAGCCACAGTGTAGGCTGCTCTCAGTTCTCTGCAGATGGGTTATTTTTTTTTAAAGAATTTAATCTTTATTCTTTATTTGTTTTTATGTGGTGCTGAGGATCAAACTCAGTGCCTCACCCATACTAGGCAAGCACTCTACCATTGAGCTACAACCCTAACCCCAGAGACGGGTGATTGATCCTGCACTGCAACTGGCTCTGTCCCAAGCTGCTCCAGCAGCAGAGCTAGGACAGGGAGAAGACTTCAGCATGAACACATATTTGTGCTTATATGCCCATGAACAGAAATATCTGTTTTCAAACCAAATTAGCTTCTGAATGAATTCAAACATAAAGAGAAAAGCCATTTGATTTTTTTCCCATTTGTTTTTGCTTATTTGTGTCTTTATTCCTCTCCACTGGCATGCATGTCTAGAGAATATGTTCAAATGTGGTTATACAAAAGATTGGCCATGAATGAAATCTACTTACTATCTACTTCTAATGAGAGGGTGCATGGTAGAACTCCATTTGCAGGAGTGACTCTCCAAAGAAATTACAAGGGCATAATTGCCATACCAAAAGTGTTTGTTAATTATTATGTGTTTTTATTATTTATTTTATTTTTAACTGATATATAAGCATTAGATATGGGGTATCATAAGATAGTTCAATACATGTACACATTGTGTAATGAGAAGCAGTATTTGTTCAAATCAGGGTAAACACATCTATCTCCAAACATTTATCATGGCTTTATGGTGAGAGCATCCGAATTCTTCTAGCTTCTTTGAAAAATATTTAATACATTATCATTATCTATGGTCACCCTACTGTGGAATAGCACACCAGAACTCTTTTCTGTTTTCTAACTATAACATAGTGCCCATGGATCACCCTTTCTCGGTCCTTCTCTCCCTCCCTCTTCTCCCAGCCTCTAGTAACCATCATTCTACTCTTGGCTGCAATAAGATCCATGTTTTTAGATTCCACATATGAGTGAGCTCATGGAGGACTTCTCTCTCTGTGCCTGGCTTATTTCACTTAACAGTGACTTCCAGTCCATCTGTGTTGTCATAAATGACAGGCTTTCATCCTTTTTCCAGCTGATTCGTATCCTGTTGTGTGTATGTGCCATTCCCTTGATCCATCTATCAGTTGATGGAAGCTTCGTTTGGTTCCCTATCTTGGCTTGGTGAACAATGCTGCAGTGAACATGGGGGTGGCAGATCTCTTTTTGACAGAGTAATATCATTTCCTTTGAAAAATATCCAGTAATGGGACTGCTACATATCAAAATAGTTGTTTTTATTTTTTGAGGAACCTCTATACTGTTTTCCATAATGGCTGTACTAATTTATATTCTCATTAACAGTGTACAAACAAAGGTTACCATTTCTCTACATCCTTACCATTATTTGTTATCTTTTATCTTTGTGTTAAGAGACATTTGAACTGGAGTGGGGTTTTGGTTTTGGTTTTGGTTTTCAATCTGGTTTTGATTTGCATTTTGTTGTTAATGATGTTGAGCATTTGTTCATATGTTAATGATGTTGAGCATTTGTTCATATACCCGTTACTCATTTGTCTTCTGTGAGAAATACCTATTGAGGTTTATTGCCATCAAATTATTAGTTTTTTACTACTAAGCTATTTGAGTTCCTTATATATTATACATATTAACCCCTTGCCAGATACATGGTTTGAATTATTTTACCCCATTCTGTCAGTTGTCTCCTCCCTTGATTGTTATTTTGCTGTGCAAAAGCTTTTTAGTTTGATAAAAATCTCATTTGTCAATTTTGGCTTTTGTTTTCTGTGCTTTTGGAAAGATTATCCAAAAAACCTTTGCCCATTTCAGTGTCCTGAAATGTTTCCCCTATATTTTCTTCTTGCAGAGTCATAGTTTTATCTAATAGTTTTGCATCTTACATTTATGTCATTAATACATTTTGGGGTTTTTTTTTTATTAACTGCTGAGAAACAAGCATCTAGTTTCATTTTGCTGCATGTAGATATCCTATTTTCTCAGTGCTATTTATTGGAAAATAAGAATTTCCCTTTCTTCAGTGTGTTCTCAGCACCTTTGTTTAAGATAACTATAGATGTGTGAGTTTACTTCTAGGCACTCATTCTATTTCATTTCTCCCTCCCCACACCCCACCCCCGTCTCTTTATGCCAGTACTACGTTATAATAATTACTATTGCTTTATAGTGTATTTTTAAGTCAGACAGTGTAATGCCTCCTATTTTCTTTTTGCTTAAGATTGCTTTGTCTATTTGGGTTATTTTGTAGTTCCATATGAATTTTAGGATTTTTTATATTTCCCTGAAGGAAGCCATTGGTATTCTGATAGAGATTGCATTGAATACATAGATGGCTTTGATAATATGGACATTTTAAGAATATTGGTTTCCCCAACCCATGAACACAGGATGTATTTCCATTTATTTTTTTTTCTTTTTCTTAATTTTATTTATTTATTCTACTTAAGTATACATGATAGCAGAATGTATTTTGATTCATTGTACACAGATGGAACACAACTCTTCATTTCTCTGATTGTAAGTGATATAGAATCACAACATACATGCAATCATACATAAAGCTAGGGCTATGGTGTCCATCATATTCTACCATCTTTACTGTCTCCCTGCCCCGACCCCCCTCCCACCCCTGTGACCAAAGTTCCTCCATTCTTCTCGTTTCCTCCCCCACATTATGGGTCAACATCCACTTATCAAAGAGAACATTCGGCATTTGGGTTTTTGAGATTGGCTTACTTCATTTAGCTTATGTCTAATTTCTGTTATCAATGTTTTTTAGTTTCAACTGTACAGATTTTTCACTTCTTTGGTCAAATTTATTCCTATGCATTTAATTTTGAAATATATGAGAATGAGAGTAATATTTATATACATTCTGAAACACTTTCAGCTCTTTATGTTTTATGTGAACCTAATTTTCAGGGAGATAAGCAAAATAGCAAATAAAAACTATTGTTTAAAAAAAAAAAAACCACTTGTGATTAGATTGGCAGTAGTTTTAAGCCCAGAATGTCCTAGTCCATTCTACTACCCCCTTCAAAGAGCTTAAATATTCTTCGAATGTGGCCTTCCAGCATCACATTGTATTGTATCTGAGTATTTGTATGTGTATGTGGCAGGGTCAGAGTATACCCTAAACAATGGATGATTTCCAGAGCTTCAGGATCATCTACAAATTCCAGGATTGCAAACTCATTTCATTTTGGGGGCGGGAGGGAATAAGCATGTAATACGTTCCAAAATTACATTCGTTGTTTTTGCTCATTCATACAGTTACCTTTCCTTTTATGTTTTATTTTTTACAGAGGGAGGATTACTGGGGATTGAACCCAGGGGCATTTCTCACTGACCTATTTTCCAAGCCCTTTTTAAAAATATTTTCAAAATTTGGGATAGAGTCTCACTAAGTTGCTGAGACTAGCCTCAAATTTGCAATCCTCTTGTCTCAGCCTCCTGAGTTGCTGTATTTTTACTTTATTTTGAGGATATAAGAAATCCAAAGCCTGAAACTTCAGAGAAACCAGAAAATTATATTTAAAAAATCAGACCATAATAGATGTTTCTGATAAGAAATCAAAGGACATTATCAGTGTTCTGATCTGCTAAACATGGATGATTGATGGATGGATAATAGACAATGTGCCATCTGTAGTTACTTAAGAAGAAATTATATGTATGAGAAATCTTGCTCTCTAGACTCCAACTGATCTGGATTCAATCATGTCCTCTTACCTACCAACCATACAACACTGGCAAGTTGCTAACATATAAAATAAGGATAATTACACCAGCTACTGGAAAGGGTCATTTGAAGAATAAAATAAGATAGTGTTCATAAGACTTTTGTGAAAAGTTGGCACATAGAAACTATTTAATTGATATTGAACATTATTTTTAAAACACATAAACTCACATTGTAAGATCTATGTATGAATTTCAACATTTTGTAATAACTGATAGCAATATTTGTTTATATTCATACAGCAAGGAATTTTCATGTTGATTTGATTTTCACAACAAAAACTCTGGGGGAGGTGACGGTAAGTATTGTTATTGCCAATTTACAGATGAGGAAATTCTTAGAAATCCACTCAGAGAACTGATGTCCCTACCTCTGACTATTCAAGTCTCACATTGCGTTCAGAGGCTTATACTTCACTTCGGGGTTCATTCTTAACAATAAGTGTTTTTGACTACATTTCAAAAACAGACCAGGCTTTCAAAGTATTATTAGCTTGCCACGTGTTCTTTTCATTATATAAGGTTTATCTCTTGCATTTCCTTCTTAAGGAAATCAGGCATTGCCTTCTGCCTTTGCCATCGCATTTACATATTTGGTGACCTTGCATTAGCATCACTACAGCCAGTAGCTTTAACCCAGATAATCATGACTTTTGGTTGGTGCCCTACTGACAGATATATTTCTGAGAAGTGTTTTCCCCTACCTGATAGGGAGCCTGATGCTGTTCAACCTCTGCCATCTCTCAGTAAGTGGTACCCTAGGGAGGAAATCATACAGCCTCTCTTCTTGCTACTATCCTGGGGTGGTAGCACTGCCACCAAGTGCCACCAAGAAGGCAGAAGGGACAGGTATAGAACTGATCTGGTGTTCTCAGGGTAACTGCAGCTCTTGCTTTGATTTTAAGAAACAGTGACTGATTAAAGCTTCCTCTGGGCATCATTAGAACAACTGGCATTCATTACAGATTGGCTTATATTCATCAGAAACAGCATCATTAGGAGTATAATTGGAGATATAAATATGTACTTCTGCAAAACGTAATGAAATTTTTTAGCTGATAGCGAAACCTTGAATCTTTTTTTTTAAGTTATATTCCATTATATTTCATTCCTTATCCGGGCTCTCATTTCCAAGTTAACTTTAAAATGAGCTTTGGAAAACAATCCTGACCTAACATGACTGTTATTTTCTTAATTTTAACCTTGTGCAGAAGTATTGGCTGTGAACTGAAAGTGAGATTTTGAAAAAGTCTCTCTGCAGTACTGCATTTTTACTAGGGTTTCTGTACTGCTGTACTCAGTGAAGAATCTCAAGTTCTTTTCTTTGTCACCCCTACAGCTCCCAAAAGCAGGAACAAGATATAGTAATGAACTCATGTGTGTCATTTTTGTTTTATTTTTGTCATATATCTATCCTAGTAAATATTTAACCAAAAAATATACAAAAATAATAACTTGCAGCCAGACACGGTGGCGCACACCTGTAATCCCAGTACTTTGGGAGTCTGAGACAGGAGAATCACGAGTTCAAAGCCAGCCTCAGCAATGGCGATGTGCTAAGCAACTCAGTGAGACCCTGTCTCTAAATAAAACACAAAATAGGGTTGGGGTTGTGGCTCAGCGGTCGAGTACCCCTGAGTTCAATCCCCAGTACCAAAATAATAATAATACTCACGAAGAACAATATGCTCAGAGTACATGGAGTGCACCATTCCCAACAAGTTTCCGCATTTATGAATTTATCATAGCATTGAGCTAGACATTAAAATGACTACAACTCTCAAATCTATTATTTACATTTTTCTTCTTCAGGTCAGCTTTTGCTTTTACTTACCATTTACTAATCAGTTAAGGGGCAAGTTTTATTAATATATCATTATTATTATATCTTTTAAGACCATGTTCACTATAAAAGTTTTTTAAGGAAATAGTGTATCAAAATTTTGTAATCCACTTTTCTGTGGTTTCTCTTCCTGTATAATTTATTGTTGAATAAATTAGATGAAGCTTGAAAATAAATGTGGACTCCTCCAACATTTTAAATCTTTTTTTCAATGAAAAATTTTAATTGGGAGAATAATGAAAATATCTGTGTCACAGAAGTGTGTATGTTTTCTAATAATTTGGTTAAAAGATTATGACATTAGCCGGGCGCGGTGGCTCAAGCCTGTAATCCCAGCACTCAGGGAGGCTGAGACAGGAGAATCGCGAGTTCAAAGCCAGCCTCAGCAATGGCGAGGCGCTAAGCAACTCAGTGAGACCCTGTCTCTACATAAAATACAAAATAGGGCTGGGGATGTGGCTCAGTGGTAGAGTGCCCCTGAGTTCAATTCCCGGTACCA
>PVHX01001141.1:0-36781 GCA_004024805.1 Geosciurus inauris | reverse complement strand
GATTATGACATTGCCTAAAGCTCAAGAGAAAAAATGGGACTGGTCCTTCAGTGTATGAAGAATTGTTCAAACTTGTTTGTAATTAGAGAGACACAAAGTAAAGCAATACAGAAACCAGAGAAATCCTCATTATTTTAAAGAATTGTCTAAAAACTAAATATTATTTTCCCCCATCAAAACAGCAGAGATTTTTTAAAGTGATCATTTCTATTACCTAAAATGCACAATAGAGTTCCTGGCAGAGTAGAAAGTGACATAGAGAATATACACATACTGTCTTCATGGTGAATATAGTCCAAGAGGCAGACATAAATCATTCACATATGTAGTCACGTCCTATGAAATAAAGAGATTGAGTATCAGTGGAGCCATCAAGGATCTAATTTACACTAGAGGGTGGGGAAATTCACTCTATGAAAGTATATTTTAGACCTGGAGAAGGGAGTTTGTACTCTTTGGGAGCTATTTAAGGGTTTTAAATTTTATCATAATAAGTGCATTGGGAAGCTAAAAAGAAAAATGGTGTGATCCTGTTTACATTTTTAAATGACTCATAGAATGACAACCAGCTCCTATATGGAATAATAATAGGAGCAAAAATTTTTCCTGGAGAGCTTTTGCAATGTGTAAAACTATAATGCCCTTTAATCCACAATTTTTAGAAGTTTATTGTTAAGGAAATAATTATTATTAAATACAAAGAGTTAAAGATATTTATCACAGTATCATTGGAACTTGCAAATCTTAGGAAAAAGCAATTCTGCTAGGGAAATGATTAAATAACAGTATAAACTTACAGCAGAATATTTTGCTGTTATTTAAAGTAAAATAAAGGCAAATTATTATAGATTATGATGACAAATGTGTTAACATTTATATCTGAAAGAAATATTGGAAACAAGCCAAAAGATTCATAATAGTTATGTTTAAATTATAAAAGGAATTGTCTTTTTGTTTCACATTATAAATTTTACAATCTATAATTCAATAAATTGCATTTATCCTCTTATACATGTAGTTGTTTCATAAAATAATAAATGTCATTGTACATTTTAATTGTTTTAGATTTCATATTTTATTCATCAGTGTTAAATGTATTTACTTAAATATATGAATCTATAAAATTTCTCACCTTTTGAAACAATTACATTTTCTTTGTTGTCGTTTTTTGTGAAACTAAAACATGTTGTAAAACATGTTCAAGTGGTAAGGTATTTGCATGGGATTCTAACAAATGATCTGTTTTTGCTTTATTTCTTTATCCTTTTATAGGCATTTGCCTGGTGGCCTGATTTACTGGCTGAGCATGCAGAGAAATTTTGGGCTTTATTCACAGTAGATATGGATACTGCACTGGAGGCCCAACCACAAGATTCCTGGGATAGTTTTCCTCTTTTCCAACTGCTTAATAATTTCCTCAGAAATGACAGTGAGCACTTGATTTTCTTTTGTATGTGAAATGGGGAGGGTGGGGAGTGTCACGTATGTGTATGTGTATGTGTGTGTGTATTTAAAGAGCCCTCACACTGACCCAAGAAGAATTGACATGGGTAACTGTTAATGTAAGCTCAGACTGCCTGGTTATATTATGGTCTGAGGGAGTACAGGGACACTACCATATTATTCCTGAGCTCTGAGGTTCCTCTTATTCCTACCCTCCAGCATTCATTAAGAACTCGTAACTAGGCACCCTTTGCATTACAGTATGTGAATTGGAAATCTACAAAGGTCAGCACTTCTAGAGTCCTTAGACATCACTTGGAGAAACCTCAGAAATTTGTCACCATCCTAGAAATTATTCTGTTAAAGCACCTACAAACATGCATTATGGTATTGCTTCTGGCCTGGAAGTGGATTTTATCCTCAGAGGATAATAAAATACTCCTATGTGATACAACGTGATCATTCAGAATAAAGAAAATGTGAAGGTCCTCTATTCAAACTTTTATCCCAATATAATAAAAACTTTTGGCAGGTGATCTAGCAGCCAATGCATTATAGACCAAGTTGAACTTCACCCCCTCCTAACCTCTGGTTCTAGCTTGATCTCCTTGATCAATGTGATGGTCTTCTGATGTAGATTTTGTTCTCAAGTCCACATGTTCCATATCATGTAAGCCTTCCTCACTTATGGGTTTTCTTTTTTCTTTTTTTTTTTTTGGTACCAGAGATTGAACTCAGGGGTACTTGACCACTGAGCCACATCCCCAGCCCTATTTTTTTGTTTTATGTAGAGACAGGGTCTCCCTGAGTTGCTTAGTGCCTCACTGTTGCTGAGGCTGGCTTTCAACTTGTGATTCTCCTGTCTCAGCCTCCCAAAGTGCTGGGATTACTGGCATGCACCACCATGCCTGGCACTTATGGGGTTTTCTTATTCATTACAATTCTTGTTGGCTACCATTTTTATCATCATTGGGATAGACCTCCCTCCCTTTCTCAGTGCAGCTCTGGAATATGGCACTGTGAAGAGCACAGTACTCACCAGGTCACCTGAACCACCCAGCCCCATTGAGAGGGACTGTTCTTCTGCCTGTCTTCCTGCAGCCCTCAGCTGTTCTTGTTCTCCCAGGATCACACTGTTTGTACTTTTACAACCTTCCATGTGTTAAAACTCCAAATCGTTTTGCTATTTTCTTCCCAGAAGGTCACTACTATATTTTTCAAGTTTTAAACCTAAATCTGTATTTTTATAGTTGTCTTTTAGATAACACACACACATATGCATACATATATATAACTATCTTGGGTTTGTTCACCTTGTTATGTATTTCTTACCTTTCTTTGGTTGTTTGTCCCTTTGAGAGATGAAATTGTATGCAACAGTGTACTCCCTGTGGACATCCCAGGACTTTGACCAGGTTAAGAACCTTCATTCTTGTAGGAGAGGCATCATGTTATAGTAATTAATAACATGGGCTTTGGTGCCAAACAGATTGACATTTCTCTGCCACTTACTACTTGACCTTTGACAACAGCTTAACCTCTCTAAGCTTTAGGCTCTTCATTTGTAAAAGAAGGAAAGTGATAGCATCTACAGGGTCATTGGTGGTAAGGATTATTAAAATGATAAATCACACATAATAGATGCTAAATAAACATATAGGTATTCGTGAGTTTTCAATCTAACTTTTGTCTTCAGACTAGTCATCTTACACAAGGTAATTTGTTAATGTTCACAGTCAAGCAGTTAGTAAAAGGATTAATCATTTAACTTACTCAAATATTAGAATTTGTTTTATAGAGCAAGCAAAACATTTTGTAGGTTTCTTAGAAATTTTCTTGGGGATACTACTACTACTACTACTACTACTACTACTACTCCTGTATATTAACTTTTTTTGTGTGTATTTTTCAGAAAAAAATTGTGAATTTTAAGTGCAAAATCAACCGCAAAATTTTAATTTTCTGCTAGTTTTTAAAATATTTCATTCATAAGAACTTCCTGATCGCCTTCCGTTTCATATTTCTATATAATTAACTACTAAATGCATAAAGTATCATTCTGTGCTATTATGTTGTATAATACTCATTCAGAATAAGACATATATATTACTGATCTCTTTTGAGACCTGTTCATTTGGAAGGAGAAGGCTAGATCTTGGCTTTGATTTTGTAATGATTAACAGATTTTTTAAAAACATCAATTATTTCTGAGGAAAACAGCTCCTCTGTGTAGTAAGATAAATAGAAATGCTCCCCAGTGCCATAATTTCCTTTTGGTACTGGGAGTGCAGTGTGATCTGGGGAATTGAAATAGGATGCAGTAACTTTTATCCCAAACTCACAAGTTCCTTTCATCCCAAACTCACAACTTCCTTTCCAAAACCAAGACCACTAAGCAATACCTCAGTAATTAGTAAGCATAATTTTTCTAGCTGTTACTATCACTCTTGATGAAAATGAAGAATATTGTTAATAACTATATGTTTTATTATACTTAATACTCGGAGACTTAGTTCAAATGTTTAATGTTAATCTCAGTTGTCTCCAAATCATCCTTTTGGAAATCTATGGGAAAACATTGAGCGTCTATCCTTTTAGCTACACCCCAACCTGACCCCTACCAATCACCTTGAGAAAAGATCTTTGCGTAAAAGCCATGGTATCACAATTTTATTTATTTATTTATTTTGGTACCAGGGATTGAACTCAGGGGTACTTTATTTAGAGACAAGGTCTCACTGAGTTGCTCAGCGCCTCGCCATTGCTGAGGCTGGCTTTGAACTTGCGATTCTCCTGTCTCAGCCTCCCTAAGTGCTGGGATTACAGGCGTGCACCACTGTGCCTGGCATGGTATCACAAGTTTTGCCATATTCACCTAATTAAATTTATAGTCCAAATCCTGCTTAAATACAGCTTAAACTAACCCAGGGTACTAGAGAGTTCTGAATGTACAGACTTGGTAAGGGAGGAGATTTGCTGAATAACAGTGTTTAGTTATATAGATGTAGGTCTGATAGAGACACAGAGAGTGAGTCTCAAGCGAGGTATGCTGCTAATTATATATAGATCATAAATGATTGTGACTCATTACTAATAATTAGCAATTAATATTATAGTATTACTAATTATCCCTAATAAATATTAGTCTTATGTTTGCTTTTCCAAAATTTAAAATTACTAAGACCACTCAAACTAATGGAGATATTAATTAGAATTCGTGCTTTATTTTTTGCTTGAAAACTTTGTAGCTGAGAGTTTTTTAAATGAATTATTCAGATGCTGCCACAGGTTATTTACCATTTTTTTATTAAAATATTTATGCTTTGATATTTTAAAATAGATGTTTATCATTTAGGGTGTAGAGGGGATCTTAATCCTCTTCATTTTCCAAATGAGGAAACTTAAGTTTCTAAGAAGCCCTGAGCCTGGGCAGGGGCTGGCCAACAGGGAATAGGGGACAGAGGTGGATTGAAGTGTGATCACTTGGCCTCAAGTTCAGTTTCATTCCATAGTAACAAAAGCAGATTCTTGGGATGTTCATAAAATTATAGAGCCTTTTTAAGGAACAGGAAAGACTCTCTGAACTTTTATTTTTAATTCAGAAAATATTTACAGGGCATAGAGTTGTGGGGGTCAGACAGAGAGAGATGGTTGAAGAGTGCAGAAAGGATCAGATAAAGGTATGTATTACCTCAGCTCCATGTTAGGCAGCATCTGTGACAAGATTGAACTAATTAGGGGGGAGAGGAACTCAAGCCCTCAAATTTGGTTTCTATTTTAAAGAGGAAAAAAACATATTCTGTCTGGGGCGTGTGTCTTTCCTTAGAGTTAGTGGTGATTAGGGAAAGTCGTGGCTTTAAGAACCCTTGGAGATGAACTATGGTTTTCCTCAAGGGAAGAGTGCCAGCTGCACCACACTTTTAGCAACTGTCCCCAAACTCCCACCCCTTACAGCCTCACCCACTGATTCCCAAAGCAAGACTGACGATGAAAACAAACTCAGGCTTCCTCGCTTCTGGCCGGAACTCACTGAGCTCCAGCTTGCCTTCCACCCTGCCTCCTTCGGTCCTACCCATTTCCCTCAGCTAAAGAGATAATTAGATGGGCAATCACTTTAAATGGTAAGGAAACAGTTTTGAAAGAGAGATGTATTAAAATCAAGGAAAAATAAATGTTTTCATAATGAAGCAATTAGCATGATAGTTAAATTATACTAAATGACTACAAAGCAAGCACAAATAGAGTCTACCCTCACATGCTATTTTCCACAATTGTCCTGAGAATAGAAATGGCAAGTGACCGCTTCTGACAAATGAAAGCCATCTGCAAAAGGCACAAATGATTTCTTTCAGCACTACTGAAAGGCAAACCCTTGGAGCTAGTCACCTTTTAATCTGTGGATATGCTAGCAAGTGGCAAATGACCATTCTATTGGGAACTGATTCCCAAGTGAAAAATACCACAGTGCTTCTTCTTTAATTAACAGCCTTTTCACATTGCTAGCACATTAAAGCCATCCTGAAGAATACCCGTGCTTATATAATCAATGTCACAGCGTCTCCACCTAAACGAATAATAAATGTTCAGGCTCTATACTAAGTGAAAACCTGTTCTCCAAGACTTTCACCTTCATAAAGATGGGCTTAAAAAATCAAAAAAGGAAAAATTGGAATGTGGTCTCATGAGGATAAAAAGGCTAGTGTTAATAATTAACAAGGAGAGTGAAGTGGAGTCAAATTAGCCATAATAGAGCCCAGAGTGACTGGCAAAGTCACCTCTCATTATCAAAAAACTCATTAAGAAATGAAGAGGTGGAAATCCTGCTGGGTTATTCTCACACTTAGGCTGTATCAGAGATTATTTTTCAGATTTCTTTCAAATGAAGAACTGTTAGGTCACCGTATTGTATATTAGGTTAATCTTCAAGCTTTGAAATATGGAGGGCTGACACCTACATCTTATCCCACCTCCAGTGCTTAAATGAGCTGTGCATCTGAAACTCACGGATGGGTGTTTATAGATACCTCTGTGTATACATATACTGGGAACAGTGCAGAAAGGCATAGCTCCCAGATAATGGTGAGGTTACATACCAACAGGGTGTTATAGACAGGAACTTTTACAAATGATGGCATAACTACCAAAATGTGAAAATTTATTTAACTCTAATCATCAAAATTGATTGAATTCAGAATTGCATATCTGAATTTGTTTTACTGATCAGAATAAGATAGAAAAGCCAGGAAGCACTAGCTTTTTCTCCTCAATTGAATTCCATAATACCACTCTTATTTCTTTACTACTTACAGACATTTGATTTAATTTAAATCTGCTTTTTATATTTTCTTAGTGTTTAGTGGCTGAAAGATAATAACCTCTAAAATGCCTCTCTGTCTTTCACAGCACATTTAGAGGAACATTAATAACTTCTGAAGACCATAGGCATCAAGAACCCCACACTTGAGAGCTATTGACCAATTATAAAACTGTACTCAGTTGCCCACATTAATAGGGGCAGGTATTGCAGGGCATAACCCCAAAGATCAGAAGACGGTATATAGATGGAGTGAAATTATTGAAATTACTTTTGCATTCAGCTTTAAAATTAAATAATCTCATAAAAGACAGTATGGGAACTTCTGTACTATGAGATTTCTCTATCTTCACCCTAAACCTTGGTTAAAATTTATATTGACTTCTTCCTAAATTACTCCCACAAGAAACAGATACTGAATGCCAACAATTTACAAATCCCAAGCACCTTGCAGACACATAGGTAAATAAGAAATGATTCACCCTTGCAAATCATAAAATCTGTGCAAGATACAAACATATTTATACCCCTAACTATAGTGCATTGAATTGTAGATGTAGGCTGTAAGTCAATGTGCATAGCATCCTATGAAGTTTTCATCAGTTTTAAACATGGATTTTTTGCATTCGAATTTATCAGCCCCCAAATAAGAAACTATACTGTCTGTTCTCTCATTCTTTATCACTTCTTCTCCCTAGATATTTATATGTGCACGCACACACACACACACACATACATACATATGTCTATGAAACTATGCATTTTAAACAAGGGCCCTGAAGGGAAAAGAAGAGCTGGATGAGGTTTTAGGTAGTTATCTGGCAGTTAAGGTATACATTAAATTCTATTAAACTATATAAAGTTACTTATCAAATTTTTCATTAAAGGGAAAATAAAATCCTATGTGCTTTCTGTTCTGCTTAAAATTAATGCATTGCTTTCAGTTTCCTACTGAGATGGATTTTTATTAATATATGCAACAACAGACATTTGTTGAGTGCCTACTTAATGTGCCAGATTCTTGGCTGGGTGCTATCTGGATCTCAGGGGGTTATATTTGGTTTTATGAGTGTTTCATACTGTTGTTCTAGCTACTGTTCTCCTGATTTTCTCCTGAAACCCATATTTATATTTCCTATGACAGGTATCTGTCTTCATTATATGCATTTGCTAATGTGGAAGGGAACTGATTAACTTACACACTGTACTTGCCTTGCTCAGGGTTGATACAATTTATAGTCCTTTGAATAATCATTGTTTATGGCAAAGTCTGTTGATTTTATTGTTTGGTTTTATTCTATTTTGCTCATCATGAATTACTCATTTCCTTCTAAAATATCTAATTACAATTCTAGGAGGAAAACGTCATTCTTACTAGCAATCCACAAATGCTAACTAATTGGAAAGTGGAGAGTAACATAAAACTGGGTTGTATGGGTTCAAGAGTCAGTAGTGTATTTTTACCTTAAAATAATGCATTAATTCAATTATCCATTTTAACCAGTGATTGTTGTTTCAGTAATAGTTGTTAATTAGATCACAATTGAAAACCTTACAATGAAAAAGCCATGCCAAGTACTTTTGTAAATTGAAGACTTTTTGGTATATAAATAATCAACACTGATTTATTATTTATAGGGACTGTCCAAAATAATTGGGCCCATCTGCATCCAAAGTTTAGCTTTTATTTAAGCCTTTTGCTTTCTGTCATTTCTAATTGTACCAAAAGGCCTGATGTCATTGATACTTCATTATTTTCTGCCAAGGTAATATTTGGAAACCCAGAATCTTTGGGGAGAAAGAAATGGTTATTTTCATCAGCAAAGTAGGTGCTGATATTCAACCTATATTGTTTTAACTACTTTTTGAGGCTCCAAAGCAATCCTTTTTACTCCCACACCTCAAGTGTAGTGTCCCAAGTGCTCTTGGATGAGACCATGTTGGGAATTTGCCTCTTCCAATGCACTATTGCAATGGGGGCCTTGTAAAGGCTTAATTTAGACAAGTGACAGCCCCAAATCCTAACCTGTCTTTATTAACCAGCTGGAGAAGATGGAAGCACTCATTCTGGTGCCTCGGGCTACATATTAAGAGGGGCTTTTGTCAGTGTCTGGTAGTAGTAGGGTGCAAACTGACATATGGGCAGCTAAGAAAAAGAGCATACATTTACACAGGCATAGTGCAGTGTGTATTTCTGTAGCCTTGCCTTTTGAAGCCAAATGGTCTCTTTCCTTTCTTTCCCCCACCCATGTGTATTTTTCATTTTTTTTCCTTCCTCCTCTCTTCTTTCCTTTCTCTCTCCACCTCTCTGTCTCCTACTTTGTCTCTCTGATTATCAAAGAAATAATACTGTCAGTTTTCTAAAACTTTCAAATGTGGGTTCATGAATTAATTTTTAAAAATAAATAAAAAGGAACTCTCAGCTGAAATATGAGCCAACTTTTGACCAGAATTCAAGATCAGTTTTAGTTCATAGGAAATATAGGCACTCTCCATTATCTACAAGAATAATCATTGTCATTCAGAGTGTCTGAGTGGCCATAGAAAACCCTCCTTTTGCCACATTCATTAAAAATAAGAGACATAAAATAAGCAATCTTTATATCCAATAGAATTTTTAGCAGTCTGAGAAATCATAGAATTTCTCACAACAGTATTATCCAATGTAAAATATTTTATATAAAATATAAGGGACTATATAGGACTCAGTATGTTCTATAGTTGCCATTTAATACAATCTTCTGAGTTAGATTTATCTTCATATTGTCCTCAAGTCATCATTCACCCAACAATTATTTAAACACTTGTTCTGAACCAGGAGCTTGGCTAGATTCTGAGAATACAGGCAGGATCCCTGACTCAAGGACCTTGTATCCTCTAGGAGGATAGTCAGATGTCAACAAATACAGAGGCCACTTGAATAACAAGGACCACAGTAGGAAATAAACAAAGGAAACCAGTAACTGGGCAGGGGGATGACAGATTGAAGTATTTCTGAGAGGATTTAAGGATTTGAACTGAATCATGAGAGTTGTTATTACTGTACCACAGGAAGTAAGGGAGTCAGGCAACAGAAATGAGTTAGAGAGGTAATCTTTTTTTTTCCAAATTTTAAAATTTTATTATTATTTTTTAGAGGATAACGTTTCATTTCTCTGGTTGTAAGTGATATAGAATCACAACATACATGCAGTCATACATAACGTTAGGGCTATGATGATCATCATATTCCACCATCTTTACTGTCCCCATGCCCCCTCCCCCCTTACACCCCTGTGAACAGAGTTCCTCCATTGTTCCCATGTCCTTCCCCACATTATGGATCAGCATCCACTTATCAATGAGTACATTTGGCATTTGGTTTTCTGAGATTGGCTTACTTCACTTAGCATGATATTCTCCAACTCCATCCATTTACCTGCAAATGCCATAATTTTATTCTCTCTTATTGCTGAGTAATATTCCATTCTGTGTGTATACCACAGTTTCTTTATCCATTCATCTATCGAAGGGCATCCAGGTTAGTTTCACAGTTTGGCTATTGTGAATTGAGCTGCTATAAACATTGAAGTGGCTGTGTCACTGTAGTATGCTGTTTTTAAGTCTTCTGGGTATAGATGGAGGAGAGGGATAGCAGGCTGAAATGGTGGTTCCATTCCAAGCTTTCTAAGGAATCTCCATACTGCTTTCCAGATTGGTTGCACCAATTTACAGTTCCACCAGCAATGTAAGAGCGTACCTTTTTCCCCACAACCTCGCCAACACTTATTGTTGTTTGTAATCTTGATAATTGCCATTCTGACTGGTGTGAGATGAAATCTTAGGGTAGTTTTGATTTGCATTTCTCTGATTGCTAGAGATGTTGAACATTTTTTCATGTGTCTGTTGATTGATTGTATATCTTCATCTGTGAAGTTTGTGCTCAGCTCTTTGGCCCACTTATAGATCTATCTTAAGATTACCTCTCTCTCTTGGTAGAGAGAGAGGTAATCTTAAGCTAGATCTTGGATGGCTTTCCTACCATGCCAAGGCTCTTGGAGTCCATTATGGTGATCCACTGAAAGGTTATGTTCTTTACAAGTGGCATTATCAGTTTTATATTTTAGCAAACCCCTCTGCTTGAGATTTTGTGAAGATAAATTGGTAGAGGAAAAAGTCAAAGCCCAAAATCCAGTTAGAAGATAATTGCATGAGTCAAGACAGGAGCACTGGAGTAGTTCAGTAGTTCAGTGGCAATGGTGATAAAGATAGGGAGAGGATATGGTGGAGACACAAAGGCCACAAGATGCTCAGATCTTGATTGCTAATTGATTGCTAATTTTCTACCTGAGCATTACAGAACATGGAGGTTAGTACCACAAGCCTTTAAGTCTTCTGTAATGCTCAGGTAAAAAATCTCTATTTTTTACTCTGAGGATGGGAATACAAAAAGTTGATTTTTTTCAATAAGACACTGAATCCAGTATTTATCAAATGTATCAAAAAAAAGTGCTCTTGGGGCTGGAGCGGTGGCTCAGTGGCAGAGCGCTTGCCTCGCATGCGTAAGTCACTGGGTTCGATCCTCAGCACCACATAAAAATAACTAATAAAGATATTGCATCCATCTACAACTAAAAAAATATTTAAAAAAAAAAAAAAAGTGCTCTTGCTTGAACATTTGAGTCAATTCCCGCTTAATCTTAGATCCATTAGAACATTTAAAAACAACATGGACTGCGATTGTTTTTATATGCTTATTCATTTTAAGAAAAAAAAATGTAACTTCACGGCCAATACACCTAACTTTTAAAGGTAAAATATAGTAGCTTTTGAATTAATGAGAAGCAATGTTCATTTGTCAATATAATAATTTGTTATGTAAACATAGGCTTTGATCTTGGTGTAGTTAAAAATAATGACAATACCTATCAAGATGGAGAGCAAAAGTTTCCTTATATTTTTTAATAATTGTAAGTCAAGGTTTAGGCATATAGTTTTGCTGTATGACAACGTAAAACTTTCCAGCTTTTAGTAAAGATTGTGTTATCAGCACATTGAATATTTCTACACTGTCAGCGTAGTTTTTTTCCACTCATTGAATGCAATAGTTTTGCTCAACTTCTTTTTTCTGTTGTAATTGAGGTTTTTATTTTCAGAATTCTAATCCTGAAGACATTTAATGCATCTAAGATACAGTGTGATGTGTTTGTCATTTGCAAGATTTTTTGTTACCTAAAATAATTTATTACTTGCTTTCACTTGTCTGTAGTTGTCCAGCCTCTGACAAATTTCAGAATCACATAAATATATTGCAGGCATTTTCATATACATGCTATGGTGTTAAATGTCATGTACTTTGCCCAAGTTTTAAAACACTAAGCTTTTAGAATAGTTTTGCCCTAAAGAAGTTACTATGGGAAACTTACATCATTGGCTGATTATTTTATAAGGCAGGACTATTGGCATTGCTAATAATTAAATTTAGTAACTATCAGCATGTGTAGCTGTTCAAATCCCTAAAAGTGAATGGGGCTGCTGAGAAACGTTTTCCGCTCTTCCACCTCTGCCACCTTATCAGAGCTACCATCACCCTTCATCTTGTCTATTGCAGTAAAGAATTGAAGCTTCTCTGTCCTAGTCTTGGGCACATAACTTCATTTTCCACACAGCAGCCAGAGAGGTCATATCATGACACTTCTCTACTTAATAATAAAAATATAAATCTTTCCATCACACCCAATAAAACCCAAACTCCTCACCAAGTCCTAGTATCTAGTCACTTCCATGAACACTCTTCCCCTTCCCTTACTCCTCCTCCTAGAAGAACACTGGCTTATTCCTGTCTAAAGTTTTGTGCTAGCTATTTCCTCTACCTGGAAATCTCCCCTCCAAATTGTTCATGGGAAACTCTTCTGTTATTTAAGTTCAATTAAAAATGTCCTTTCTTCAGAAATATCTTTCCTGACCATGGGGTATACTTTTTTAATGAGCACATTTTCACTTTGAGAAATACTTGCAATCTCTAGCGCTACTGACCAAAAAATGACGAATTCTTTATTGACTATTACTTAGCATTTTCCTGCAGGACCTCCATTTTTTCCAGGTGCAACTTAGGTTCATACTGAACTATATGTCAATGAAATTGTATCCTGTGCATAGAAAGAATCCACCTCCTGAAGGAGGGTACACTTGGTTCAATAGTCTTATGCCAGCAGCACAAATCCTAAGCCTTCTCCAGTTGCTTTAGGTGGAAAGTTCCAAACTACAGTTTATTAAAGGCTAATGAAAAATTGAAAACAGAGTGTCTGATGTGCTGTTTTTAAATCAGATGTGGAGAGAAAAGGGAGGTACTAGGAAATAAAATAGACCAAATTATTTGTTATATTGTGTGCATGTATGAATATGTGACAATAAATCTCTGCATTATGCATAATTATAATATACCCCAAAATAAATAAATAAATATAGGTGTGCTGGGATTGGGTGTATATGTCAGAGATAAAACTCTTGCCTAGCATGGAAGAGGACCTGGGTTTGATGATTAGCACTGCCAAATTAATTTTTTTAAAAAATACAGATGTACAAAATTGGATGAATAAAAAAGAAAATCCACAAATAATTTAAAAGTTCATGGGTGAGAAAAGGTACTCCAAGGCCACAGTCACCTTTCTCATGAATGAAGCAAGTGTAGCTCTTAGAAGTAATGAAATCTACTTCTTAGAATTGGACAGGTTTAGCACTTCTGTAATATGCAGCCAAGTACAGGGATTCTCTTTGCTTAATTGCTTCACTTACATGTGTTAGGACCTTCTGGGCAGCCAGCAACTCCCTGGAATATCCAGTAAGTGGTCATGTGCCTATGTGTTAAAACTCTTAGAAAGTACAAACATACCACTTGCCAAGGACATTTTTATAGAGCTAAAATCTATTTTTGTTTTCACAGCCATATATGAAAGGCTAAGAATACTTTTGTGTCAATTTCCATGATATGATATTTAATACTGAGGGAGAAATTATCATCTCTATGTTATCAGTTCTCCTGGATCAGACTCTTTCAAAAAAGTTGTTTTACCCCCTATTTTCCAAATGGCTAATATTCTTCCTCTGACAAACACTTTCTGTTTGGCTATTTCAGCACTTCTGTGTAATGGAAAATTTCACAAACACTTGCAAGAGATCTTTGTGCCATTGGTTGTCCGCTACGTGGATCTCATGGAGTCCTCCATCGCCCAGTCAATTCACAGAGGTTTTGAGCAAGAGACATGGCAGCCTGTCAAGTAAGTATCTTACCTAGTGTCCACAGAGCATCTGCCTCTCAAGTCTGACCTTATGACTTTACACATGGCCATCTGTAGTTATTGCTTATGGTGGTCCCTTCCCACGTTGTTTGTTTCTTTACAGGAATATCGCCAACAGTCTTCCCAATGTAGCTCTTCCAAAAGTTCCAAGTCTGCCTCTTAATCTTCCACAGATTCCTAGCCTTTCTACTCCTTCGTGGATGGCTTCTTTATATGAGTCCACGTGTGTATCCCTCACTTATTTCCTGGTGGTGTGTTAGCTACTGCATGGCCTGGGCTGTGTTTGTGCAGATGTGTTTAGATTGCATGGCATTTATCATCGTTGGTTGAAGAATACTATGTTTTTTGGTTTTATTTGGTTGAGTCTTTTAAGCTATTAAGCTAAGCTTAGCATATCGATGATAAATGATGCAAGTTGAAAAGTGAAAAACCACACTAGTTTGATGTAATTCACATGTGATCTACAGAACAGGGGTTATTTTGTGACCCAGGTTGTCAGCTCTTTTCTAAATGATATAACCAAAGTTCTCCTTGTATAACAGTATGATAAATATATTTTAATGGTGCTTAGGTTTAGCTTTTTTACTGCCACATAATTTATCTTGTGCATGTAGAAAGCCATTATAAAAATGTTTTCAAGAATATAATCTTTTCTGGATGTTAAAGAAATAGTATTGCACCTTGCAGGGAAGTCCTTTCTTTCCCAGCAGCAGGAAGTTCTTCTTTTGTTCCTTTAATGTATCAGTTGGCACACATCCTTATTTTAAAATAATTTTTATATCATTAAAAAGCTATATTATTAACTCCACATTGTGATAAGCCTATCTGTTGCAATTTAGTAACTACAAGTGATTAAAGTGAAGTTATTGGCTTTGAAATTAATCAGGTCTGAATTTAGATCTTAGCTCATTAATCACAAATCTTTCTTAGCCTCACTTTCCCCAACTTTAAAATGGTTATGGCACCTAATTTAAAGATATTTTTATAGAGATTGGAATAAACTTTAGGAAACTTCTTGCATATCCTAGGCTTTCAATAAATGATGATTACAATTAGTGCATCCTAAGTACCTAATAAATAATTATTACTACTGTTACATATTATTATTATAACTATCACCAGTCCTTCTCATTTTCAGTTATAACTGTGAAGGTTTAAAAACTGTGAGCTTCACAGAAGCAAACAAACTAAGTAACTAGTTCACAAATGTGAAATCTCAAGTAGGCAGTAACATCCTTTGCCCAAGATATCACATGAAGTTAGAAAGAATAAATATTAGAAGAAGAAAAATAATTTCCATTTATTGAGAGCTTACTGTGTTCTTAGTACAGTGCTGGGTTCTTTATCTACAACTCTGTAAGTTAAGTGCCATTATCTCCATTTTACAGTTAAGGAACTCCAGTGACAAAGATGTAAAGAAAGAAAACTTGCTCAATATCTCACAGAAAGTAAATGTCAGGCAAAATTTGAAGTCAGCTGGCTTGACTACAAAGCCTTTATTTCTATTCAGTTTTTTTCTGCTTCCAGAGAACAGATTGTTTAAAAACTTACTAGTTTTCTCTCTATCCCATCACCAAACGTTAACTCTAGTGAACATACAGACAAGAAAACAGAGGGGAAGACCAAGAAGGAGAACAGCTTGCAAAACAACTTGGCAATATTTCCCCAAGTTAAACATTACCACTGGACTTATATTCCCAGTATATTATTACATGTGAATCTTTCTCTTACAGCCAAATGCTTTGGGCCATTGTAGTATGTAGAGCAGTGTGTGTGTGTGTACGCGCACGCTCAGGAATTAACTACAAAGTGTAAATAACTTTTCTAAGTGTATGGTTTGGGGTACTTCTTTATGCTGTTATATAATTTAATTCTTCTTCCTCATTCTTCATCAATTTCACACCCTTGATTTTAAAACACTATCGTGGGTATTATTCTATAAAATTTAGTTTTTTGTTATTGCCATTTTTTTTAGCTTTGAGTTTTATGTGAACCCCAAATTCCTTATTAATGAAGACCCCTTTTTAAAATGCTGAGGATCTCAGGAGAGGAATTATGACAACTTGAAGCTTTATAAATAACTTTTTCTCTTCTTGTTCTAGGCAAATCTAAAAAATGTGTTTACAAGTTAATCACTATTATTTTTACCTACCAAGATTATCAACATTATGTTCTTTGTCATGATGTGCACAATTCTCACAATGTTATGATGTTATTACAATTGGCTTTTTGTTGTTTTATTGTAAAACATAAAATAAGAAGAAACATTTCCATTTCATGTGAAAAATTAAATAAATATATATATCCATCCCCATTCTGGGGATGTAGCTCAGTGGTAGAGCCAGCCTAACATATGCAAGACCCAGGGTTCAGTCTCCAGCACCACAAAAATAAATAGACAAAAGTAACTATGGGTTTGAAGAGACAGACCTACCTTGTAGCACATGATTCATGCTGAGGGGCTCCTTTAAAGAAAAAACATTGGTGATCTTCCACATCTTTTTATATATAAAATCTTCATTTTCAGTGTTTGAGCTTTAGAGATGAATATCAGTAAGGTAAATTTCCTGCAGGCATATTTAGGAGATCTCTGAGAGTCTATTATTCACATTTGAATTCTTTAATCTGTTAATAATACCTTTAGGAATAGGTCACTGATTAAGAATAATTTAAAATTGAAAACCTCTGAATAAATTGCAGGTTACAGGTACCAACTCCAGAAAAAGCCTATTTACATTTTTTCATCTATGTATTTAATTATAACAAACACTTGTTATCTTAATTACATTCCCAATTAAGCACATTGTCCAAAATCTTGCCATAGCATAAACAGAAAAAAACTATCCATATTCTCTATAAAAATTTAATTGTCATGTATTTTGAGGACATTTTTAATAGCAGTCTGCTTTTACTGTTTGAGATTTTGTTTTGATGATGATTTGTGTTGTCAAAGAATATACATATTTCAAGTTTCATTTCTCCAAAGTAAAAAATTATAAGAAGCAGATTTCTTTCTTCACCAATTCTATCCAATTAAAACATAGGTCCACTAATCTTCCAAACTGTGCACTATAGATATATAAGGGATTTTGCCCAGTCATTTTTTTCTTTTATTTTTATTGTACATATGCTAAAAGGAGAAGTAAATATCATGTCTTTCAAATATTCTTCACACCAGCATCATCATGGTATTATCTGGTTCTTTTATTTAATGGTCCATTTGGTCCATATTAAGGTGAGGAGACTTTAGGTGAGTAAAGTTCTATAGGTTCTGTGCCCTGTTTTGCTGTGATTAGTCCCTTGAGAACTTAACTCTGAGGACAGCTTGACTAGACCAGGAGATGGCAGAAATTACCGTCAGAATGGGAGGGGGAGAGCAACCGAGCTGAGACATGGTCAGGGTGCAGGGCAGAAACAAAGCTTTTAATTAGCCAGACCAAGAGGTAATTTCTCTAAACTCGCTAATTAAGATATGTTTAGCTAAATAATGTGGTTATTTAAAATAGCTTTATTTTTTATAAAAGTTTTTCACTGTGCCCTTATAATAAGTGAGTTTATTTCTTCCATTTTCTTTTGCAAAGTAAAAATATAAATTGTAGTTTAGTATCTGTGAAGCACTGGTTGGAAACCTAAGGACAAATAAATCAGACAGCAGCTTTTTTGTTTTCTCTTTGTTCTCTTTTACAATTAAGTTTCATTATGTTTTAATGTAGGAATATTTTACTTCCAAAACATGTCTCCCTATTAGTCTATATACTTACATAATGGAAAGTACCAGCATTATCATTTGCCTCTACAAATTAATTACCTTCATGCATAGTGTGAAGGGAATACAGTCCCTTAGAGTAATTTTACCATAGTAAATGTATAGCATATTTTGGCTCCACAGTTGGATATAAGGACTTGAAATGCATGAATTTTCTCTGACTTCAGAGTACCCTGAATGTCTTTTCTCTGTTAAACTACCTTGGCTAAGGTGGATTCTAATTATGAGCTATAGCCACAAAGCACTTCAAAATGAAAAGGTTTGCTTCCCTACCTGGCCTGTCATTTTGTTTCCAGTACCTGTTTCATTTTTACCTGTAACTGAGAGATGTCTAAGGTGTGTGCTATACACCTGTAGACAGAAGCCATCCCAAGATAGATACATGTGCAGGAATAAAAGAATAAAGCCAAATATGCTGTCATATGAATTTTCTTGCGTAAAATAACTTTTTAGAATTTTGAGGAGAAATTATTTGTCTATCCTATAGATTGGTAAAAAACCTTAAAAATGTTCTTATATACACAAGTGATTTCTTTTCCCTAGTTAACTATCCTTATCCTTTTATCCTTTTTCATGAAATCTTACTACTGTATTTATTTATATTTTGTTCTTGCCTTATTAAAAGTTAGATAGGAGGAATTGGAAGGACTGGATAGAGAAATATTGGGTCATTAGAGATTTTATATGGTACTTTCTTGCTAATAGCAATAGATACAGAATGGAAAACAATGTATTGGTGGTCCACATAGTTAATGTTGGAAGTTCATGATGTTCTTCGTTTCTCCCTTTTTTTCTAGCAATGGCTCTGCAACATCAGAAGACCTTTTTTGGAAACTTGATGCACTGCAAATGTTTGTCTTTGATCTACACTGGCCAGAACAAGAATTTGCCCACCATTTAGAGCAAAGACTTAAACTAATGGCCAGTGATATGATAGAGGCCTGTGTCAAAAGGTAGACATGTATTTTCAAGTTGCTGCTTAACATGCCAGCACCCAAGTACCTGTTATATAACTATCATAGGAAAGAATTCAACATATACTGCTATTCCAAAATTTAATGAGCCTTAGATTCCCTGACCTAAATTCTGGAAACCTATGTAATTGACTAAATTGACCTGACACTTTTTTTTTTCAGGTCTCCCGTCCATTGCCCTAATCAGTAGCACCCATATCACATTAATCATTTCTGTTGTACTTATTATCTCTCTGGGAATACTGTACTTTAAATTCCCAAGGTAATATCTTGTAAGACATATGGAAAAGGTCTGTTGAGTTCTTTATGCATTATGTACTATGTCTTTGTACTGTGAAATAGCATGGCAAACTCAAAATATGATCAGCACCATCGTTTTTTCTGAAATTGCTCGCTATTTTCTAGCATTCTCTGTCCACACCAGATGAATTTCATGCATTTGCTTACATTCTTTAGCACTTAACCAGAAATAAGTCATTGTACTTTGGATTCTTTCAAATCTGCTTTCATTTTTTTTAGAAGTTCTTAAAAATCAACATTGCATCCTAATTGGGTGAACATTATTTTTTCCATTTCCCTTGTTTAGGATATGTTCAAGAATGCTGTAGGGCAGCATCTTGGAATAACAGTCCAACACTGGTTGGAGCAGTTGGATATTCCTGAATTCAAAAACCAAGAACAGTCTTGTTTTTATAATTATGTTCAGTGGCCCCATAAGGAAATGTTATGGATTAAATTATTTAATATTTTTAAATCATCTATGATTCTGATGCCTCAGATCTGTGGATAGCCTTTGGATACCTTTGGATAGCAAAATCAAAATTTCCTATTATACAGTTTCTTCCCAAAACCTACCTGCAACTTCAGGTGTTTAAAAGAGAATTTAAGTGACATAAAAGAATTATATGTTCTCTATTGTACATCTTATAGTTTTCCAGACTTGCACTTTTTTTTTTAATTTGGTGAGCCCTCACATAGAGGATTTGTTATACTTTAATACAGAGAAGTAAGTGATTTTTCTACATGGAAAATAATTCAGACAGTTAAGTGAATGTATGAGGTGTTTCCATTAATTAGAATACATTAGATATAACAAAAAGCTTCATTTGAGTAGCAATATTGACTCCATAAAACTGACAGCCAAAATACCACTTGATAAAGCATATTTTAAAAGATCTATTTTATTTTAAAGCATATTTTAAAAGCATATTTTAAAAGCATATTTTAAAAGTTCTTACATGTCACATGGCAGTCTGACCTTTCATTTGAGACACCTGAAAAGCACATCCCACCTACCCGCCAGCTCCCAAGCTCTGTCACACAGCTCCCTCTTTATTTGCATGTTTTAAATTAGCATCCTATAGTGTTGATTTCACTTTAACAAAACAGGTGGGACATATGTCAGAATTTCTTACTCTGAATTTATGTTTTAATAACTAGAACAAGAACTGCATTTGAACTCAAGCTGCAAAAGGCAAGCAAAACAACTGACTTGCGCATTCCAGCCTCTGTGTGCACAATGTTCAATGTATTAGTCGATGCCAAAAAACAAAGCACCAAACTCTGTGCCCTGGATGGAGGACAAGAGGTAAGCAGAGTGTGGTTCATTTGGGAATGCAGCACAGGGAGTCCTGGCAGGAGGGTCCTTGGCTCATGTCTCCTCCTCCTGCTTTATATAAATGTTGCCTAAAATTTTACAAGAGGCCATTGGATTTCAGATATGCATTTAAAGTGTTGTGTATTTACATAAACCTTGCTTTTTTACAAGCAAATGAGAGAGCTAAAAAGCTACCTGTTTTGTTTAAACAAATTTGGAATATCCAGAGTTTGCATCCATACCAGCAAGCCACAAGAAATAGCATATGAAACACTTTATTTACACAAGTTTTTATTTTTTAAATATCAAGTAGAAATGTACTTAAAAACCAAGACTAGTTCTTACCCACATATATTCTATTTATTTTAGTTTAATTTATATTTTGTTTGGTTTTTAATTCACAAATACAATTTCATCTGACCCCATGATTTATTTTGGTTGATAGTGATGATTGGGTTAAAATAGATTTGTTTATTTTTCTTATATTATCTGTTTAAGTTGACATTTTGTTGTTTTTTTCCATTATAATTACTTTTTCATCATTTCTTTATTCTTCCTTTATGTTCTCTTTCATCATCATTTTTTTTCACCCATGGCATGTTCCAGGTTGGTAGTCAATGGGTAAGTCTCTCTATATATATCTATATACATATATTTTTTTTAAGGGAAGCACATTCATCTCATTTGAATTTTTATTTTTAGAATTGTGAATTTTTATTTTCATATTTTAAAATTAATATGATTAATTGCATTTTCAGGGTTTTTACTTCTATATGTGGGTATATAAGGTTAACAGTTTACTGTAACCTAGAAATAGCCCAAAGACACATTAAAATGCATGTAAATACTTAACACCTTAAGTAATACTAAGGAAAATGTTTCTTGCCTATTAGGCTGCAGAATCTAAAAATTACCCTCAGATTTTTAAAGATAAATTATTTAAAGCAAGCTGGGCGCGGTGGCGCATGCCTGTAATCCAAGCTCTTTGGGAGGCTGAGACAGGAGAATCACGAGTTCAAAGCCAGCCTCAGCAATGGCGAGGCACTAAACAACTCAGTGAGACCCTGTCTCTACAGAAAACACAAAATAGGGCTGGAGATGTGGCTAAGTGGTGGAGTACTCCTGAGGTCAAGCCCCGGTACCAGGAAAAAAAATATTTAAAGCAAAATGAACTTGCCTTCCTTTCAATGAAAACCTAAATATTTAGATGCAGAGTGACTATTAACATATTCCACATATATTTAAAGTATCTATTTTAATGGATATCAGAAGAATTTAGTTTGGAACTTTAGATGACATATAGCATGTATCAGGAAACCCCTAAATACTTGTATCAGGAAGACACACCCAGGATCATTTCATACTGATGAACTCAATTGTTGATATAAGATTCAAGTCCACCAGTACCCTACGATGTAATCAACAGAGGTAGTAGAATTTCACCCTTACCCATGAAATGTCATTCCCAGGTATCACCCAGAATGTCTGCAGTGCATGGTTTCAAAACCTTCATGCATACAGGATTGACTAGATTACATTCTTTATTTCATTGCTGTTGTTGTTATTGTTAGTCAAGATGTTTTAATAGTTTATGAACAGGTTAAATCTTACAAGTCTTACAGCTGAAACCTGGGTGTCAAAGACAGGGCCGCCCTTACTGAGCTAACAGTTTGCATCCAAGCATAGGTGTTAGCTAAGTTAAAGTAGATAAGAAAGCACACTAAGTTTCATACTTACTAACTCTAATATTGACATTAGCTATTTGCCCATAGTTTATATTTGTGTGTACATACTCATATTTCATTCTTTGGGCAATTCAGAAATGAAAATGTATTTCTAATACCACTGTGTATAGCCTTACAAATATAAGTGACTGACACATAAGTGTTGTAGAGTGTTCAGTAATTATCATTCTCTGATCACTTACAAATGATTTGTTATCTCTAATTATCTGAATGAGTAGGCAGCTGGCTTGGATACCTAGGGCTCTAATCACCCTTCATGTTTTTCAGTACCTAGATGTGAGCCTTTGTCTACCTGAACATACTGTCTTAAGTCAATATGTTCATAAGCCCATTCTTTTCTCATCTTGATTATAGAATCATCTTGCTTCTTCCCATGAACACTGGATTATCCATTGGTTCTTATTTCAACACACACTGCAGTATCTGGCACATAATAGGCACTTAGTAAATATTTATTGAGTGTATGAACAGACTGATTTGTTGTCACTGCTTTGAAAATCCTCCCCTGTAAGAAACAACTCACTCTTGAACTTGAAAAGAAAAACAGGCACACACATAAAAATTACAAACACTGTTCTCTGGTCAAATGATTCTTTATATGGATGGTTTTGAGGAGTAATCTACTATTCATTATGTCTGCACCTGTACCTTCTCACCAGAGACAATTAGTTCCCCACAACTTTCACACAATTAATATACTTCAAAATGTGCAGGTGTAAAACCCATTAGCAACCCTGAAAGTGGTAAACAAGAATTTCAGTGCAAAAATATATATACACACATATATAAGGATTATATAATTTGTTTTTTCTCTCCAGTAAATATACCCACCTAATTGTACAGTCTTTCCCTTTCTATATGTGCTAAGTTTTGAAATTGTGACACCAATTTGGGACCATGTGAAAATATACACTACATAGTTAAACCTAGCAGAGATCATTTCTAAATTACAAAGAAATTACCTCTCTGAAATATCTAGTAAATTTGTTCTGTCGCCATTGCTGCGTTAAAAGCCTTCCCTACACCTTGCCACAATGCAGCCCCTTCTCTGCTCCTCAATTACAATTGTGTTTTCTTACATGTCACATGAGGACGCAAACATGCTCTGCCAGACTCAGAACAGGGTTTAATGGAGTGATTAGTGAGTGAATGATCTGCTCATGTGACAGCTGTGGGTAATGAGTCAGCAAGCTCAGGCCAATCCCTCAGGGACAGATGTTGAGATCACAAACCACCACCGTGTTTAGAATCCTTGTTCTCCTTGCTGCAGAGAAGCAGATGACTGCATGGGTGCAGGCATTCACCTGCTCTCTGAGCTACTTCATCCCATGGTCCCATTGGCTGAGGATAAGGATGAGAAACACATTAATGAGGGAACTCAGGGGAACAGGGGGCCCTGAATCTGCCGTGTTTGTTCTCAAGTAAAATACTTCCATTTCTAGAACTAACAATTCAGTGCTTTCAAAGTGCTTCCCAAAAGAAGGACCAAAATATTGTTTTAAGAAAGCTGGGTTCCACTGGCATTTATTAGTTTCATGTATTGTGTGTGAGAACAGTCAGGAGAAGCAATGATATTCACCTGAGTGTTGGGGGTGGGGGCGTGCAAGATTTCAGATGCATCTGGACTTCATTAAGTAAGGATTCCTTCTTGGTTGATTTAGTGTAAATTCAGAATCATTCACTGAAGAAGCAAAGTTGTAACAGTTGTTTTACTTTTTTGAAAGTAGATGTGAAGAGGATTAGTTTAAGAATGAGCTGAAGTCTACCGGAGCTATGGCACATAGGATTGGCAATCTGATTTGGAATATTCTGATACGAATTTCATAGGTTTTTATTGCTGGGGACGAAGCTTGCCAAATTTTTATTGATCAATACTATGTGTTCATCTAAATGGAAAAAAAAATCTGTCAGTTTTAGCTTAGGCAATGTAAACACCTCTGCAGATAAATTCTGATTTTAGTTATTTGTGATCTCTTTTGGAGTGTTTGTCTTTGAAAGCTATCCAGTTGTTCCTGATGAACAACTTTCTAACTTACTTTCTTTTAATTACATGTAACATACATGGCTGTTATCTTTGCAGAATATACAAATATATAATAGGACTTCTCAGGCCCTATCCTGAACCATGCCCCCTGGCCACCTCTATTAACTGTACAGAGTATATTCTGGAAGTTCCCAACAGTTTTGATATTAGTGACATTAGATCCAATCAGATGAATTTACAATAGCAGAACCTCATATTATAAAAATCTACTAAACCTCATTCTATTTGGGTCTGCCCTTTGGGTAATATATTTAAGATCTGTATTTCTTTGTTCTTTACTTTTTCCTTTGATATCTGCTTTCATTCACTCTCACTCTTCACATGTTTCCTCCTCCTCCTTCCTCCCTCCCCCTTTCTGTTTGTGGCTAGATCAGATATCCAAGAAAGCAACAATCCAAGAATGTATATTATTGGAGAATTTTTGGCTCCTAGGGTCCATTGACTTTGCTTGATTTTCAATAGAATGTGTATAAATTAATTCTTTCGTGGCTCATCACCTGATTTTAAGAATTGCCAGAATTAATCCAACCCAAAATTTAACATGTAGAAGCACTTTATAAATTGGTTGGTATTTTGTTACCAACCAATTAAAAAGTAAAAAGTTAAAAATTAAAAAGTATGACAAGTGGAGCTGAACATTGAGGCCAAACATATTTAAGAACCCATTTGGAGATCTGGATATCTCAATCCCTTTGTTTGGAGGCACTTTCCATGTCAAAGGGAATTGGGGGGCTTAAAGACCATCTCCTGTGTCCCTTTCCTATTCTATCCCAAAGAGGAGCCTGGGCTAGTATTTCATTTCCTCTTGGTACACAGACAAACCAGATCTGGAGCCAGAAGGATAAGAAAGGAGAGTGACAGAGCTCGTTTACATAAGCTCCTTGCCACCCAGTCAGCTGTACAGATTTCAGTTGGAGCTGGGGGCCCTTTATACAAGCGTGACTGTGGGGGGCTTATCCTACCAATCAGTCTAGACACTGGAGGTGTTCAGCTGGCATCAGATATGTTCGTGTGATGGCCTGCCCGACTCAGAACTTTACAGATAATTGAGGCCAGAGCAGAACTTAACTTCCAGTCAGCTTGCGCAGGCTTTTTCTTCTGCCTTTTTCTTTATATTCTCTACTTTTCCTGTCTTCAAGCTTTTCCAAAAGTCAAAGTATCAGCACTACTGCATCAGAATTCTCCTTCTGTGTTTCTATTCCATTTGTCCTCTGAGGAGCATGAACATGGACACCAGTGAGGCTTTAAGTGAGCCAGACAAGCATCACTGGTACAGTGATGAAAAGTTTCATGTTCATATATGTAGCTGATTTCAGACCACTGTCATTATACATGCACACTTATGCTCAGATAAAGAAAATAATTCAATAGCTCCAAAATTATGCTTCTTTCTTTATTATTTATGCAGGTGGATGATGACCACTTAGAACTGCCAGAGCCCTTGAGGGAGCAGGGATCAGTCCTAAGTATTCCAAAGCAGGCCTAAATTGATGTTTTTTTCTGGGTGGAAACTTTGAGACATGTTTTCAGAAGAAAAAAAATAGCTTTCAAAAACTTACATCTTAGGAAACCATTCAACCAGCAGCTGTTAAGTTGGTCTAATGTTTATTCTGACCTGAGTACTTTTACTCCATGCATTATGTTAGCTATTCCAAGAAGCCTTGAACCATCAATATAGGGTTAGTCTTTACAAGTCACATTTTCTGTGAAGTGGCTATTGGGGACAATCTGCTGTCAGATAATGCTCCTAAAGGAAGAATTACTGTTTAAATAGATGTGCCTTCGCATGTCGTGGAAGCCCAAGCTCCTGCCAATTTAAGAATGGAGCCCACTACTATTCTCTAAAGAAAGAAAGAAAGGGAAAAAAAAGTCTTTCAGGTTTATTTTAAATACATCTTTTTTTGTATTTATTCCAAGGCACCTTTTTCATGAGGAAGCTGCAATAAAACTATGGGGAGTGAGTGCCGTTTCATTCCACCTTTTATGGCCTATTAATTTGTTACCATCTATTCACCTTTGTTGATGAAATTTTAATTTTGCCCTTGCTTGAGCATATTGTAAGAATTGTATAAACTGCTGCTCCCCAGCTGACAAAAAGGTCCTTTTAGAGAGAACAATTGGGAGCTCATTTTATTTCTAGAGCACATTTAAAATAACTTATGAATGAGAGTTGTCAGACATGAAATGCTGTATTAATTAAATCTTTTTCTAGTCTTTTTGCTTCTCCAGCTAAACCAACCCTTTAGAAAAATACACAGCCACCTTAATTACAGAGGAGGAGACAAAAAGTATCCTTCACATTCCTCTGCCTGAATAAGAATAAGAACTCAATTCATCTAAATAATAACCCCATTAGCTGCTTAACTCAACAGTGCACATGGGAAAATTTTCAAACCACAATGTAAAAAAGTGTTGATTGGGTAGATCGTTTTCAAGGTTTTGTTCTTTTAATGTACAAAATGATCATTTTAAGTAAGTCCGATATGTCATAACTAGTAGCTTTAGAGCACTTATGACAGAAGTTTTGTGTTTTTACCAATTAATGCATCTTTTGTCTTTCAATATCTAGCAACAGTACCATTCAAAAATAGACGATTTGATCGACAACACTGTAAAAGAAATCATTTCACTGCTAGTTTCAAAGGTAATGTATTATTTCTTCACTTTTTCAAATCAAATTTAAAAATAATCTTCAACTCATAATTTCAGAAATATCTACTATTTCTAAATATCTAATTATATAATTGGTAAACTGTAGTTTAAAAATCACATGCAAAAGAAGTTGTAATTTTAAGAAAAGTTGGAAACAATGCACAAGGCATAGGGTTCAGTCCCTAGCACAAAGAAAGAGTGTGAGAGAGAAGAAAGAAAAGTTATGAACAAACAAAAAAGATTATGAGCACTTCATCAAGAACTTTTGATATTTTTGTTCATATTGAATTTTGACTTTTTTTGGCAGAAGTGTTATCCTTTTAAAAATAACTTTTTTTCCCTATAATACCTTATTTTATCACATGCATGCTCTCTTACCATTTGTTTTAATTCCAGAGCAGATTTAAATAGTCCTTAGGCCTCCTAGTTGGCCCATTTGTTGTGGGGATAACACTGGGTCCCCATGTCTGATCTTAGAGACAGACAGGCAAAGCTGGCAGGATGGTGTCTGTGGTTCTCCACTCCAAGGATTTCCTGTTTGGTACTTGACAAAAGCTATATCCTTTAATTATATAAGTAGAGATGAAGCATAAATGGGTAGCCATTTAATGGTTAAAGGAATTAGAATCGGGGGCTGGGGCTGTAGCTCAGTGGTAAAGTGCTTGCCTCGCATGCGTGAGTCACTGGGTTTGATCCTCAGTACTACATAAAAATAAATAAATAAAGGTATTGCATCTATCTACAACTAAAAAAAAAATATTTAAAAAAAAGGAATTAGAATCACACTAAGATGTAACAGACTGCCATGGGTGTCATTTGAGAGGGAAGGGGAAGGAAGGAAGGGAAGGAGGGAAGGAGGAAGGAAGGGAAGGAGGGAAGGAGGAAGGAAGGGAAGGAGGGAAGGAGGAAGGAAGGGAAGGAGGGAAGGAGGAAGGAAGGGAAGGAGGGAAGGAGGAAAGAAGGAAGGAGAAGGAGGGAGGGAGGGAGGGAAGGAATCTAAGAACACTAGGAACTTAAAGAGGGTGAGGAGTTTTTGGTTAATGGGTACAAGTTCACAACCAGATAGGAAGAATAACTTCTGGTGTCTATTATACAGAGGGAGATTATAGCTATCAATATTGTATAATTCAAAATAGCCAGAAGATAATATTTTTAATGTTCTCTTCACAAAGAAATGATAAATGTTTGAGATGACAGATAACCTAAGTATCCTCAGTCAATCAATACACAATATATAAATATACCAAAACAAATAGAGCTAGAAGAGGAGACATTACAACAGATACCACTAAAATTTAAAGACCCTTAGGGGATATTTTATAAAAGTATATGCCAATAAGTTGGAAAATCTAGAAAAAATGGACAACTTTCTGAACTCATCTGACATGCCAAAACTGAACCAACTGGATATAAAAATCTGAAATAAATCAATAACAAGCAATGAAATTGAAGCAGTAATAAAAAATCTCCCAACAAAGAAAATCACAGGACTGGATGTATTCGCTGAAGAATTTTACTAGGCTTTTAAAGAACTAATACCAATGCTACTCCAACTATTTCATAAAATAGAAAGGAAAGGAACCCTTCATTCTATAAAGCAGATTACCCTGCTACTAAAACCTGACGAGGACCCCCCAACACACACACACACACACACACACACACACACAAAACAACCACTATATACCAATATCTCTGATGAATATAGATGCAAAACTCAACAAAATAACTGAAAATCAAATTCAATAGCACATTAAAAAGTTCATGCACCATGATCAAGTTGGTTTTATCCCAGAGATACAAGAATGGTTCAACATCTTTAAATCAATAAATACAGTACAGAACATAATCAAAGATAAAAATCACATGATCATCTCAATGCAAAAAAAACTGATAAAATTCAACATTCCTTCATGATAAAAGTTCTTAATAAATTAGGTATAGAAGGATCATGCTTCAATATAATAAAGGCTATATATGACAAATCTATAGCCAACATCACACTGAATGAGGAAAACTTGAAAGCATTTTCTCTAAGATAAGGAATAAGACAGGGGTGTTCACTCTCACCACTCTTATTCAATATAGTAGTCTAAGTTCTAGCTAGAGCAATTAGGAGAAAGAAAGAAAAGACATTCAAAGACAAAAAGACAAGTCAGGTTATCCCTGTTTGCAGATAATAGGAATCTGTACATAGGTAAACCTAAGTGTTCTACCAAAAGACTATTAGAACTGATATATAAATTCAGCAAAATAGCATGACACAAAAGCAACATACAAAAATCAGGAGCTTTTATATATACCACTAATGAATTTACTGAGAAAGAAATCAGGAAAGGCTTTGTCAAAGAACCTTAAATAGCTTCATCAAAAAATTGCAAGAATATATAAGAAGCAAAGGGAAACCACTTCCAGGTTAATATATAAAGGACATAGTTTCTAGAAAACAAAAAGCAGATGCCCCATAAGCATGAAAAACGTTAAGCCTCAAATAGTTTAAGAATGTAAATTAAAGTGACAATAATGCAATATTTTTCCAGTAAATCAGCATAGTTTTTTTTTTTAAGCTAACACCTAGTATTTTAAAATGTGAGGTGAGACACTTAACATCTCCTGCATACAAGAGGCTAGATTGTTATAGCCTTCCTGGAAGATAGTTTAGAAAGATCAGGTACATTAATGTGCTTTTACTTTCTAATAGTATTCATACTAGTCAGGTGCACAAAATACATACATTAATATTTGTCACACTAGGTCTACTTAAAATTTGGAAACATTTTAATCTCTTAAGGGAACTGGCAAAGTAAATTATGGGACTTCTGTGTTAAGCAACTACGCTTTTAAACGCTGATGAAGGGAAGGTTTCATAATGTAGCAGTTGTTAGAGAATTGAGGAATACTTAAAAGCATAAATATGACTTGAATTTTCATTGCATAGAAAAAAAGACTATTGGGATAAGCAACCAAAACAATAACATGGCTTTTCTCTGGGTGGTGATATTCTAGTTGAGTTTTGTTTTTGTACTTTGTGCATGGCTTTTTTTTCCCGTGTGTGTGTGTGTGTGTGTGTGTGTGTGTGTGTGTGTGTGTGTGTGTTGGGGAGAGAAGAAGTTCCAGTTTCTCTGGTAGTAGGTCTTAAGGTGGAAAACAACCATGAGGAAAGATGGCGTTAGAATAGTACCATGTTACCAAATACCTACACTTTCTCATTTATCACACACCTGCCATCAAGTGGAAAGAGGTTAAAGGAAAACTATCCAGCAGGTGGGTGGAGAGATGGATCACCAGAAAATCAAGCCCCTTGAGGAAAATCAGATTTCCACCCTGTAAAAAGTCCAGCACAGCAACTTGCAGCCCTACATAGTTCACCCACTGTTAATCCACTAAGCTTCCCCCTTCCTTCTTTGCGAAGCATCCAGGACAATTTCATTCAGATATAATCTCTCCATCAGCACAGTCCTCCTAGGAAGTTGCCTATTTAAATTTGCAATCATAATGATAGTGATTCAATTCTATGCTAGCATGTAGATGATTTAAGCTTAATTAGGCAACATAGAAAAAGTCCAACTAGTTGTTTTTGGTTTTGTTGTGGGGGAGGAAGGGAGGTTGCAGAGAAAGCAGACAAGGTGGCATATCATCTCTACATTCATTTCTTGGAAATTAGGAAATTTAAATGTTTCTATATCAAATGCATGTGGTTAACAGAGAAATGATTTATTTTAATTAAGTAAGAAGAAGGTATTATAAGGGTTAGCACTTTCCAGTAAAAATTTCTCCATGGTCCAATACAGTAGATTCTAATCATACATGTCTATGAAGCACTTGCAATGTGGCTAGTGTCACCAAGGAACTTAACTTTTAATTTAATTTTAGTTAAAATAGTCTCATGTATTTAGTGGCTATCATATTTGGAAATCTGGTCAAAATTATAGTTTTCTCTATGAATTATTTCTCTTGCTGTCAAATAGTACTTATTAATTATCTTTAATTTCTTAGTTGAAAAGTATAAATTTAACTTGGTAAGTTGAATCAAACAAGCTTCCATAAGAGATGAAAGTAGTTTTTTTTAATTGATCCAAAATACTTTGTGTATTTTTAAACCATATTATTGAGATATGATTGACATACTGATATGAGTACATATGTATGTGATGAGTTTGGAGATAAGTATACAGTCATGAAAGCATCAGTACAATCTATGCCATAAAGCTATGCATCACCTTCAAAAATTTCCTGTAGTGTTCTTAATTTTTTATTTGGTTGGAAGGGGATAGCAGCACTCAACATGAGCTCTATCCTTTTAGCAAATAGTATTGCTAACTATAGAGTCTATGCTGTACAATAGATCTCCAGGATTCATTCATCTTGCATAACTGAAACTTTAGCCTTTGCAAATACTGCTCTGTTTCACCTCCCTATAGACCCTGGCTATCATCATTCTATTCTCTGCTTCTATGAGCTTTGATTATTTTAGATTTTTAATATAATTATATCATGTAGCATTTGTCATTCTCTGTCTGGCTTATTTCACTAAACAGCGTATTCCAGATTCATCTCTGTTGTCTCAAAAAGTAAAATTTTCTTCTTTGTAAAGCTGAATAATATTCCATATTATGTTTATATCACATTTTCATTTTCCACTTATCTGTCACTGGGCATTTAAGTTGCTTCCAAGTCTTGGTAATTGAGAATAATACTTAAGTAAACATAGGGGTATAATATCTCTTTGAGATCCTTATTTCAGTTCCTTTAGATATATACCCGGTAGTGGGATTGCTAATTCATATGGTAATTCTATTAATTCTTTTTAATTATTTTGGGGATCTTCTACACTGTTTTCCATATTGGCTGCACCAATTTGCATTCCCATCAACAATATTAAAGGATCCTTTTTTCTCTACATCTTCAACAACACTTGTTATCTTTTCATATTTTTTCAGTTTCTGTTTTGTTTTATTGTGCTAGGAATTGAACCCAGTGTCTTCTACATAGTACATCCCCAGCCCCTGGATCTTTTTTTTTTTTTTTTTTTTATTCATTCAGCCACTCTGATTGAAAGGTTTCATCCATTACATTTAATGTAATTCTCGATAGGTACAGAATTACATTTTGCCATTATGTATTGCAAGACCTTACTATTGCCAGTTCATTGATTGTTTTCCGGGTGTTTTGTAGTTCTTGCGCTCTTCTCTTCCTCTCAGTTGTCTCCCTTTGTGATTTGATTATTAATTGTGGCAATACATTTGATCCTTTTGTCTTTATCTTTTTTGTATCCTTTAAAGTTTTTTTTCCTTTGGTTACCATGAGACTTACCTAAAACTTCTTATAGTTATAGCAGAGTATTTCAAGCTGATAATAACATCAATTACATACAAAATCTCTGTGCTCTTATTACACACACAATGTCATTGTTGCTTAGTTACTTCTTGTGTTGTGTATCCATTAACAAATTTTTTTGGTTATACTTTTAACTTTTACATTAGGGTTAAAAGTGATTTACATGCAACCGTTACAGTATTACATTATTCTGTGTTGTTTATATATTTACCTTTATCAGTGAGATATATACGTCCATACACTTTATGTTGTTGCTTAGCATCCATTCATTTCAACTTGAAAGAACTCCCTTTAGCATTTCCTGTAGGCAATGTTGAGTGGTGATGAACCTCCTGACTTTTAATCTGATAAAGCCCTTATCCCACCTTCATTATTTAAGAATAGTTTTACCAGGTACAGTATTCTTGATTTCTTACATCACAGCTGAAGTATGTCATCGCACTCCCTCCTACCCTAAGAAATTTGTTGATTATCTTATATTACAAGTTAATTTATTTTTTCAATATTTTTGTTTTAGATAGGCACAATACCTTTATTTATTTATTTTTTTTTATGTGATTCTGGGGATCAAACCCAGTGCTTCATACATGCTAAGCAAGCACTCTACCACTGAGCTACAACCCCAACTACAAATTAACTTCTTAATTTGTACATGAAAAGTTGCTTTTTGCTTTTACTTTAAAATTTATTTCATTGTCATTGACATTTTTTCTTTTCTCCAGTGCTAGGGATTGAACCCAGAGCCTTGCACATGCTAGACAAGCACTCTACCACTGAGCCACATCTCCAGCCTTGTTGTTAACTTTTTGTGTTTTTATGCAGTTCTGGAGGTTGAACTCAGGGCTTCACACATGTTAGCCAATTCCCTGACATTGGTTTTTGACAATTTAATTCTATTTCTTCATGTAGACCTCTTTTGATTCAACCAATTAAGAGTTCTTTGGACTTCATGAATCTGGATGTCTATGTTCTTCTCCATATTTGGGAAGTTTTCAACTATTATTTCTTAAATTAACTTTTACCCTTTTCTCTCTCTCTTTTCCTTCTGGGATACCTATTGTAATATGTGTATAGTTTTGCTTGATGATGGAGCATAAATCCCTTGGATTTTCTTTACTCTATTATACTCTTGTTTCTTCTTGTTCTTCTGACTTGATAATTTCAAATGGCATGTCTTAGAATTATACGATTTTTTTTTCTGCCTCATCAAGGTTGCTATTAAAGCTCTCTATTGAATTTTCAATTCAGTTTTGTGTTCTTCCACTTTAGAATTTCTCTTTTTTATTCCTCTTTATTGTTTCTGTCTTCCTGTTAAACTTCTCACTTGTTTGTATATTATTTTCCTGATTCCACTTAATTGCTGTGTTCTTCTGTTGCTCACTGAGCTTCTTTAAGATAATTATCTTGAATTTTTTCCAGGCGGTTCTTTAAGATGCAGTTACTGGAATTACTTTGTCCCTTTGGTGTTGTCATGCTTCCCAGATTCTTCAACATCCTTTAGGCCTTGAATTAGGGTCAGTACATTTGAAGAAGTAGTCAATTTATTACTTTTTCTAGACTTTACAGTTTGGCTTTAGTAGGTCCAATCTGCCTGGCTGAAAATTTTATGCAGGCCAGCTGGCAGGATCTGTATTTGGCTGGCTGCCAAGGTCTATGGGCTGAGTAAATGGTGGGTCTATTTCATTAAGGAAAGACAAAACATTTTTATTATAATAATTCCTAAATGTTGCTGGGCATGGTGGTGCATGCCTGTAATCCTAATGGCTCAGGAGCCTGAGGCAGGAGGATCACAAGTTCAAAGCCAGCCTCAACAATAGTGAGGCGCTGAGCTACTCAGCAAGAGACACTTTACCCTGTCTTTCATTTAGAGACACTTTACCCTGTCTCTAAATGAAATACAAAATAGGGCTGGAGATATGGCTCTGTGGTTCAATCCCTAGTACCAAAAAATAAATAAAAAATAAAAAATCCCTAAATGTTACAATGCCAAAATCATTACCTGTGAACTAGTGAAATGTAGATTTCCATGCCTTATTTTCTTGTTATTCCAAGTCAGAAGTTTAGAAGAGGGGAAGAAATTTTCATATTTAGCTAGCAAAAATTGTGATTTTGATGGGCTTGTTCTGAATCAGACTTTGAGAAATACTACTCTGATGAATCTTTTTACAGACTGACATGCAAACTACCTTTGAGGTATAATATATTCAGAAACAAAATAGCCTATAAGATAATGTGTCCACATTTGTTTTCATCAAAAAAATTAGTGTTTTTAAAAAGAGTTATGGAATGCCTACTATGAAATAGGCATTGTTTATGTGTGATTTCATTTAGACCTCTTAATACCTAATGAAATGGGCCATCTTATTTCATAGATAGGAACATAATTCTCAAATTAGTTTAGTAAACTGTCCTAATAAGTGAGAGAGTGAGGAACTAAGCCTCTGAACTTCAGATTCCTAGGCTAATGCACTTAAGAGTTCTGCATCTCCAGGAAAACAGTGAAGAGAGATAGTTTGTAAAAAATAAAACATGAAATGTCTACATTAGCTACCCTTACCCCATCAAATCCTGAGTCCTGTCCTAGATATTGTTATCATAGTACTTAATTATATATGGAATAGTTTAATAGAATAGTGAATTTCTAGTATTGTATCTCAATTATTTCTTCCCATATTTTCTCTCTGCTATTAATAAATATATTTGATAGTTAGATAAATAAGCTACACTTCTTTTTGCCTCCCCTCTTCAATTCCATTTCCCTATATCTTCTTATCCCATGTCTTTACAAAAAATATAAGGATGATCCAGAACTCTAAAGTCACACAGCTCTCACCATATGTGTCTTTACTGAAAATATACCATATGGTCCACAAAGTTTTGGGACTCCCAACTGCATTATTCTCTCTCTGTCTAGAAACTACATGTGCATATTGCTTGGGATTCCTTCATTAGTCTTCTTTTGAACTCATTCTACAAAACCTATGACTTTCACACTCCTGGCTTTAACTATATGCTGATGATTCTACACCGTATACATATATGTGAGGAATCATGATTTGAAGCCCAACTTCAGACTGAGTTTGAATTCAGACTTTACCACTGGTTGTCTGTCCTTGGACAAGTTTCTTAAACAAGCTCTCTGTGGTTCAATTTCCTCACCTATAAGGTAGGAATATGTATTAGTACACAGTGGTAGTATTTATTGAAATATATAGCATTTCTTAGTATAAAGAATAGAGTACTTAGCATGAAGGTGTGTTTGTTAGTATTAGTGAATATTGAATCAGTACAGAGAATCTTAGAACAGTGGCTTGCACATAAGTAGTTACGTATTAGTTGATGTTACCGTTGCTCTTATTGTTATCTACTACAAACCTTTCCAGGGGCTTCCTATACATCTCTACAAGCTCAATGTCTCTACAACACATATTACCTGCACCCCAAGTGTTTCTTTCTTTTTTTTTTAAATATTTATTTTTTAGTTATAGGTGGACACAATATCTTTATTTTATTTTTATGTGGTGCTGAGGATTGAACCCAGTGCCTCCTGCGTGCTAGGCGAGCACGCTGCCACTGCGCTATAATCCCAGCCCCTCTTTTTTTTTTTTTCCATATTTTATTTATTTGTTCTATTTAGGCTTACATGTTTTTTTTTTAAAGATTTTTTTTTAGTTGTAGATGAACACAATGTCTTTATTTTATTGCTTTGTATGCGGTGCTGAGGATCGAACCCAGGGCCTCACACATGCGAGGCACGCGCTCTACCGCTGAGCTACAATCCCAGCTCCTAGGCTTACATGTTAACAGAGTGCAATTTGATTCATTTTACATAGATAGAGGATAACATATCAATTCTCTAGTTGTAAGTTGTATAGAATCACAACTTATATGCAGTCATATATAAAGTTAGGGCTATGATGACCATTGTATTCCACCACCTGTACTGTCCGCGTGCCCCCTCCACCCTTACACTCCTGTGAACAGAGTTCCACCATTGTTTCCATGACCGTCCCCACATTATGGATCAGCATCCACTTATCAATGAGTACATTCGGCATTTGGTTTTCTGAGATTGGCTTACTTCACTTAGCATGATATTCTCCAACTCCATCCATTTACCTGCAAATGCCATAATTTTATTCTCTCTTATTGCTGAGTAATATTCCATTCTGTATGTATACCACAGTTTCTTTATCCAGTCATCTATCGAAGGGCATCTTGGTTGGTTCCACAGTTTGGCTAATGTGAATTGAGCTGCTATAAACATTGGAGTGGCTGCAGCACTATAGTACGCTGTTTTTAAGTCTTCTGGGTATAGACCGAGGAGAGGGATAGCAGCCTCAAATGGTGGTTCCATTCCAAGCTTTCTAAGGAATCTCTTTCCAGATTGGTTGTACCAATTTGCAGTTCCACCAGCAATGTATGAGCGTGCCTTTTCCCCACAACCTTGCCAACACTTATTGTTGTTTGTATTCTTGATAATTGCCATTCTGACTGGTGTGAGATGAAATCTTAGGGTAGTTTTGATTTGCATTTCTCTGATTGCTAGAGATGTTGAACATTTTTTCATATGTCTGTTGATGGATTGTATATCTTCTTCTGTGAAGTTTGTGTTCAGCTCTTTGGCCCATT
>PVHX01001140.1:28475-226439 GCA_004024805.1 Geosciurus inauris | reverse complement strand
TTTGGTACTGGGGATTGAACTCAGGGGCACTCGACCACTGAGCCACATCCCCAGCCCTATTTTGTGTTTTATGTAGAGGCAGGGTCTCACTGAGTTGCTTAATGCCTCGCCATTGCTGAGGCTGGCTTTGAACTCGCGATCCTCCTGTCTCAGCCTCCCTAAGTGCTGGGATTACAAGCGTGAGCCACCGCGCCCGGCTGAGATCCTAAAAATCTTGACACGAAACGTGTGTGAAAATCAGAAGCCCTCCTTTCAAGAAAAGTTTTGTGGAGCATCGTCGCGAGTTGACAATGCAGTCGTCCTTAGCTTCAAAATTGTGTGTGTGCCGCAGGATGGGAGTGGGGGGGCAGCCTCACAAAGGCCCAGCCCAGCTTTCAAATAGGGGAGAGAAGTGACCTGCAGCAGCGTGGGCTGTGCTCCGGTACCCCGCATCCCACCCCCAATTTCTCGCGGCCCGCGGGCTTCGGCCCCGCTCGTCTACTCCGCCGGGCTCGGCTCCCCAGCCCTTGCCTCCCCGCTCCCGCCGCGACACCCCCTGGCGGTAGCGTGAACCATGCTGCAGATCCTCCGAGGTGGCACGGCTAGGGCGTGGGCCGCCGCTCGCCCAGCCTTTTATGCCGGGCGCCTCAGCCTCTCCGCGGAAATCAGGGCTCTGCGGGGTGCCGGGGGCGGGGTCGGCCCTGTAGGCCGAAGGCCCTCTGACGCCCGGCACAAAGGGCCGGGTGGTGGCGGCTTCCGCCTACCCAGACACACCCTGGCACCCCGAACTCCAATCCTCCTTGGGACTCAGGCCAGTTCCCGCGGCCCAGCGACACTCAACACTTACCAGCCATCGTGGGACGACGCCGCGCTGGGGACCTCGGCCATGGGAGCTTATTTAGGCCGGGAGCGGTGGTGGGCTGAGGTGGAGGTGGGCGTGGGGGGAGGCCTCCTACTGAGACAAAAACAGAAAGAAAAGGGAAAAAGAAAAACTCTTCTGGTCGACTATACAATTGAGCGCGCTCAGTGCAGCCAAGCTTCAGAGGCCAGTTCAGCTTGCTTTTTCCAAGCGGTGGCTGGGGCCAGCCCTGGTGTGAGCTGGTAGCCCGAGGGCACAATGGCGGTGACAGGCCAAACACAGTCTGGGAACTGAGACTCGAGGACACTTCACTCATAAGGACCACAGAAGCATTTCTTCTCCTCGGAAGCCTTTGTTTTGCCTTAGGTCATTTTTCTGAGTTACACACCTTGGATGAATTCTTTATAGAGCAAAAAGTAGGGTTCGCGTTTCAGCGCTGACAATCAACTCAGGGCAAGGGAACTGTACAGGCTCAGATGCGGAGCAGAGCTTTCAGAAGGCTGCAAATAAGACCATATTTTGTGCAATAAGACTCAAAGATTTCCCTAGCTTATTCTGCAACAGGGAAAAGTTTTCTTGCTTGTCAATACTAGCACCATTTACCTTGCCTTGGCATCCGCCAGGACTCAAAAAGAAGGTATGTTTTTGAGTCCCCACAGTCAGATAGATTATACAGATTTGATATCAAAATGACAGTTGTCTACCAAAACCAAAAACCAAAAACACAACGTGCACTTTAGGCAGTCGTGTGTCAATGCTTGGTTTTCCTGTCGCCCTCTCACTGGGCACGTGTACATCCCTGTTGGGTCCTCCAACCTTAATACTAGCACCACCAGGCCCAGCTCCTATGGTTGGTTCACCTGTGACCTTCATCTGGGCTCTAGGTAACTGAAGCTGGGGCCCATAGTGGGTATGCGCGGGAACGCAATTGGGCGACGCAGTCCCAGATTGCTGGACTGGAGGCGCTCCATGGAAGTTTGCTACATTTTATGGGTCTTTCACCTTTTGGGCACCCAGGGAAGAATGTTGTGAGTAGCTTTGTCCCCAGCTGCCAAGTCCGGAGGATGGTGTTGAGAACTTAAACTCCAACACCACCGCTTGCCATACTCAGGCCATTATCACAGACTTGGAATAGAGACTGCGAAACTAGGCAGAACCGCTCTTGACTGCAGAGGATTTTGGAAGTTACAGAAGGGAGACGGATGATTACTCTTGAGTAGAGCTAAAATTACTCAGTACAAGTTTTTGTCATTTTAACCATTTGGCCTTTCCAAAATTCATAGTTTAAATTTGCGATGCTTTCTTTAGATCAAATGCGGTGAAATTTGTTTCCAAGTAATTGTTAGAGAGTTTTAAAGAAACAGGTATCCAGCACTTTTAGAATCAGAAGTAATTCCATTCTATTCCCTACAATTTGCAGTAGTATACTGTGCTTAGGTCACACATACGCTACAAGTATATTGCAGTGTACAGGCACTGGTCATTGTGTCCAGGGGCCAGAAAAAAAAAATTAACATTTTAAAGGTAAATAGACTACTGAAAATTAATTTCCTACATATTTTCATTTTGTTTTACTTTTTTTTTTTTTTTTTTTTTTTTTTGGTGGTGGTGGTTTATGTTTGGTTTTGTTTGGTACTGTGGATTGAACCCAGGGGTGCTTTACCACTGAGCTACCTCCCTAGTCCTTTTTCATTTTTGAGGGACAAAGTTGCTGAGGCTTGCCTTGAATTTGAGATCCTCCTGTCAGCCTCCTGGTTGTAGACCTGCACCACCACATCTGGCTTTTATTGATTTTTAAATAGAATATTCTCTTACCAATTATTTGCATTTTGCAATTAGTGTAAATTCATAACTATGGAAATGATATATTGTCCCAATCATCAGAATTTCTCACTGGATACATTTGTTCTCAAGGCAGTGCAATAGTAGGAGAATGTCCATTACATGGTGCTCATAACTTAATAACGTGTGCCACACCAAAAAAAAGAAAAACTGAATTCCCTTAAAAATAGACTTCTTACTGGAGAAACATGGGACAATATGAGAATCAAATAGATGAATGGATAAAGAAATTATGGTATATATACCCAATGGAACATTACTCAGCATTAAGAGAAAATAAAATTATGGCATTTGCCCGTAAATGTATGGAGTTGGAGAATATCATGCTTAGCAAAATAAGCCAATCCCAAAAAACCAAAAGCCAAATGTTCTCTCTGATAAGTGGATGCTAATCCATAATGGGGGGAAGGAGCATGGGAGAATGGAGGACCTCTGGATTGGGCAAAGCGGATGGGGGAGGAGAGAGGACATGGGGGTAGGAAAGATGGGAGAATGAGAAGGACATCATTATCCTAGGTACATGTATGATTGCACAAATGGTGCGACTCTACATAGTGTACAACCAGAGAAATGAAAAGTTGTGCTCCGTTTGTGTACAATGAAACGAAATGCATCTGCTGTCATGTATAAGTAGTTAGAAAAAATTTTTAAAGGTTAATATAAAAAGTAATGATAATTGCGAAAAAAAGGATGTCAATAATTGATGACACAGAATTTTTAAATGCCTGAGTTATGAGCTCTACTAAAAAAAAAGAGGATGAAACCTTGTCTTTGAAATCAGATTATAAATGTAGAACAAATATTAGAAATAGAAAAATCATAATTTTACAAAAGAATTATAGTTGGCTCAGGCAAAGTTCATCAGAGGATACTAAAAAACCACTGGGTGAAAGATTGTAGAACTACAGGATCCTGACATGGTCTCAAGTACCAAACCATAATGTATTTTTAAAAAGTAAAATGTACCTTACCTTAAAAAGTAACCACTGCCTTGAACAAATGAGCAAAGCTAGTACCACAAATAATGGGACAATCTAATATCATGTGCTTTATGATATAATGAAATTAGGAATAGTCTTCATTTAAGAAAAAAATGTCTTGCCAAAATCTGAATTTAAGCAAGATTTGTGACAGTGGTTCTTATCTAGGGGCTGGACCTTAACCCCTGGATATTGAGCAATGTATAGAGACATTTTCAGGGGAATGAATATTGTTAACTGCATCTGAGGGGCAGAGACAAGGGATGTTATTAACGTAAGTGCACAGAACTGTTGTGCATCCCCAACATAAAATTTACTGTTTTAATGACCAAAACACTTGACAAGAAAATTTTAAATGAAGAAAAATTTATTTCAGGACTCATGGTTTCACAGGTCTCAGTCCATTGAGGAACAACTCCATTCTTTGGGGCCCTAAGTGAGGTAGCACATCATGGCAGAAGTATGTGGCAAAGGAAAGCAGCTGAGGACATGGCACCCAGAAGCAGAGAGAGATCCACTCAACAAGGGCAAAATATTATATCAAAGGCATACCCCCAGGGACTCACCTTCTCCAGCCACACCATACCTGCTTACAGTAACCATCCAGTTAATCTCTAGCAGGGGATTAATGCACCAGTTAGGTTAAGACTCTCATAACCCAATCATTTCACCTCTGAACTTTCTTGCATTGTTTCACACATGAGCTTTTGGAAGATACCTAATATCTATACCACAACAGTTACCTAGCACAAAATGTCAACTGTACCAACATGGAGAAACCCAGATCTAGATGGAAGCACAAATTTAAAAGACATAGGGGGATATCAGAACAAATTAGACATGAAGACACAGGTACATCTGGAACATGGCATATTTTATAATACATGCAGCCTGGGCTATTAAGATGTCATTGAGAGAAATTTCATACAAATTAAAAAGATGCATGAAAACAAAATTCAATCCTAGATATTAAAAAATGAATAAAAACAACTATCTGTGACCAATTGCAGAAATTTGAATATGGACTAGTTCTGGATAGTATAAGCCAATTATAGTGCGATGATAGTATTACTTATTAGATATAACAATACTATTGTTCTTAATCTAGAGAATTTTATACCAAAGCATTTATAGATGAAGAGCTGGGTCTATAATTTATTGGCAAATGATTCATAGGAATATATGTATGCACAAATGTGTATATATAATCATTAATATATGCAAAATACATAAAACAAATATGTACATATAGTTATGTATAGGCATGAATGAGGAAAAGGAGAAATATGTGGCAAAATATTTAAAGCGGATCAGTCAAATGGAGCATCGTGGTGCTTGTTAAATTTTTTAAACTTTTCACAAGGTTTGAAATATTTCAAAATAAAAAGGAAGTATATATTATACTAATTTTTTTCACATCAAAATTTTTAAGTTGAGCTGGGCATTGGCACACATCTATAATCCCAGCAACTTGTGAGGCTGAAGCAGGAGGATTACAAGTTCAAAGCCAGCCTCAGCAACTTAGCAAGGCCCTAAGCAATTTAGCAAGACCCTGTCTCAAAATAAAAAATAACAATGGCTTGAAGATGTGGCTCAGTGGTAGAACCACCTCCCCTTTGGATTTCATCCCCAGTACAAAAATAAATAAATAAAGTTACAGTTGAAGGCTTTTTAAGTCTGATTCATACCTGGAATAAAAAGTTGAAAAAAATTAATAACCCTGAGCATCATAAAAATACACTTTTTTCACATGAAGCATACAAATACATATGCCAATCTTTGGATATAAGGCAAATCTTCTGAGCATAATTTGAATTCCAGTACCCCTTTTTCTGGGTCTCCAGTTTGCGGACAGCAGATCATAAGATTTCTTGGTCTCTAAATTTACATGAACAAATTCCCATACAAATCTCTTCTCATATATATCTAATATATTCTACTGGTTCTCTTTTCTGAAGAACCCTAACACAAAATGTATCTGTATTTTTCAAAATGAGCATGTATTTCTCATAAACATATACAAGCCCAGTAAGAATATGACAGAGTTAATTTATATGGCATATTTTATGCTATGAAACATTGGAGTTTCACATATATATGTAATATGACTGGTAATTATATCAGTTTGAAGATTTCTCTAGTTAAGGATTTTACTGTCTAATATACTACAACATTTCTCATATACATTGTTTTTCTTATTTATTATGAATGTAATGAATTATATATTTGAAATACTATTTCTCTAGTTTGATACTTTACTTGACCTAGCTATTCCACATATCCTTTTCACTGAATCATTTCTTATAAGTCATTAAAGTCCTTCAGATGCCTTTTATTTTGCACTGTGCATTACCAAATCTGTATTAGTATTGTTTTGGTATGCCAAATTGAAGGTGCAGTAGACTGTAGACATCATTTAAACTCTTTGGTTTCAAAAACACAACTTCAGCAAAAAGAATGTATAAGGATACAGGGGATTCCATAGAACCCAAGAGCAGAAAAGTAGTGGACCTTGAACTAGAATCAATAGCTGAAAGTCACTAGACTGATTCCCAGGCAAAACTCTTGCTCATTATCTTCTTTCTTTCTACTTTTTAATTCATAATGTCATAGCAGTATATGTGCCTGCCTCCTGAGTTTGTGTATTACAGTTTCAGCACCCCTGAGAGATGAACATTCATTCTTGATTCCAAAGGAAAATTCCAAGGAAAGCACTCTGGCATGGCAAGGAAAAGGAACCCAGCACATGTTCAATCAACATGGTCAGAGGATAGGGTCACATTTTTCACAAAACCTACCAGAGGACCATCCTGCAAGAGAAGCAAGCCCTTGAGGGAGCCATTTATTTACCCAGAGTCTCCAAAAGATATCTGTATTGATGGCTTCATTTTAAAGGTATATAAATCAAAATTCTATCATATATTTTATTTTAAATCACCCAAAGGACCTACTTGTACCCACTCTTAAAATGAATCATCACAATTTAATGTAACTTCTGGATTCATTTCAATTTCCTCATATTCACTTTTATTTAAACAAAATCACTCAGCACTTTCCAACAACTTTCCAATATGTCTTTCAAAACTATGAGCAAGAGGAACAAACTTCTTTTGCTTTCACATCATAAGGCTCTATATATTTTATTTAATTCAGTTCAAGCTCTATACTTCGCCAAATTCCTTAGAACCACTGAACTTATCCTTTAAGCTATTTAAGACATAGAATAGATCTATTTTGTATTCACAACATAATCTGATACATTGCACAGGATGATCTGTTTTTAAAGAGAAGTGGAAAATGACAAAAAAATTTGTAGACTTTTAGTGAAATTTGTAAGATTAGTTCTGTTGTTTTCTTATATTCCTCAAAACTACCATAGTCTAAATATTTTAGGATCATTAATTTTCATCAAAACTTCCCATTAACACCTGACTTAACATGCATGCAGCTGCTTCTTCAGATCTTCCCCAAAACTCAATCACTATCATTTCTTGCTGTTTGGTACTTAGAGTTTTTTCAGCACACTGATAAAACTCTTATAACTAACCTGAATAAATTTCAGAACCAATGTTTCACAAGAAACTATGTGAAAGAAAATTAAAATATGCTTTATTCTTCATTTTTTTCAACTAATGTTAATTTTTCTCTTTAAAATGTTCAATTAAATAATGAAATTCAAGGTTAAAAAGTATCATAGCTACATTTCTTCATAGACTACTTCTACTTTCCAATTCTCTTCAAAGTTTGGAATATATATATACATATATATATGATCTTGTTGATAAGTAATTTTCCATTAAATTGGTAAATGATAGAGCGAGGATTCCAGAATATTCTGACTCCAAAGCACATGCACTTAGCTCCTGCATTCACAAGAAATTGAAAGAATGCTAAGATCATTGACAAGGAAAAGAAGATATGATGAATGTGCTGGTTTTAAATCAAAAGTGACAAGATATGCCAATTATCAAGGAGAAATTTGGGCTGTAAACAGATGAAGGGCAGATTTGGTGATAATGATTTCCTTGGAATCATTTTACAAGATATCCCTAAAGCCCTTAAATTGAACAAGCTTCTGAGAAATAGTGTAAAAACTGAAAATAGGCTTGAACAACTGCCGTAAACAATAGTAGGACGAAGCCACAAAGAATTAGAGATATGGATGGATTCTAAAGCTAAATTGCTGAGTTAAAATTTATTTGCTGGACAATCTATAGGCGAACCATAATAAAACAGCAGCCCTTACTTTGTCCATACTGTATATCAATATTCACATCATCATCTTCATCATCACCTCAATAAAATCTATTGAACATGCTAAATATTTTTAAGTAAAAATTAGGAAATGGGATTATTGATGTAAAATTACCTTTACGAGGTAGAAATTCCATTAAATAACAAAGCTGGGATAATTTCAAGTCTGTCCAACACTTAGACTACTCTCTTAACCAGCACACCATTCCTGAAATAGGAGACAAGTGGAGATGTCCTTCCTTCTTCCTTCCTTCCTTCCTTTTCACTAGCTATAAGAAAATTAGCTGGCATAGTATGCTTCAGTGGGGTATTTTTAGGCCAAAAAAGTTGATGTGGGCTTTGAGACCCTGCCTATAGAGTCAACTCTCTTCACTGTTTTCCAGGGCTAAAAATATGAGAATTTTGACTCACCAGCCAGGAATCACTGCTGCTATTTCTTGTTATAAAGGACTTAGGAGTGAAATTTTTCTCTACTGAGAGGAAATAAAGCACATTTATATTCACTTTTATGCCTAAAATGTCTCAATAGTAACTAAAAGGTGGTTATTACTTTTCAGAGCTGTTTATTTTAACCCTCTCTCCTCATCAAAACTACCCAATAATACCCATTTTCCACATTTTGAGAAAGATGTTTAGACACCAGTCAGCTGGTACAGAAGGGTATAATATGTTCAGGGTTTAACGGAGGTGTTGAGTGCAGTTGACTCTATACAGCAAGTACTATTAAAGAAAAAAAAATTGGCTCATAACTCTCCTAATAACAGTAGATTTTGGCACTTCTCAGTATATTGGATCATTAAGTCTTTTTTTCTTCCCTTCTACTTCAGGTTCTTATCTATTACAATGAATTTTAGTACATAATCAGTAATAACTTATATAATAATAAAACCACTAGAAACAAAGATTTAAAATATGATTATATTTTTGCTTCCTGGACATGTTTCCTGAAAATGAAAGAGAAAACTGTGGTAAAATACTGTCATCTGAACAAAAATATTGTGGACTTTTCTAAGAAATCTCTGCCAGGAAAGCTAAATACAATTCAGTGGTAAGAGAGATCCCTTACAACTTCCATTACTGATAGGGAAGAAGAATGTACTTGTTAATTATATCATAACAAAAGAATTCTTATTTCTAATTTTGGTTGTACTCATTAATGGAAGTTTGTTTATAAAATATTTTATCATTCAATCCTTAAAATAACACTCCAAAGGGATCATGATTTATATTTAGAATATCTTAATATTGGAGATGTACATATATTTATACATTTTATTTATTGTATTCTACAGCATAATTGTCACACCCTGTTTTTTCAGTCCAAAAACTATTTCATAACTGTAAAGCCAGGAGACCAAAAGTGGTGAATAAAACTACTGGGTAAGTTTTCATTGGGAAATTCACTTCCAGGAGAATACCCCCGGCCAACAGAGCGGGAGGGGAGAATTGCATACATGTTCCACAGTACAGAAAATTTAAAGAGCCCGGTCAGGAAGGGCAAGGCTTAAGGCAGAAAAAGGAGGATTTGAGGTAGAAAGAGGAGGTATCTGGAGTCCTGTGTTCACTAGGGTTGGTCAGGGGATCCTGCTGAGGTCCGAGTCCTTCCGGGATGAGTCAGGAAAGGTCCGCTGATTGGTAGGAGGCGCCATTACTGCTTACGTATCAGCATCTGGTTGGCTGTTCCTTTGCGCATGCGGGCTGCTTGATGCTTTGTTCCCCGGGGTGGTGTTCCCCTCTGGAAAAGAGAGGAGAGATCTTGAGCTGACCTAACAATGACTTTTCATTGTATAATCACAATATGATATAATTCTCTGTCAAAGCCACGTAAAAGATAGAGCAGCAATGTGTTCACCAGTGGCATATGGTTGCACATTTGTCTTCTCACATACCGCATGCCACAATCCTAGAATTCTCAGCACAGGCACATCTTCAGTGTATTTCCGAAAGCTGCAGTACTAAGGGGAAACACATGAGTGGTGCTGAGGACTGCCTGTCAAATGACAAAACCAATGTTAGTGGGGCAGAACCTTCAGACACAGAAGATTAAATTTTGTAGTCCATACTTGGCAACACTGTAATAAATTTTCTCAAGTGTAATATTTTGACTATAATGCATGAATCAATAACAATATGTTAACTTTTTTTTTTCAGACCAGAAAAGTGTTGGCTAACCTGTCATAAAGAAATGATGTGTATTGATTTGGACTATTCAGGGGATTTTGTTGTTTTTGGTTTTGGTACCAGGGATTGAAATCAAGCACACTTAACCACTGAGCAACATCCCCAGCCCGTTTTGCTTTTTTTTTTTTATTTCAAGATAGGGTATCCCTGAGTTGCTTAAGGCCTTGCTAAATTGCTGAGGCTGACTTTGAACTTTCAATCCTCCTACTTAGCCTCCTGAGTCACTTTGATTACAGGTGTGTGTTGCCCAACTGGACGGTTCAGTTTTAACATATATTCACAAGTATTCCATGCATCTGATCTTGCACAAAGGACAGTTTGGTAATAAATGATTTTTAAGTAATACTGGCACAATTAAAAATTAAAGAAAGGTTCACATAATGGTCACACCCCATGCTTGCAAATATATTTTGACATAAAATCTGCAAAGATTATATAGTTAAGTATGGTACATTATTTATACTATTACTGAAAAAATAATTTATGGAAGAAAAATCAATTCCAAGAAATTTGGATATTATATATAACAATATATATATTGATATATATATATAACAATATATACATATATTATATATATTATAGACAACCTATGTGACAACATGGATTAGGAGTGAAATATATTTGGGATTGAATACACTTCTGGTATGACAAGTACTATCTTTTTTATTAGTGCATGTAACATAGAGTAATGGGTTTCATTGTGGCATATTTGTACATTCCTGCAATATAGATTGACCAATATCACCCCCCAATACCTCCCATATTCTCCCCTCCTTCCTTCCCTTGGACCCTGTCCTCTGTCCTAATGGTCTGCCTTGTACTTTCATGACATCCTTTACTAGCTTCTACATTTAAGTATCTCAATAAATCATAACAACAAAGCTATTTCTGTGTCTGCATGTGTGTGTCTAAAGTCCCCATTTTACATATAAGGAAACTGAGGCTCAAATTTGTATAGCTGGTCAATGGCAGAGCTGAAATTTGTACCTAAACTGCTAATTACATATTATCCAACCTTCACCCCAACTCAACCTCATGCACCATTTCAACATGCTTTTGTGATTTTTGTAAAGTTTCAAAGCTGCCCCAGATTTTTTAAGTGGCATAGGAGTCTTAGAAGTTATGAGAGGTGAAGATTCTGAGCATAGCAAAGAAAAAGACATTATACAGGGTATCCAGTTAAAATGGCTAAGGATCTCTGAATTTTAACAACAACAAAACCTAAGGGGAGATGGCCAGTGTCACCTTTGGGGGAGTCTTCTTCTTTCCAAGCAGGATGTACGCCACCTGAGAAATTAAAGTCTAGAATAATTAGTAAAGAACAAAGACAAAGTCAGAAAGATAGTTTCAAAAGTTGAAGCCCCTGATAGGTCTAGTCCACACGGGAGCGGGAGCTAGACAACAAGAAAATGGCTCCCGGGGTTTATTTAAGGATGTACATCAAAGGCAGGTATAAGGTTTCAAGGGCGTAGTCTTGCAGTTAGCAGGTTGATTGGTATTTTGGCAGGTCACACCCATTGCAGAGGGGCTATGTGGCTATGGCAGGTCAGTCCATCTCCGGTGCTGTGCGAGATCTTTGGCAGAGCTGAGGGGAAGGTTCACCTACTTCAGGCAGTCTAACCCTGTGGGGGTGCCGTGGCATTTCCAGTGCCAGACTTCTCCCCTCACTGGCTATGATGCTGATAGTACACACACAGCCCATGGACGGCTCTCTACAAAAATCCTATAAAGATGTTTTCAAATAGATACTTTGGTAAGTGCTTTTGTAAATGGTGAAAATTGGAATAATTTTATAATGCTTTTGCTTGACTCATAATGAAGGGAAAAGAAGGTAACAGTTTATTCTTAGTAGACAGTAGTTATCCAAATAATTCCTCCAGATACCCTTTAAAAATTTAAACCATTAAATAAAATCATTGCTAATTAAATGTTAATTATAGATAATTTATTAGTATGATTCACATTTTCACAGACCTTATCTGCCTGCAGGTTCAAATGAGGCTTCATTAGCATGTATACTCAAATTTTATTGTCACTTTTCACAATCTCACCACAGGATTTAAGCATCATCTTTCCAACACCTACCCCCTCCTAGGCAATAATTCATTACAGTTTTGCAAATATTACTTAGGAGCTGTGTAACACATAGGTAGCAACAATTTACTCTCTTCTGTTGTGATCTCTTTTTCTATCCACTGCTCAAAATCTATTGGATGAAAGTATCAAATATCATAATTGCAGCAGTCACATCTTCAAAAATGCTGCTTCTCCTCTTAAGGGATTGTCTATTACTGCCCCCAAACTTTCATGACCTCAAAATGTCAAACAGTAATGTGTTTCCTCCACTGTGTTTGTGCATTATATGAAGCCCCTCTCCAAATTGTGGTTGTACTTAGGATAACTGGGAACCAAAGGAGCTGTATTCACGCTGTGGTCTCATAGATTCCTTTTGAAATTGCTTCTGCTTCAGCTATCTGGTTTCCTACAGCTCAAACAAGAAATTGCATGAAATAGGGTTAAGGAACAGGAAAACTGCCCCATACATACAGCTTAGATAAGCAGATATCAAGGAGATCACAAAGTCTGTTTATCAGACATGGCTACATTTTAAAAATTCCAGCTGGGAAACATCCTCCTCTAGTATTTTGTGGATTTGTGGTTTTTTTTTTCCCCCACTATAGGGTATTGAACCCAGGGATGCTCTACCATTGAGATATATCCCCAACCCTTTTTAATTTTTGAGACAAGGTCTTGCTAAGTTGCCCAGACTGACCTCAAACTTGCAATTCTCTTGTCTCAGTCTTCCTAGTAACTGGGATTACAAGTGTGTGCCACTGCATCCAGTTTACAATATTAGTTTTAATAATTCAAATTTTTCACAGGAAATAATTAGTTGTTATGGAGATGGATAGTTTTGAATTCCTTGAGATTCTTTTCTAATCAATGAACAAACCTGAACACATTTTATAGGATAGTTATGAGGTTAAGTTAGTATTGAGAATTCAGAAACCCTGGGATCAACTCTTTTTTTTTTAATATTTTTTTAGTTGTTGATGGATCTTTATTTTATTCATTTATTATTTACACGTGATGCTGAGGATCAAACCCAGTGCCTCATGCATGCTAGGCAAGCATTCTACCACTGAGCTACAGCCCCAGCCCTGGGATCAACTCTTAACATTATAATAACCAGTTGAATGGCCCCACTCAGATAATATACTTCTCTGGCACTCTTTTATTCAGAGGCTTAAGTTTCTTAAATATTTGGGGTTATAAAATTCTCTAGACCCTCTTGCTTTCTACAATTTAAATGTAATTTTATTATTTCAAATTATGGGTAGGTTGACAAATTGTATTTTCCCAAGATGGCAGCACCAATACAAACTTTATCTTATTATCTTGTGATTTTTTTTTACCGTTAGAAAAATGTAACAAAAATAAGACTGCTTAATTTCTGAGCCTAGATCACAAAAGGCAAAACAGCTTCTATATAATCTTTCTCTCTCTCCCCCACCCATATCTATCATTCATTTATCTATTTATATATCATCATCTGCCCAGCTTTCTCACTGCTTGCCCACCCACCTCATCACTATGTTATGAGGAAGTTCAGAAGGCAGAAAGGCTAGGTGTCAGTGTTACAGTCAACAACCCTAGTTAGATCCCCAATTAAAAATTGCCCTCTAGGGCTGGGGGTATATCTTAGTTGGTAGAGTGCTTGCCTAGCATACATAAGGCCCTGTGTTCAATCCCCAGCAACACACACACACACACAAATTTTCCTCTACTGTCAGATCTGTGAGTGAATGAGCTTTCAGATGAGACAAGGTTCCAGTCTTTAAATCCTCTAGCTGAGGCCTCAGATACTGTAGGGCAGAAAAAAGCTGAGTCTTCAGTGTCCTGTCTCATTTCCTAACCCACCGGAGACACAAATACATAGAGCGAATAAGTGATTATTATTATTTAAGATACCAAGTATTTGTTAGATAGCCAGAGTAACTTAAAACCAACACATATAGATTGTCTACTCTATACCAGGAACTCTTACTAGGCTCCTTATTTGTATTGTTTCCCTTAGTCTGCACTATACCTCAATATTTGCTTTTATGCTGTCTTATTGGATGTATGTATGATTTATTTTATGTCAAGTTTTTGGTTAGTAATGCAACTTCCAGATATATCGTTGTCCCTTGGGAAGAATAATTATTACTTTAAGATATTCCATCTCCTAGTGCTGTTCCCAGAAATGCCCTGTACTGTCTGATTAGTACAAAAGAAAACTACCATGAGGTAATGAAGACCCATTTCAAGGTTGATGTTCAAAGAGAAAGGTTTTAATAAATGACTATTTTTTTAAATGTTTTTAAATTATTACAATTAAAGACGAAACTGCCTTTTATCTCCAAGGTTTAATTCTACAAAATTATCAAGTTATTTTTCAAATTTCTTTTAAAAGGAGTAATTTTGTCACTATTCTAAAATATTTCTTCCACCTCTTCTCTCATATTCATTTTTCTTAAATATTACTGAAGTTAACAACTACAAAGAAAATGTGGCCAAATCAGATGGAGGTGGCCACTCTTTTAATTTAAAATATGTATTTTTTATGCCAGATTCTAATTTTTTACAGAAATGCATCTGGGGCTTATAGTTAGCATTTAAGTAATATGCCTATTTCCCCCAATTAGTCTATATTATACAAAAATAAAAACAGTCAACATAGAAATATATTTAAGTTATATACATACACATAAGTATTGATATAAATGTTTAATTTTATGTATTAATTACGATTGGTATTAATACTTTGAAACAAATACTCCCATTTATTTTAAATATTATATATAGATATTGCAAACATTTTATCAGTTCTGAGGTGTCAAGTGCTTAGTGTATTATTATCGAAAAATTTAGGGTGGAAATTCAACCCATTTTGAGTTCAAGGCAGCAATTTAAACTGCTTTGTTTTATCAGTCATCAACAAATGGAACAGATGCAGTATTTTGTTGACAGATAATATTCAGTGGTATATTGGATCTTCAGCTGGAAACACTGGCGAATATTAAAGTCATAAATAATTCAATTCTTTGTAGCATCGGTGTATGACCTCAAAATAACCCTGTTCAGTCTGAAGCCACTGTAATGGCCCAAAGTTCGGCAAGGCCAAATCATACCCTGCCATATTTAGTAACACACTATAATATAGAGTTTCAACAAAGAAAATACAGTTAGCATAATAATGAGACATTAGCTGAAATGCACATGGAGTTGTTGACCTGAAACAAAAAATCCACAGAAAGAATGTGTTCTGAAAGATACTGACAAAGTAATTAAAATATCTAGAGAAATAGACCTAGCTTAAAACTTAGCAAGTCGTAAGGCCTGTCTTAGTCACTTAACCTCTAACGTATGCTCCCTGATCCTTACAGACTATTTTAATATTCAGTTATTCAATAGAATAAATCCACAGCATTGTCGAATTTAATTCCAATGCTCCTGCCACAAGCACCTCTACCCCAAACCCCAACTTCACTTATTTCCATAACGAGCTGATGTCTTCTCTTTGTTGACCCCTTACTGTGTCTTGAGTGCCTCTCTTTCTTTCTGAGGCAAATATCACCTGATTTACTTGGACACAACTGCTGCCTACTGCCTCTAGTTCACATGCCACTTTGTATTTGTATTTATAGTTTTTCACTATGCTACGTTGATATAATTTGTGTATTTATACATTTACTTTGGAGGTATCAAGTGCTTAGTGTCAGGAACCATTTCACCCTTTCACCGCCCAGCATGGTCACAGAGGTTGGTGTTGCCTTATGAGTTAGACATCCAGGTTTGAATACGTACTCTACCTTTCATTAGTAGTGTGATGCCAGATACTAAGTACCAGACACTACTTAGCTTCTTTCACCTGTATTATCTTCTAATAGACACTCTGGATATGATTGCTTGGGAACCGAATGAGAAAAAATACATGAAAAGTGCCTGTTACACCACAAGTGCTCAATAAACATGAATTACTGAATGTAATAAATGTTTGTTCTCATCTGATTGAGATGTTTTCTCTAGATTTTTCAGATCAGACTGAAATTAGTTTAGTGATGGCATTCATCCTGTCTAGATTAAAAGAACGTCACATACTTGTGTATGTTATCCAACAAATCTCCAGTGCATCATGAAATGCAGTTTTTTTTTTAAATGCCCAATGGGATACACCTATAATCTCAGTGGAATGAGAGACTGAGGCAGGAGGATCTCAAATTCAAAACCAGCCTCAGCAAATTAGTAAGGCCCTAAGCAACTTAGCAAGACTCTGCCTCAAAATTAAAAATAATAAAGGCTGGGGATGTGGCTCAGGGGTTGAGCATTCCTAGGTTCAATCCCTGACACAAGAAAAGAAAATTCCTAAGGGTAATATTTGAGTCAATATCTTTATCTATTCCAGGACATCCCCAAAATGACAAAATGATCAACATCATCATTATAGTTATAAATTATACCAAATTCACTGCTTCATGGTCTTTCCATATTAATAAGAAGTACACTTAAATTAAAGGCATCTAAAGTAATATGCTAAAATTTAAATATGAAAATGATACATTATTATTGAAAATATTATATTTTATTACATACAAATTTTCAAAACATATCAATTATTTAATATATTTGAAGATGGAAATTAATGGTAAAGGAATAGAAACCATGATGGAATAGTTCTCTATTGCATTTTCATACAGAATAGCAGTGGTGTTATGCCTAGCCCTATTCTAAATAATGCGATAGCCAGTATTCCAAAATATGCATCTATAGACCAATATAAAACATAATTATATAGCAAAGGCCACAATCTAGGACATGAACTATCCCATGCCCAGCACACCAAGTGAACTTGGTGTGGAATCTGATTGGGATCCTGCTACAGGTCCAGGAGCTTGAAACATTCTGCATTTTTCAGTATCAAACTTGTACTGAGGAAGAATTGAGTCTGTATAATTGGTAATAAGTTAACCTTGTTCGTGGCCCTCGACAGTAATGATAATGAGCTGTCAACTGCCTGAAGCCTTGGTCCTGAATACTGGACAGTAGCTAAATGAAGGGGAAATGTCTATGTAGAGCAGAGAAGTCAGGAGTCCTTCCCAGAGGACCCAGAGAGTGTTTCAGGAACAGCAGAAATGAACCTTGTCTCTCCCATCCATGCCAACACCTTGTCTTATAGAAACTGAGTATATTTCCCTTCTCCCCACACAAAAAGGCAAAGAAACCCTCAGAACAGCACTTACTGCCTAAAGACAGCATGCAGGAGGTAGAAGGTAGGAAATGAGTAGAATAATGATACTATTTTGCATTTCCCTCCATTATCACTGCTCTTCACTTCTTTTTATACTTAAGTTCTTTACAGAAATGTCAAGCAAATAGCCAGTGTAGTATTACCTCAAAATGCACTTGTCTGCTGCAAATGGTAGGTGGTTTAAATCCTTATTATATATAAATTGTAAGGCTCTTAGGAAAGCCTAAGTAAATTCATTCATTCTGAAATTTAGACCTTCCAGAAGATGATAGCTTAAAAATTGATTATTCTGACTTTGACAAAGTAAAATTAGATTTCCCAGTAAGTATTAATAAGTGGAATTAAGTATAATGAATACAAATGTAAATAAATTAATAATGCCTTGATTCCATCATTTTTGTTCATCAGGCCTCAAACAACTTAGTATAGTTTTTTCTCTCACTGAAACATTGTATAGGTGATCTTTTAATCTTCATTTTATTAATGAAAAAAGCCAAAATTATGTGGGGTGTGTATGTGTGTGTGTGTGTGTGTATGGGTGTGAAGTTATATAATTATCTCTTGGTAATTCTGAATGAGTTAAAAAAAGAAATCAGGGATCCTGGGCAATTCAAGCTACTATATACTAGCCATCATATATTCTCAATCAGTGGCCCTAGCTGTGCCATTTGCTTTACTCTTGACCAACTACCAAAGATAAAAGTGCAAAAGTTGATATTGACTAACTACAGAAGTTTAGACTGTTAATATCTATAGGGTACCATCAGGTGGTATTAAGTTAGGGCTCATTAGAGTAGTTATAGGAATGTCCCAGACTTAGAGAAACACCTTTGTCACTGGAGGAAATATAATTAAGGACGTGAAGTCAAAAGCTTATCAGGGGTAGAAATACTGTAAACTCTTTTTAATATCTTTATTTATTTATTTTGAATTTGGTGCTGAGGATCAAACCCAGTGCCTCACACATATTGGGCAAGTGCTCTACCATTCAACACAACCCCAGCCCTGACCTGTCAATTTTAACAATAAGCATAGTTGAGCCCCTTTTCCTTCCCAGTACACATTATTCATTTGGCTTTCAGGACACCTTATTCTCATGATTTTTCTTGTACAAGAAAGAGAAAGTTCACAGAAATTGACCTATTGAAAAATCTTGAAATATGTATCTATTCTCAAGAAGGCATTATTTGCTAATGTTCTATAATCCAAGATGCTCAGGGCAAAGTGATATGATGGTTAACAATATTATAAAAATAAAATTCTCTACACCAAGCTTAAGATACATAAACAAAGCAGGAGGTGGAATACCTAGCATGAGATGAAATTGGCACTTATAAGAAGTCTGATGGTCAGACTCCTACCTAGCATCTCTTGTTATAAATTCACTTCCTGCAAAAGGGGATAATTATCTTAATTGCAAATATTCACTGGGCATGCAGGTTGGAGGCCAAAAGCTGATTACCTATTGCCTCTTCACCTGCATACCATATGTTCACTGTGCTGAGAGATAAAGGTCCTGAAACTGAGATCTGGGCAGATAAAGAAGAAACTGAAGGTAATCAGTAAGAAGCAGAAATTCCCTACCCAGATTCTAAGTAGAAAAACTATAACTGAACAAGATGAATAGATCTGGTGATTAACCCATGCAATTGCCAACTCAGAACCAACCAAATTCTCAGGAAAATTGCATAGCCAAAGAAATCTTAGTAAACAAAAACTGGTAATTATTCAACCTCCAAGTCCTAAGTAATCCCTCAGCCCCCTTTCAACAATGTCCTGGTGAAGGATAAAACTGGCTATGGAGAAAGGATACCTTGATTCACAGCATTTGCTGATTCCTGTAGCATAAATACTCTGGCGAAGAAATCCACAATTGTCTCTCACATCCCTGCTCTCACACACCAACAGGGAGTAGGCTGCTAAAGATGCGTATCCACCACAAGGGGCTTCTATGGAGAGTGTTAGACTTGGGAGGTCTTTCCAAAAAAAGGACCAAAAGCAGCCAGACTGGCTGTCCAAGAAATTTCTTTCACTGTCCAGGCAAAAAGTTCCTCATCTGCAGAATATAATAGTGAATCTTTGACCACTTTGGGTTGTTTCCCATTTTATCCTCTCCTCTATGAGAGTTTGAAATTGGTATTAAACTATTTCGATATACAATTGCATTTTGAGTATATTGAGTAAATTTATCATTTATCCATAGATTCTCAAAACATGAGAATTGTATGCACACGTGTTTGAAAGCATGCACAATCCAGATACCTAGATTTAGAATTAGATTCAGTAACTAGACCAATGCTGAGTTGTCTCTTTTGCAGGAGGGCATAGTACACATGGAAGTGTGTCATTACATGACAAACAAAGTCATGTTTCAAAATCTATATATGGGAAGAAAGATGTGCCTTGATGTTGAGATAACCAGAGGATGAACTTAACTGATTTTCTCTTACAGCTATTAACCCTCTTATGCTAATAGTATGATATTTGGATTTCTTCTAGTGTCCCACTTTTCTCCCATTCCCACCCATATGATACAGTACAATTTCCTGTCTTGTTTCTGGGGTAAAATATGTTACTCTGGCCTGGGCAATTCAACTATTGATTTCCTCTAGAGAGTAATTAGATCTAGTATGGACATATGACCTCCATTGCTCCAGTAAGAAATCCAGGACTTCTGGAATGACCAGTAGGAAACATCTTCTCTTTTTTTCCTAGACATGAACCTCAGAAGTTATAAGCCTGAAGATACCAGAAGCCAGCAGTTGGGACCTTAAAATGATGTTCCACAATGGGCAGCATTGTTGAAAGAGATACATTGAGTTATTTTAGTCCTTGGATCAAGCCCAACCTAAAGAAACTACATTGCATAAGCCAATAAGTCATTTAGCCTGTTTACATGGGTTTTTTTTTTTACCTTTTATAATTACTTCAAGTATTTCTTTTAGCATATTTCAAATTAAAAAGAAAAAATTTTCTCTACATTATATAAGCTTTATATTTTAATATGCATGCTTCATCAGAATCCCTTAGCCACCATCTACTTCTTTAATTAAATGAAATGTTACCACTTCATAAAAAAACAAATCACATTTAGGAAAGATAGAATACTGATTACTTTATTCCCTATCTGATACCTTTTCAAAAACTCTAGAAAATTTAATGCATGAAACAAACACTGGCATAGTTTATGTTTACTAATTTAAATTGAAAAATTGAGATTTCTGCAGTAGCTGCTTTCTATAACATTGTCCCAGCTCTGTCAACTTATGATCAAAAATTCTATTGCCATCAAAAGCTTGTCTTTGCTGTGCTCCATTCAATTTTATTGACCCTCAGACTTGTCAGATATTTTGTCACTATGGAAATCAGGATTATAAATACCTTCTTTAATTAAATAATTTACATGATCATAACAGGAGAAGGACATGTTCTACTAAAATGTCCCCTTTTGCCATGACACATAGAAATATTTTGGAACAAGCTGGTCTGTGTCCTTCAGATCAAAATTAGACTGGAAACTGCCATTGTCAAATTATTCAAACAATACCAATGACTTCTGTTTAAATCATAAGTTAAAAAAATATGTCTCAGAACAGTGTGAGATTTTGATTATAACAAAGTTTCACTTATATTAAAGATGATTAAGCAGCATCTGATACAGGTAAATTGCAATTCATACATAAGTTAATACATATGTTCCTAACATTTAATGATCTATAAACATAAAATAATACACTTGATCTTCCACTGAACAGGATGTTACATTTTATTTTTCTTAAACAATGTGTTTATTTAACATTTCATCTTCCTGTTCTTATATTCATAAGAAATGCTTTGTTCCCCTTTCTGCATGAAGATCAGGTGAATTCCAAGGTTTGATCCTGATGTACTCAAACTCAGTTGATAATGTCAGAAAGACTAAAGTTGAACAGAAGAAAGCAGAGAATTTGGGAAATAAAAAATAAAGAAATTAGGAACTCTTAAAAAAATATTGGGCTGGGACTGTACCCCAGTGGTAAAGCATTTGCTTAGCATACACGAGGCCCTGAGTTCAATTCCCAGTACTGCAAAAGAAAAAAGAAAAATATTTAGGCACTTAATGGGATATAGAAACAACGAGACGTTTACTCTTATTCTGCTGTGCTAGGGCTAGTTCAGTATCCATTCAGAGCTCAGAGAATAGATAAAATTAAGCTAAACACCTCAAGTTCCTTTTCCTTGAAATATGAGTGAATTTACTCTGCCTGATTTATAAAATTTGTAAAAGAAGGATACTTTAATCACTATCAGTTAAAACCACTGCGGCTCTTCTACTCAGCACTGAAATGTTGCAGGCATTTTGGGGATTTGCCTAAGGGAAATTGGTGTGCTACTTTTAGTTAGGGTTTGGTGACATAGATTTTTGTTGTCCATACGTACTTCCCTAAAGAGTTATTTTTGCTAGCTGTCCCAGTATAGGAATAGCTTTCAGGAATCTTCCTACACGCCATTGTGCAGACCCACCCAAAAACTTAACCCAAAGACATCATTGACAAATTGGTTAATAAATGCTATTAGACCAAGACATCTTGAAATGTCCTGAAATTCTACAGCTCATCTACGAAAGAAACCTGATAATGGTTTTCTAAACTTAGCACCAATATTAAAATTGCACATGGACCTTATCATCAAGGAATTGTGAAGCTAAAACATTTTTAAAATTTTAGTAAGAATAAACAAGTTTATGGAATGGGACCACCATTTGATTCAGTTATCCCACTCCTTGGTTTATACCCAAAAGACTTAAAATCAGCATACTATAATGATGCAACCACATCAATGTTTTAAGCAGCTCAATTCACAATAAGTAAATTTATGGAACCAACCTAGCTGCCCTTGAACAGATGAATGGATAAAGAAAATGTGGTATATATACACAATGGAATATTACTTAGCCTTAAAGAAGAAGGGAATTATGATATTTGCTGGTAAATGGATAGAGCTGGAGAATATCATGCTAAGTGAAATAAGCCAATCCCAAAAACTAAAGGCCAAATGTTTGCTCTGATATGTGGATGCTAATTCACAACAAGGGGATGGGGTCTAGGAAAGAATAGAGGTACTTTGAATAGACAGAGAGGAGGTAGGAATGATAGTGGAATGAATCAGACATTATTACCCTATATGCACATATGATTACACAACGAATGTAACTTTACATTGTGTACAACCAGAAGAATGAGCAGTTATACTCCATATGCATGATGTGTCAGAATGCATTCTACTGTCATATATAACCTATTAGAACAAATAAAAGTAAAAATAAATTTTAAAAAATAATAAGTTTAAATCAACTATGCAAGAATGAGATCCTAATTAGAATGTTGTACTCCATGTATGTATAACATGTCAAAATATACCCTATTGTCATGTATATCTAAAAATTAACAAATAAATAAATAAATAAACTATACTAAAGGAAATGCTGAATTACCTATTCCTACAGTAAAATTGTATTTTGAAATTATTTTCATAGGATGAGTTAGTTCATGACTATGCAGATAAATAATGTAAGGATTAATTTTCTAGCTTTTGTGATCTTTGTGATATTTTCCAGCCTTTCAAAATTTGTACTTTCTTGTGACTTCCATTATCTTTATAAATAAACACTTTCTGACCAAATATTACATGCATAATTTTGCATTCCTTTTCTTACACCACTTCTTCCCTCCAACCTCTAAATTATATAATTATATAAACCTCAGGATACACAAAATCAGGATCCACACATGCCTTCAAAATAAATATCAATATAATTCTATCTGAATGCAAAGCATAAAACCACATCCATCATTCAGAAGTTTCCAAATATCTAGATGATTTGCTGAATTTTTAAAAATATTTCATCAAAATGTTTAGCAACAGATTGCCATAATCAATGACTGGCATTCTAAGAATAAACGCATGAGAATCGGATTTACAGCCTCTGTCAGATTCCCCCAGGTAGTAAAACATTTGTTTGAAGTTTCTGCCCCACTAAAAATTAAAGAAAGTTTTAAATTACTTTGGTTATCATGGAAAATCATTTCTGGCTCCTTGCTTCCTTGTCATATGCTTCTTCTCATCTAAACACAGCAAGTTCTTCTTTTACATTTTTATTCAGTATCTTTTGGCTAAGCATAAAACAGTCACTATCAATTTCTCACCAGTTCCTGAACATTCGTAAGTTGAAATTATTTTAGAGTAGTTATTCATGGGGATTGCAAGTTGAAATGTAAAAGCACTGAAAATCAATTTCATTATAAGCTTTGAAGTAAAGGGATGTTGCATCAAAAAACTTGACTGGTTGGTAGGTGGTATTTACTTATTTTATTCTGGAATGCTACAGCACAGCAGCTTTTAAACCACTGAAAAACCCAGCTGGTGATTTTATGAATACATTCCCTGTACATAATCAGGGAAGTCTCAGCTTGACTGAGTATTTGCACAGAATTCACTGAAAAAGAATACATCTGTATTATTTCATGGCAGTGACTTCATTTATAACAGTTTGTACTTCTGTTCTCATAGTGGCTGCTTCAGTTAACGATCCTGTTCCATCGAGGGTTGGATATTTTCCCTGGTGGGTATCAAAATAGTGCGACTAACAAACAGTTCTCGAAACCCTGAGGACAGTTCAAAAATCAAAGTTTACAGTATTTAATGGGCCAAAAGCCTATGATTTTAAAGTCATGCATACACAAACAAAGTGATGTGAAGAATAGCAATTGACACTCAGAAATTTTAACACACTGAGGGGTCACTGGCATACTAACTTCTATGAGAACCAGAGCTCTGCCCTAGCCCTATTCTCTCCAACTAGTGAAAAGACTCAAAGACAAAATGGAATTCTAAGTAGGCCAAACCTAGGATTTGGTATCAGGGGAAGACATTTTAGTGGAAACTGAAAAGCCACAATCAATAGAATTCTAATGAGACCATCTGCCTCCTTTCCTAAGTTTGGGGCTGGTTTTCTTCACTCTGTTCCTCTCATTGTGACTAATGCATCAAGGCACAGCCTGCAGGTATTTCCTGATAGAACCCTCATCTACCCCAAGCTAAACAGTGTAGTCTTTTGCACTAATGCAGATGAGATTTTAAGAACAAATTTATGTTAAATTATTCAATTCTCTGATCTTTAGAATGGGTATTGTTAGCACCCAGAAAAGAAAGAAATTATATTAGATATGGAGGAAAGTAAGAACAGGAAATCCTACCTCTAGAAAACCTGAAAGTGAGCCACTGATACATGAGCTATCACCATATGATTCAAGTCAGGGAAAAAGGCAAAAAACTATTGAAGATATATTTTATTTTATAAACACAACCAAATAAGTTCAGTTATTAGAAAAATAATCCTGGGTTAGTTTAAAGAAAACAAGCCACAGGCTCTCTGCATATAATTTAAAAACAACTCACTGGGAACTTAACAAAATATGTGGCATGAATTTAAAAGGCCGGTTTTCTGGACAAAAATGAATTCCTTTTGGTTGATTGAAATGTCTTACAAAATGTAATGTCAAAGACACTATCACAGGAAGGAATAGAACTTCTCCTTAAAAATGTGAAGATTGCCCATGCTGAAAGTCATGTAAAAATAAAATTATGAAAGAAAAAATTCAAGACTCATGCATTACAATATTAATAATGTATTGAACACACACACATGAGTGCCAATAAAAGTAGAGAAATCTGAATAAGATTGATTGTGTCAATTACAATATCCTCATTGTGATATTGACTATTGTTGTACAAGATGTTACCATTTGAGAAACTGAGCAAACAGTACATGGGACCTTCTGCGTTATTTCTTTTCTTTGTTTTTTCCCCCTATATAGTCTCATTTATGCTAAATATAAATCTTACATTTTAATGAAATCATAAGGTAGAGAATTTGTATTATTTATGTCCCCCATGATGGCTTACACAAAGGGATCATTCTATGAAGATTAGGTACCTGTGGATCAGAGACTACACTTGCCAAAGCTCAGACTCTTCCCTCCCACTGTTATATGGATTGGGCCCCAAGGAGGAAGGTGACTTGATCACTTGACAGGCTTAGCAGGGGTGGAGTCAAGCCCAGAAGACAGGTAGCACTAGCCATAGAAAACAAAGAATCAAGAATAGTGAGGGGAGCTCAGCCTGGCAGAGTGATGTATGCCTATAACCCCAGAGACTCCAGAGGCTAAGGAAAGAAGATTGCAAGTTTGAAGCCAGCCTCAGCAACTTAGTGAGACCTTGTCTCAATATAAAAAAATTAAGAGGGCAGGGGTGTATCTCAGTGATAGAACATCCCTAATAATAATGTAAAATATCAATAAAAATGTTTAAATATTGAAAAGTGGGAATCTTGCTAAATAGGTACTTAATAATCAGTGTAAAACATGGACAGAGAATAGAGACAGCAAAAGAATGACTTGTTTTCTTCAGTTAGAGAAAAATATGAGGGAACTTCTCAAATCCATATTGCCCTTTGAAAAAGAAAAGTAGTTGGTACTATTTCAGATATTAGAAACTTCATGCCCTCATATGGAGTTAGTAGTACTTAAGGTTTTTTGGGGGGTTTTTTTTGGTGCTGGAAACTGAACTCAGGGGCACTCGACCACTGAGCCACATCCTCAGCCCTGTTTTGTGTTTTTTGTAGAGACAGGGTCTCACTGAGTTACTTAGTGCCTCGCCGTTGCTGAGGCTGGCTTTGAACTCGCGATTCTCCTATCTCAGCCTCCCAAAGTGCTGGGATTACAAGCGTGAGCCACCATGCCTGACTAGTACTTAAGTTAATGATGCTATTCTTTAGAATCTGTATCTTGCTGCTGCTGGCCAGGGTCAGGCTTTGTGCTGGCACACTGCCTTATCAATATCTTTGTACACTTACTGCCTATGAGACTACCTGGTACATCATAAATTTACATTTTTTAGTTTAAAAAAATATAACAATGAGAGTGAAAGCCTAAAGATTAACAAAATAGTAGAGTAAGAACTGTCCTCAGAAAGGGGTGTTACCTAGACAATGGTCTTAGACTGCTTGGGTTCAAATCTTAGTTGGATCTGTCCCTAACTAGCTGGGCAAGTTATTCAACCTCTCTCCTCCTTAGGTTTTCACCCTTGAAATGAGAGTGATGACAATAACACCAATTGCTTCATAGCTTTTTGTGAAGCTTAAAAGAGTGCATTAGCACAGAACTCAGTAGACAATAAATGCTCAATGAACATTACCGTTACAAGCCATAACAAAAATCTCAGCAGTTATTTTGAGAATTATAGGCCAGTATTCCTTTACCCATATTTGATAAACTTGTTAAATACAGAAAATAATAATCACTAGCAACTAAGATAGAGCAAGAGGATAATCCTAACATGTGTACTGGAATTCTTTATTAATACAATTGTTTGTTAAATACTTCCTAAGTACCCGAGTCTTTATGGAAGTACTTACCTTCCGGTAGTCACTGCTACTAGGCTCATTTTGCACATGAAGAAGCGGGAAAAATCAACAAACTTGCCTAAAGTCAAACAACTTAAAGTTGAACAAGTCAAATTTTAAGTCAAGGTGCTACCTTGAGAGTCCATGCTTTGACATACAAATGGCAGTTGCCCCTTTAGGGGGTTAAAAATAAAATGTGATAAAGGACCTAAATACCAAAAACTACATATAAATTATCAAACCATACATACGTTAGACAGTAAATACCAAAAAAGTATGAAAAAGTGGTCTCAGTATTGATAGAATTATGTCTTTTTTTCTTTTTTTATTTATTCTACTTAGGTGTACATGATAGCAGAATGCATTTGGATTCATTGTACACAGATTGAGTACAACTTTTCATTTCTCTGGTTGTATGTGATGTAGTCACATATGAAGTCACACATGAAGCTAGGGCTATGATGCCCATCTCATTCCACCATCTTTACTGTCTATTTGATTTACTGTATTTACTTCACTTCGCATGATGTTCTCCAACTCCATCCATTTACCTACAAATACCATAATTTTATTCTTTTTTAGTCCTGAGTAATATTCCATTGTGTATGTATACCACAGTTTCTTTATCCATTCATCTACTGAAAGGCATCTAGGTTGGTTCCATAGTTTAGCTATTGTGAATTGAGCTGCTATAAACATTGAAGTGGCTACATCACTGTAGTATGCTGTTTTGTTTGTTTGTTTGTTTGTTTGTTTGGTACTGGAGATTGAACTCAAGGGCACTCTACCACTGAGCCACATCCCCAGCCCTATTTTGTGTTTTATGTAGAGACAGGGTCTGACTAAGTTGCTTAGTGCCTCACCGTTGCTGAGGCTGGCTTTGAACTCATGATTCTCCTGTCTCAGCCTCCCTGAGCATGCCTTTTCCCCCACAACCTTGCCAACACTTATTGTTGTTTGTATTCTTGATAATTGCCCTTCTGACTGATGTGAGATGAAATCTTAGAGGTTTTGATTTGCATTTCTCTAATTGCTAGAGCTGTTGAACATTTTTTCATATGTCTGTTGATTGATTGTATATCTTCTTCTGAGAAGTGTCTGTTCAGCTCCTTAGCCTATTTATTGATTGAATTGTTTGTTGTTTTGATGTTAAGTTTTTTGAATTCTTTACATATCCTGGAGATTAGTGCTCTATTAGATGTGCGTGTGGCAAAAATTTGTTCCCAGAATGTAGGCTCTCTGTTTGCTTCATTGATGTTTCTTTTGCTAAGAAGCAGCTTTTTAGTTTGAGTTCATCCCATTTGTTGATTCTTGATTTTACTTCTTGTGCTATAGGAGTCTTGTTAAGGAAGTAAGGTCCTAATCCAACATGATGAAGATTTGGGCCTACTTTTTCTTCTATTAAGTGTAGGGTCTCTGGTCTAATTCCCAGGTCCTTGATTCACTTTGAGTTGAATTTTGTGCATGGTGAGATATAGGGGTTTAGTTTCATCTTGCTGTATATGGATTTCCAGTTTTCCCAGCACTCTTGTTGAAAAGGCTATGTTTTCTCCAATGTACATGTTTGGCACCTTTATCTAGTATAAGATAACTGTATTTAAGTGAGTTTGTCTCTGTGTCTTCTATTCTGTACCATTGGACTACATGTCTATGGTGCCACCACATGGTGCCAGTAGCATGCTGTTTTTGTTACTATAGCTTTGTAGTATAGTTTAAGGTCTGATATTGTGATGCCTCCAGCTTCACTCTTCCTGCTAAGGATTGCTTTGTCTATTCTGGGTCTCTTATTCTTCCAAATGATTTTCATGATTGCTTTTTCTATTTCTATAAGGAATGACATTGGGATTTTAATTGGAATCACATTGAATCTATATAGAGCTTTCAGTAGTATGGCCATTTTGACAATATCGATTCTTCCTATCCAAAAGCATGGGAGATTTTTCCATCTTCTAAGATCTTGTTCAATTTCTTTCTTTAGTGTCCTGTAGTTTTCATTGTAGAGGTCTTTCACCTCTTTTGTTAAATTGATTCCCCAAGTATTTTATTTTCTTTTGAGGCTATTGTAAATGGGGTAGTTTTCCTCATTTCTCTTTCAGAGGATTCATCACTGATGTATAGAAATGCATTTGATCTATGGGTATGGATTTTATATCCTGCTACTTTGCTGAATTCATGTATTAATTCTAGAAGTTTTCTGGTGGAATTCTTTGGATCCTGTAAGTATAGAACCATGTCGTCTACAAATAACGATAGATTGAGTTCTCCTTTTCCTATTCGTATCCCTTTAATTTCTTTCGTCTGTCTAATTGCTCTGGCTAGTTTTTCAAGGACTATGTTGAATAGCAGTGGTGAAAGAGGGCATCTCTGTCTTGTTCCAGTTTTTAGAGGGAATGCTTCCAATTTTTCTCCATTTAGGATGATGTTATCTTGGGTTTAGCACAGATAGCTTTTACAAAGTTGAGGTATGTTCCTACTATCCCAAGTTTTTCTAGTGTTTTGAACATAAAAGGGTACTGTATTTTGTCAAATGCTTTCTCTGCATCAATTGATAAAATCATATGACTCTTATCTTTAAGTCTATTGATGTGATGTATTAGGTTTATTGATTTCCATTAGTTGAACCAACCTTGTATCCCTGGAATGGACCCCACTTGATCATGGTGCACTATTTTTTTGATATGTTTTTGTATGCAATTTGCCAGAATTTTATTGAGAATTTTTGCATCTATGTTCATTGGGGATATAGGTCTGAAATTTTCTTTCTTTGATGTGTCTCTGTCTGGTTTTGGTATCAGGGTGATACTCGCTTCATAGAATGAGTTTGGAAGCATTCCTTCCTTTTCTATTTTGTGAAGTAGTTTGAAGAGTATTGGTATTAATTCTTCTTTGTAGGTCTTGTAGAACTCAGCTGAGAATCCATCTGGTCCTGGGCTTTTCTTGGTTGACAGGCTTTTGATGGCATCTTCTATTTCCTTGCTTGAAATCGATCTGTTTACATTGTGTATGACTTCTTGGTTCAGTTTGGGTAGGTCATATGCTTCTAGAAATTTGCTGGTGTCTTCAGGGTTTTCTGTTCTACTGAAGTATAAATTTTCTATTTAGCCTCTGAATTTCAGTAGTGTCTCTAATGAGATTTCCTTTTTCATAATGAATTTTAGTAAATTGAATTTTCTCTCTCCTTTTTGTTAGGGTAGCTAAGGGTTTGTCAATTTTATTCATTTTTTCAAAGAACCAGCTTTTTGTTTTGTCATTTTTTTGAATTGTTTCTTTTGTTTCAATTTCGTTGATTTCAGCCCTGATTTTAATTATTTCCTGTCTTCTACTTCTTTTGATGTTGGTTTGTTCTTCATTTTCTAGGGCTTTGTGATGCAGAGTCAAGTCATTTATTTGTTGAATTTTCCTTCTTTTAATGAATGAGCTTAATGCAATGAAATTTCCTCTTAGCACTGCCTTCATGGTGTCCCAGAGATTTTGATATATTGTATCAGAATTTTCATTTACCTCTATAAATTTTTTTCTCTTCCCTGATGTTTTTCTGTTATCCATGTGTCATTCTATAATGTATTATTTAGTCTTCAGGTGTTGGAGTCATTTCTAATTCTTAATTTGTCATTGATTTCTAATTTTATTCCATTATGGTCAGATAGGATGCAGGGTAGTATCTCTAATTTTTTTTTATTTGCTAAGACTTGCTTTGTGACATAACATATGATCTATTTTGGAGAAGGATCCATGTGCTGCTGAGAAAAAAGTGTATTCACTCATTGATGAATGAAATACTCTATATATATCTGTTAAGTCTAAATTATTGATTGTTTTATTGAGTTCTATGGTTTCTTTGTTTGGTTTTAGCTTGGAAGACCTATCCATTGGTGAGAGAGTTGTGTTGAAGTCACCAAGTATTATTGTGTTGTGGTCTATTTGATTCTTTTAGTTGAGAAGGGTTTTTTTTTTTTTGATATACGTAGAAGCCCCATTGTTTGGGGCATAGATATTTATGATTGTTATGTCTTGTTGATGTATGATTCCCTTAAGAAGTATGAAATGTCCTTCTTTATCCCTTTTCACCAGCTTTGGTTTGAAGTCCACTTTGTCTGATATGAGGATGGAAACGCCTGCTTGTTTACGTGGTCCATGTGAGTGATACATTTTTTGCCACACTTTCACTTTCAGGGTGTGGATGTCTTTTCCTGTGAGATGAGTCTCTTGAAGGCAGCATATTGTTGGGTCTTTTTTTCTTTTTTTAATCCAATCTGTCGGCCTATGTCTTTTAATTGATGAGTTTAGGCCATTCACATTCAGGATTATTACTGAAATATGGTTTGTAATCCCAGTTGTTTTGGTTTATTTTTAGTTTTTTACCTTGACTTGGTTTCTCCCTTGATTGGCCTTTTTTTTTTTTTTTTAGTGAATTTCCGGTCTTTGTATATTTTCATTGTTGGTTATTATTTTCTCCTCATGGAATATTTTGCTGAGAATGCTGTATAGTGCAGGATTTCTTGCTATAAATTCTTTTAACGTTTGCTTTTCATGGAAGGTTATTATTTCATCATCAAATCTGAAGCTCAAGTTTGCCGGATATAAGATTTTTGGTTGGCATCCATTTTTTTTCAGAGCCTGGTATATGTTGTTCCATTATCTCCTGGCTTTTAGGATCTGGGTTGAAAAATCTACTGAGATCCAAATTGGTCTCCCCCTATATGTAATCTGATTCCTCTCTCTTGTGACCTTTAAAATTCTATCCTTGTTCTGTATGCTGGGCATTTTCATCATAATGTGCCTTGGTGTAGATCTGTTGTAATTTTGTACATTTGGTGTCCTGTAATCCTCTTGTATTTGATTTTCAATTCATTCTTCATATTTGGGAAATTTTCTGATATTATTTCATTGAAGAGATTGTGCATTCCTTTGGTTTGAATTTCTGTGCCACCTTCTATCCCGATAAATATTAGATTTGGTCTTTTGATGCTATCCCATAATTCTTGTATGTTCTGTTCATGATTTCTTATCATCTTCACTGTATGGTCAACTTTATTTTCAAGATTGTAAATTTTGTCTTCATTATCCAAGGTTCTGTCTTCCATGTGATCTAGTCTGCTGGTGATGCTTTCTATCGAGTTTTTTTATTTGGTTTATTGTTTCTTTCATTTCAAGAATTTTTGATTGTTTTTTTTTTTTCACAATCTCTAGCTCTTTCTTAAAGTAAATTTTTGCTACTTATATTTGCTCCCTTACCTCTCTGTTGATGTGATCGATGGTTGCCTTCATTTGCACTCTTATCTTTGTTGGAGTGATCAATTTTTGCCTGTATTTGCTGGCTTAAGTCATTCTTTAATTCACTTTTAATTACATACATTCTGAATTCTTTCTCTGATGTTTCATCAGCTGTGCTATCAATGGATTCTATTATTGTAGTACCTTGGTTTATTTAGGGCACTTTCTTCCCTTGTTTTTTCATGTTGATTATGTATCTTCCTTTCTTGCTGTGCCAATCTGAGGTATTGCAGTTTCTATCCTATAATCTTGTGGTGACACTACAGATTACCTGTATCTCACCTGGGAGTTCAATTCCAGTCCCTAGCAGACGTCCCCAGATGGACACTAGTGCCACTAAAGATGGTGGCAGTGGTAGTAGAGGTAACTCAAGTTGGCAGTGGGAGTGGCCCAAGATGGATGCAAACACTTTCAGAGATGGGACTAAAAAGGTGGGACTTACACTGGCTTTGGGCTGATTGATCAGAAATATAGCGCTTTGGTGGGCCACTGCCTCCAGGCCCCGTCTGTGACCCAAGGTAGAGGCTAATACATGGAAAGAACTATGGGAATGGCTGCAGTGTACAAGATGGATACATGAAGGGAGCAACAGCATGGATCCCCACTATGTGCAGGGGTGGTCCTGAGCCTGGGCTTTCACACAGACCTGTAAGGGTAGTCCTAGGCCTGATCTGGGACCAGACTCCCTCAGGGATTCCAGGTGGTAGGTCTAGTCCTCAGCCTTAGTTCTCATGGATCTGTAGGACTCTGGCACTGAATTAGGGGTGGTTGTGGGCCTCAGCCACAGAAGTCCCCAGAGACGGTCCTTTGCCTGGGTCTGGGTTCCCCTGTGGGTTGGCGTATTGGTGAGTAGCAATCTTGGGCCTGACCTTGGCTAGGCTCCTGTGGAAGTCTCTGAAAGTGGTCCTGGGCCTTGGCCTGTTCTCCTGCTGTTCAGCAGGAACTCTGGCATGGAACTGGGGAGATTCCTGGGCCTCACTTAGGCCATGTCTCCTGTAGGGGTCCCAGGAGGCAGTCCTTCACTTGAGTCTGGGTTCCCTAATGAATGGTGGTTAGCTGTCTCAGGTCTGCCCTTCGCTGGGCTTCTGCAGTGGTCCCAGAAGGTGGTCCTGGGCCTTGGCCTATGCTTCCACCAGTCAGCAGGAACTCTGGTGCAAAACTTGATAGAATTATTTCTAAAGGCCAATTGGTATAGAGAAAGTTTTATAAATAAGAAAGAATGTAAAGGTTAACTTTCTATTGCCTAGATGAGAAAACCTTTCAAAATAGTCAAAGTAATTTCAGAAGATTAAACAAAAAAAACACTGAAAACCAGTGACTTGCGGCCTCTGAAAGAACTAGCATAACTAGAAGACAAGAGGCTAGAGACTTACTTGTCACAGAATGCTCTTTTGACTTTTCCAGCTTTTTAAACTATGTGTGTATTTACAAAAATAAAAAATTTTAAAAATTAAATGATCAAGACTTGAAGAGTGTGTGAGTATCTAGTTTGATACTATAGGAAATTAAAGTATCAAGCAAATTACCCTGGGTGGTAACTGGATTAGATAGACTTTGGCTTCAAATCAAAATGACATTTATTTTTTTCTCTTTAACTGAATGGTGTTAATAATGTTCAACTGCACATAATCTCATTACCAAGTAGTTTAATAACTTTTCTTTTGATGCAACTTTAATCCTTTGATATTAAGTTTTAATGAACATTTTAAAGTCTGATCTCAATTTTATATTTTATATTATATTTAAATTATAGTTCCTTGCTTGTCTGATGTAACAATAATGAATGCTGGGAGGCCAAATGATGGTCCCCCCAAAGATGTCCATATGCTAATCTCCAGAACTGGTGAACCTGCATATATGATTAAATTAAGGATTTGGAGATGAAAGAGTCTCCTGGATTATCCAGGTGGGCCCAATATAATTACAAGGGTTCTTACTAGAGGAAGATTTGCTAGAGAAGGAATGTGAGGAGTAAGCAGAAGGAACAGTGATTGCCACAAGCCAAGGCATGCCAGCAGACTCTAGAAGCTGGAAAAGGCAGGAAGCAGACTATCTCCCAGAGTTTCCAGAAGAAAGGCATTCTGACCTTCACCTTCATTTTAGCCCAGAGAGACTCATTTCAGACTTCTGATCACCAACACTATAAGTTACTGACCTACACTAGGGTATCAATCAAGGTCTGCATTCCAGGTGAATAGATCCACAGCCATAGAGCTATGAACAGGATGAAGATATAGGGTCTGCCATGAGACCAGGAAAGAGGAGTGTTTGTTGAGGCAGAGCAAGGTGAGCGACCCAAATGCAATGGAGTATGCAGTGCGAGGAACCTGTGAGGAAGGAGGAAGCCTGCTCCTGCACCTACATCTGCATCTGTGCCTACCGGGAAGGACAGAATTATTAGGACTTTCTCAAATGACTGGAATGGCCACAGGATTCGCCCCACTAGTTTTTTCATCTGTCAGCTACAATTAGGGCTTCTACAGAAGACAAGTAACTTCTCATTCAGATTCTCAGTGTGGGCTGGGGTTGTAGCTCAGTGGTAGAGCATTTGCCTAGTACATGTGAGGTGCTGGGTTCGATCCTCAGCACCACATAAAAATAAATAAACAAAATAAAGGTATTTTATCCATCTACAACTAAAAAAATATTTTTAATAAAAGAAGAGAAAAAGAATAACTGGCCCTCCCAGTCTCCATAATGTCAGGACTTCAATCAGTACAGGACCTACATGTGGAATCACGTGGTTTCGTAAAATAGTAAAACTGAAAAGGGGAAAAATTACTTTATAGCTTTGCTCTCTGTAGGAGTGTTGTTTAAATACTCATTTAAATTTTAATATTTCTATAATAGTTTTTTTTTTTGAATAGCTCTTAGGGAGGTAAGCTTACAGTTATCTTAAGAAACTGCAGCCTGGGGTGAAGGCCTCTTCACAGTATCATACACAGGTGTTTCACTGCATCTGTGAACTGCTTATCACAAGAATTCCTGTGCATGGTCTCCAGTCACGTAGGCCAAGAATTCAAACCCACCAATGTTGTAATGGTTAAGAAATAATGTTGAATTTCCTATAAAAGCCATGTAACCTCAGCTTGGGCCCAGAATTTCAGAGTGATAGCTCATCTGGGTCCGCTGGTGTAATAAACCTGAGTTTTCCAACCCTCCAAGTGGTACTTGGTCTCTTGTTGAATGCAATTTCCACAACAAAACAATCTTGATAATTTAACTTCCTATGTTCCTTTCTCCCCTCTTTTCACCTTCTGTAATCAGGTTCTTGACCCCAATAGAGGTATTGTGAAACATTTATAAGAACCCTAGTCAACACGTTAGTTTTAACCTGCTTTACTCTGAATTTTTGTGAACATAAACAATAAAAGTTCCAAAAACTGTACTCACTTAAAAACAATTTATTAATAGTTATTAAATCTATCTTTTCTGTGAAAGTAAAACTGGAAAGAAGGCAATGTTGCTCAGTAGAAGGACAATTCACTGGTAAAACAGTATTTGGAAGGTGTAATATGAAGGATTAAATTTCATATAGACTGACTAATATAATCATTTCTATTTCACTTTCTTGACTTCTAATACAAATTTACCAAACTCTTAACACAAATTGAAAAAGTTAGTTGTTTTAACTCATTAAAATAGGTTAAATATGTTAGATTAGGTGGGATATCTAACTATATTTTAAGAGATAATTCAGAGAAATACTTATATATACTATGGAACAGTTAAACTTAACTTGTACTTATTGTGCTCAAATTAATCACCCTATTATCTTTATATTATAATTCTCTACACTTAAACACATTGTTTGTAATATATTAAAGGGTTGATACCTTAAAATAAGAATTAGATTAGCTTATGATATGATCAGTAAATCAAATTAACTTGACTCTAGATTAAAGATAATAGAACAACTATTTTTACAAACAGACAATGAATCAAGAATGTTAACTACTTAATATTTTTTGTGTTGTCATTTACAGAATATTTGTATCATATAAGTAAGTCTGAGATTGCACCTTGACATTGGATCTAGGTAGATATTAACCAAACTTTTGTTCCCTCTGATTTATTTTAGAAATAGAGACAGGTCTGCATGCCCTTGTGTTGAAGGTGTGTTGGTTATGGGCTTCTGCTCCAAGAATTGACTTCCCTGGACACCAGGATGGATTCAGGTGTGAGCTTTCAGCCTTAGGTGGGCTTTCTATGATACCTCACCTCCTGCAATTGTGATGCCAGAGGATGGTAAGTGACTCAAGATGCATCCTTTGAAACCTGCTCCAGCAGCTGAGATGTCCTTCCTCACGTTGACAAAACTGAGAAGTCAACTTAGGGTTTGGCTTCTGCTTCCTCCACTGCCTGGAAAGTGCCATTGTCAAGATCCCCAATGACTTCAGTTTTCCAAAGCTAGTAGTCACTTTTCTCTTTCTCTTCCCTTACCTCTAGGCAGCATTCAAAGTAGTTGACCTTTTTGTCTTCGATTTGACAAATGCATTCTCTTCAAACTCTTCTCTTGGCTTCTGTGACCCCACACAACCTTGCTTTCCCCTATTTCACTGGCCATCTCTTCTTCGGCTTCTTGTCTGCCCTCTTCTCAGCTGCTTTCAATGTTGGAGTGCTCTGAGGTTATTTCCCAGGCAAGTCTCTTCTATCTGTACTTTTGCCCTAGAGATTTCTACTCAGATCCTACTCTTTTAAATGCCATCCATATGATAATGACACATAAATTTCATTTCCAAATCCATTCTCTGGCTTCTGCATGTTTGACCTCCCTCTAAATGTCTTCAGAATCTCAAACCTCCCATGGTGGATAATTCATGATTCTCACATTCTACCAACTCACCTTCCATCCTGAATTATCTGCTTTCCTCTCAACCTTTTCTGAGTAAATAACACCACCATCAACCCAGAGCCAGTTGGAGGCATCAAAAATATTGGCTTTATCCCTGATTTCTCTCATTTCCTCAGCTTTTCTCAATTAACAAATCTTGCCAACCTACAGCCATAATGTACTTGGAGTCCCCTCGCTTCTCTCTACCCATTATTACCACCCTAATCCAAGACAATGGTCATGCCCCACCTCAATACCACAATTCCTTCCTAATCTGTCACCTAGTGTCCATTCTTGTGGGCAGTCACTTCCTGCCACAGCAGCGTTTGGCTTTTTGTTATTCAGGTTTGGCTTAAATTTAACCTCCTCCAGTGGTCTCTTCCAAGGGTAGTCATTGTCAAGTAGGCACCCCACTGAGATCTAATTTTGGTATATGCCTTCTATCTCCTGCTCTGTCTCACTCTCCTTATAGTTTTCCACAATTGGAACATATACCCTATGTCTTATACACCATTGTACCCCTAGAATCTTGTACAGAGCACATACTACTTGAGCATTTATTGAATGACTAAATGAAAAGTTAATTATGTATGCTGGAGCTTCTCTGAAGATTTTTAAATATTCTATTAACCCACAAACTCCCATGCATTTCAGAGTAGTTTCTATATTCTGCACTAATAGCTTACTGAGCTATTCCTAAAATGTACCAAAGGTTCAAAACTGAAGTCTTTGTCTTTTACTTATTGATTTGAAAGCCTTTATACAGAAAGATACTATCTTTATCTATCAAAATGCAACATTTTTAAATTTATAATTGGTACTTTAACTTTGTTAATAGAATTTAACATTTATTTAATTAACATTTACTTTTATTACTGTGTAGAAATAAACATAAATTTAAAAGTAACAATTTATAGTTAATTTAAATGTTATATTATTGTCTTTCATGTTATTTTACATCCCTCTTTATTTTTCCTTTTCAAGGATGATATGATTTTTTAAAATATTTTTTAATTGTAGATGGACACAATATTTTTATTTTATTTATTTATTTTTATGTGGTGCTGAGGATCGAACCCAGGACCTCCAGCATGCAAGGCAAGCGCTCAACCACTGAGCCACAACCCCAGCCCAGATCCGTTATTCTTTGGTGTATTTTATGCACATAATTTGCATTTGTGTGTCAAGAATAAAATAAAATAATTATAAAATGCTCAACATGATTCCTGGCATATGATGAACTTCTTTATTGATCTTGTTAATGTTAGTATTACTGTTCTTCTACTTATCTAATATTTGATGGGGTAAATACTTGTGACTTTTTTTTATTTCTTAGTCTAGTCTTTCAACTTCAAATACAATTGTGGTTGGAACTGTATTGAATGTATACATTATAGAATTGTCACATTTATAATACACAGTCTTCTCATTCAGGAGAGAAAAGGACTTGAGCAAAGGACCCATCTAAGCCATATTTGCCACTTGACCCACACAGATCACAAATCTATGCTATAGTAAGTCACCAAGTCAGTGCAGTTTGTTAGACAGTAAACTATAACAAATATACACCTAATTGGAGTTCCAAAAGAATGAGAGAATTAAATGCAAAGCCTAAAGCCATTAAGTACGGCAGGATATAAATGGATATATGTGGAATGTCTTGGACTTTTAGCTTCCAAAAACTGTGAGTTAAATAAGCCTCTCTTCCTTTTAAAGCATCAAGCCTCAGGCATTTTGCTATAACAATGGAAAATAGATTAATATACAAAGTATAAAATATCTCCTTCATGTTTCTTCAAAAGCACCCCAGCTTTTCCAACATCATTCGTTGACAGTCCATTTCTCAGCAGGTACCAGATACCACAGTTAACATATAGCAATTCACAATATGGATCATGGTATGCATTTGTCTCTATTTCTGGAATTTTTATTCTTTTCTACTCAGGTGTCTGAATGTGTTGTAGTAGTTTAATATTTGGCAGAGTTAGTTCTGTTTCATTATTCTTTCATTTCTTCCTCTTTTTTAGGGAGAATTTTCATGTTTAATTGTTGCTTCTTTATTTTACTACATAAATTTAGGAAAACTTGCCTACTAAAATAAATCTGTTGTATTGTCATCAAGACCACAATATATTAACAAATTAACTTAAAGGAAATTGATTTAAAATACTAATCAAGCACATGTCTTTCCATTATTGAAGTGTTTTGTATGTGTTCCTTCTTTCTTTTTTAATGTTTTCTTTGTATAGGCCCTGAAAATTTATGAAAAAATCAATTTGAAACTTTAATTTTTCCCACGCTTGGAATAGTTCCAATGACATTGGATTTAACTTTTTTGAAATGTTTTATAGAAATTTCTATAACGTTGTTTGGAGGTGGTAATTTTTTAAGAAGATCACCCTTTGACAACTGCTATTTATTCTTAGAAATTGGTTTGTTTACATTTTCTATCTTTTTTATGGTAATTTATTCATTTCATCCAGGTTTCTCAATTTATTTGCATAGAGTTGAGAGAAGTAATCTCAGAATTCTTTGAATGTCCTTCTTCTGGGGTTACTTTCCCATTGTCATATATTAATTTATGTGGTTATACTTGCCCTATGTTTTTCCTTTATAAAGGTAGCTAGTTTATACACTTTATTTTTTCTTTAAAGACTCGGGGTTCAGATCTGTTTTCAGTCTATCTTTCTATTCTTTAATTCAGCTTTGATTTTTCTACTACTTCCTTCTATTTCCTTCAGTTTGTTTTTCCTTTTCAAATTTTTTTAGTTGATAGCTTAACTCACTTGTTTTTATTCCTTTTATATGAATAATATAAATATTTAGAGCTATGATTTATTGAGCAGAATGTTATAATTATTATTATTTAATAATGAATAATTTTTTTAGAAATTCTGCAGTTTTAGTTTATAACAACTTCAAAAGCTCTTAAGAACATAATTTTTAATTATATTCTGAAATCTTATTAAGAATAATATATTCTTAAGTAGATATTAATAATATATTCTTAATTTATATAATATATGTAATTATATATTGTATATGGCATTACACTTACATATGATGTATATTAAGAATTTTTAAATTATTATATGAAAAGTCCCTTTTATTTTATGATTTGTTTCTAGTTTTGATTGTGCTTCAAAGTTATTTATAATAAAATGTACTGAGGATTATTATATGATCAAAATTTATAATCAGTTTTCATGACTTGTTCCATAGACATCTGAAAACAAAGTTGTCTTCGTTTTGAATTTGCAGGATCAGAATTCAACATGCATCATATCTGATTTTTTTAATAATGTTTTTTAGAATATATACTGGTGATTACTAAGGTTGGATAGTTGGGGAGATGTTGGTTAAAGGATATATGATTACAGTTAGATAGGAAGGATAAATTTCAATAGGTCTATTATACAGCAAAGTTATCACAGTTAATCACATTTGTAGTCTTGAAAATCATAAAGATAGTGGATATTATGTGCTGCAACCACAAAAATGATAACTATGTGAAGTAATACATTTGTTAATTCACTATATTTGACCATTGCCCAGTATATATGTACTTCAAAACATCATGTTATCTGTCAATAACATACAAGGTTATCTGTCATTTCTTTTTCTTTTTTCGTAACCAAAACTTTAACCCCAAGGATTCTTACAAAACATATTACAAATGGCAACATGAAGAAATACATCTTATACAGTAATTATAAGTTCAGCTATACAATATACCCTTAACCTGTCATGACACTGGTATTTTGAATAATCTCAAATTTTCTAGTAAAGAGTGTTGCTAAAAACCATGTATTCATATATCACATAAGCAATTTATATGACTTATAAACTTTCCTGAAGATTTTATAGCAATTGGACAGCATCTGCCTAATGTGAAGACTAGTTGGACTTTTAAAACCTCTCATGTAGTGTAAGGGCGCAGCTTCTACTTTTGTCTTCTGCCGTGCATTTGTTATCTGTCAATTATTAAAAAATAAAATTAAATTAAAATAAATAAATTAAATCCTATATTATTATATTTTTGCCCATTTATCCTTGTAATTTCTATCATTTCTGCTTTATGAATGTTATTGGTATTTTGATTGGTGCATGGATTTTCATGACTTTTCAAGACAGTTGTAGCTGTCAGTTGTCCCCTTTGGCATTATAGAGGACATGGGTTATAAAATACTTTTTATCCCAAATTCTGCTTTATCTGATATTAATATCTCAAGAACTACTTAAATTGCAACTCTTCTGAAAGTTTCAAATGTGTTCCCTGCATGCAGAGCCAAGTTAGATTTTTCCTTGGTCTCCAATATGAAAATAATTTTTTTAAAATTTTTTTAGTTGTTGATGGACCTTATTTCATTCATTTATTTAAATGTGGTGCCGAGAATTGAACCCAGTGCCTCACCATGTGAGTCAAGTGCTCTACCACTGAGCCACAACCCTAGCCCACAATTTTTCTTTTTACAGATGAGTCAAATTCATTTACTTTACACTTATTGATATAATAGATATGTCTAGTCTTAGCCATAGAGTTATAGGTTGTGTTTCCTGATGAGAACTATTTTTAAAAGTCTTTCCAGTTGATTTTGTATGTGATTTTTTTTTAATTTAAGAAGACCTGCACTTTTGTTTTTCTATTTACCTTTACTTATTTATATACTATTATTCCATAAGAAGACCAATGATAATATTGGAATGTTTCCTCTTTGTTTCCCTTTGTCCCTTTGTCTCCATTAGAAGTCAATAAAATTACATTTTTATGGTTTGTTAAATTGTCTTTTATTCCCAGTACTGTCAACTCAAAATAATGCCTTGTAACTTTTAGATATTATAGATGAGACAGTCTCCCTCTTTCTCTTCCACACTGTCCCAATATATTAGCTAATTAATTTTTACACTTGACCTTAGCCAAAAGAATTAAAAGCAATTAATTAATTTCTAAACTGTGAGCACACACAAGGTTGACTTTCTGTCACCCTTAATCTCTTTATTTGTTGGAGTCTCTGTTCTATTGTTAAATATATTTAATTCTTACCACAAATTATTATGCTATTGTTTCCCTAATCATTCTTGGTTAATAAAATTTATCCTTCAATAACCTCCTCAATAAGTTCCCATAGACATCCTATTTCTTGGTTTTTGATGTACTCAAATGTTTCCAAAATGTCCTTCAAGGCCTTTCCCTCTTAAGAAATCTTTTCAACGCCTTAAATTTTTTTTTACACCAATTTCTATTTCCTCATTTCTTCTTCCCATGAATTTCTACAGCATCTATTTTTCCCTTATTCTCTTACCAGTTCATATTTTGCAGTAATGACTTTACCTTTTTGCTTCTAGTTTCTTTCTTTTTTCCTTTTTATATTTTTCCATAATGCTAGGGATCAAAACCAGGGCCTGGTATCTGCCAGGCAAGTACTCTGCCACTAAGCCATGCCTTCAGCCATCTCTTACTTTTTTCAGTTGAACTGACTTAATATTTCATTTCCTTCCGTTTTATCTTTATCTTTCTTTAAGAGTTTGTATAGTCCTGCTTTGTGGCATTTTTTTTAAAGAAATAATTGTTTCATTATGTCCATCGTAGCAGGACATGGTGGCGCAGTCCTGTATTCCCAGTGGCTTAGGAGGCTGAAGCAGAAGGATGGCGTGTTCAAAGCCCACCTCAGCAATTTAGCGAGGCCCTAAGCAACTCAGCAAGATCCTGTCTCAAAATAAAATATGAAAAAGGGCTGAGGATGTGGCTTAATGTTTAAGCATCCCTGGATTCAATCCCTGGCACCAAAAATAAATAAATAAATAAATAAACAAACAAATGTCCATTGCAATGAACTGAATGTCTGTGTCCAAATTCATACGTTGAAACCCAATCTCAATGGGATGGTATTTAAAGGTGGGCCCTTTTTTAAGTAATTAGGTCATGAAGGTAAAGACTTCATGAATGAGATTGGTATCTTAATATAAGAAAAGGCCAGAAAGTTAGCTAACTCCACCCAGTGAGGGAATAGCAAGAAATGACTGTTTAAGCCATGAGGAGGCCCCCTGTCTACAATTTTTACCCTACAATCATCCTGACCTTGGATATCCAACTTCTAGATCTGAAAGAAATATAAATTTGTTGTTTAATCCACACAGTGTGTGGTACTTGTTAGAATAGCCCAAACTGACCAAGACATTCATGCTTTGTATAAATATCAAAGATTCCTTAGCATCATTTTCTGGAGTACATTGGTTTTCTTGACTGACATCAATGCTCATGTCTATCTTTTTCATGTAGTATCTTTTTATCAGAACTGTGCCAGTTTCTTTTTTTGATCAGTGAGATTTAATGAGGGAGATTTTCCTATGTGGCTATTTATTTGCACTTGTTTCCTATACAAATGTTCAGAGCACTGCTACTAAAACCTCTGGTGCACCCCTGTAATCCCAGTTGCTTGGGAGGCTGAGGCAGGAGGATCAAGAGTTTAAAGCCAGCCTAAGCAAAAGGGAGGTGTTAAGCAACTCACTGAGACCCTGTCTCTAAATAAAATACAAAATAGAGCTAAGGATGTGGCTCAGTGGTGGAGTGCCCATTAGTTCAATCCCCGGTACCTGCTCCGCTTCCCAAAAAAAACCACCAAAACCGCACTGCCAAGGACAGTTATTTTAACACATTGTAATTGAAAAAACACTTTGTATACATGCTCTTACTGTTATTTTTGTCCTGTCACTATCTTATGAACCAGACAGGGTAATTATTTTACTCATTTTTCAGATAAGGAAATTTAGAATCAAATTATAGCATTTTAACTGGGCGCGGTGGTGCACGCCTATAATCCCAGCACTTTGGGAGGCTGAAACAGTAGAATCACAAATTCAAAGCCAGCCTCAGCAATGGTGAGATGCTAAGTAACTCAGTGAGACCCTGTCTCTACAAAAAACACAAAATACGGCTAGGAATGTGGCTCAGTGGTGGAGCGCCCCTGAGTTCAATCCTCAATACAAAAAAAAAAAAATTATAACATTTTTCTGACTAGTTTGTAATCAGAACCTGCTCTGAGTCTATACTTCACTACTAAGTGTATAGAACTAAATTCTTCTCTTTGTACTTATCATAGTATCTTTCCTTTAGGTGCTTTTGGCAATGAGAAAAATTTTGTTGTTGTTGTTCTTGGGAAATGACTAGGTAAAAGAGTAAATTTATTTATATTTCATCTCCCTTTAATTTGAATTTTAAATTAGGTAGAATTGAGAGTGCTCTTAAGGAAATACTGTGCCTGTTTCCTGTACTATGGGTAATCAGTTGACTAGCTAGAATTTAATGTGCCAGGTCTCAGTTTCTTTACCTTCCTTTTTAATTTTTTTTTGTTTGTGTGTTTGTGTGTTTAGTACTGGGGATTGAACCCAGAGATGCTTTACCACTGAGCTACATCCCAGCCCTTTTTATTTTGAGACAGGATCTTGATAATTTGGTGAGGGTAACTTTGAGTTGCTGGGATTATAGCAAGCATCACAGTGCCCAACTAGTTTCTTTACCTTTAAAGAGCCTAAAGATATCTAAAACTATATTAGTTTCAGATATCTAAAACTAATATTCAAAGAGACTTAGTACTCAGTACCTACTGAACTGAAAAAAAACCATAACATCTGAAATTAAACACCAGATTGAATCACAAGATGAGACTTTCATACATTACCATTCTGCAGAAAAGATAAATGGAGTTTCCTTATAGGAGAAGACTGCATGTGAAGACAACAGGCCCTGTTCATTCTTCCTCCTGTGTCACCATCAGCCTTCCAGCTCCTCCAGTTCAATTTTACCCGGTTCCTCAAGGCAAGAGATACTAAAGTCTGAGATGATCCTATGTGACAAGGATCTGGAAAGGCTCTTCTTTCTTTTTTCTACATGTTGTTCCCATCTCTATGTTTCATCTCTCATTGCCTCTCTTTGAAATAACATTGACTATGATTATACTCCACTCAAACACACATCTCGCCTACTACATGCTGATATGGCATTAAGCACTGGAGTTAGTGCTTGAGAAATAATTCTTTTTGAAAGTTATTTTAAAATCTTGATCTATTCAGAGGAAAAACATCTATGGAAATTCAATCACTAAAGTAGGGAGACTTTCATGCAATAGCTTATTGTTATCTCCAATCTGGAAACGTAGCAACAAATATACTTTGTGGTTTGCACAGTTTTTGTTTATTATACATCATTTTCTCCTTCAGCCAGATTTGTGGCTTATAAAAATAACCAAATATTTGCTTACAAATTGTTATAATGAAAATCTGTAGCCTGCTGCAGTAAGATTCATGGTCATGATAACTTTGAAAGCATTTGTTTGCATTTGGAGTGTGGGAGAATAATTTAAATTTAAAATTTTTTGCATAAATTATTTATGTGTTGAGTCCACGATGCAGTGCAATTACTATAACATTTTTTAGAAGCAAGGCAGAAGTTTAAAATTTATAAATACCTTTTTACGTTTTGGCGGCACTAGATATAGTTTTCTAGAAAGCCGTATTTTTTGTTGTTTGAATAGCAGTTAGCTGTTTCCACTCTCTCTAACAGATGGAACCAAAGCATTGTGAACGTTTTTATTAAAACAGCAAATGAAGCTATGAAAGAAGTGTCACGTTGCCAAGTATTCATCTTGCAAATTAAATTCTACAACTTAGCAGGTGGTTTAAGTTCCCTTCAGAAATTTAAAATCAGCTTATTTCATTTCTCTGTGGTTTAACAGAGACACAGGTTCACTGCTGCATTCACTTACATAGAATCTGCATATTTCTTAGAATTGGCAGTTGGGAAAATATTTGCTAACTCTCACTCAGAACAGCTTATGATTGTCACATTTCGATGGTTGATTCTTCAATTTCCTTCACTATTAATTTCTACCATTTGTCTCTGGAGTCTGTTTGTAGGACTAAAGAATCCAAAAGTGTAAAGCCCACATTCAGTATGGTTTTTGACCATTTTAAAACCCTACATCATTGAACATACTGGCACTATCCTACTCAACATAGAAAACTTCAATATTCAGTTAGTCTGCTTCTGGTTTAGAAAATGACAGTAACATACAGTCATTCATTGGTCCTGTGGAAGATTGATTCCAGGTCCCCCACAAATTCCAAAATTCATGGATGCTTAAATCCCTTATAGAAAATGGTGTAGTGTTTGCATACAACCTAGGCATGCCTTCCCATACACTTGAAATCATCTATACATTACTTAAAATACTTTACACATTGTAGACACTATGTAAATAGTTGCTAGATTGTATTGTTTAGGGGTAAATGACAAATAAAAGTCTGTACATGTTCAGTTGGGACAATATTTTTTAAATATAAAGTTGATTGAATCCACAAATGTAGAACTTGCAGATAGAGAGGGCCTACTGCAATTGGTACTGCCAGGTCTCTAAGATTGTAGTGGTGAGCTAAGGTAAATCGGATATATGAAAGAGCTACTGTTAGTGGTACGTGAAGAATGAGAACTGCCTTTATTGCTTCTGATGTCACTGCCATAAGATTAATTTCACAAAAACATCATTTTCCCTGAACAAAAGTTTTCAATATTTCTCTATTACCTGCAACATAATAGTTATTATTCATCACTCACAGACTTCTTCAATTTAGCCCAAAACTCTTCTTCAATCACTCCTCAGAAGATTTTCTTCTTTTCCAGGTCAACTAATCTATTTATTTATTGTCTCCCAAGCTAGAAGTTACTTCTCTCTGTTCACATGTACTGATGCATCTTCCTTTGCCTCTTTTGATTATCGAAGTCCTTCTTTTCTCTTTGGATATAACTTAAATCACAGTATGGTGAAGTCCTCCTTAGCTATCGTAGCTTGCTTTCATTTCTTCTCCTTTAAACCTCTTCAGCACCCCTTCCTGCATAATAGCTTGCACTATTCTTTATTTTCCATGTATACATTCTGTCTCTCCAATTAAAATGTGAGATCCTGAAGGTAGAGATGCCCTCTTATATGCTTAATTACTAGCACCCCAGTGTTCAGGACAGAGTAGTCCTGTGTGTTAATATTGGAAGTTAACCAATTTTTCTAGGCTACCTGCAGAAATAGAAAACACCATAATGGCTAGCTCAAAGCCCTGAGGATTTAAAATTATAGCTAAGGTTTTTCTTGTCCAACATGCTTTCTTTTCTCCCTTCTCCTTACTTTTTTGTGGGCTCCATATTTCACAGGATAGGCCAGTACACAACCTTCAGATATTAAAAAATGCTAACAAAAATCTTACCTCACTTACACTGTATGGCCAGAGTGCTTTTGGCCCAGAGCTTTTCTCCATTTTACCATCACTTTGGAGCCCAGACTGAAATTGTAGCCTCTTTTCAGAGAATTGCCAATGAAGAGACAAAAGAATGAGGTGTGGAAAATCATTCACTGGCTCTTAAATCTTTTCTTTCTTTCTCTCTTTCTCTCTCTCTCTCTTTCTTTCTTCGTCTTTCTTGCTTTCTTTCTTTCTTTCTTCTTTTGTGGTTCTATGAATCCAAGGCCTAGTGTATGTTAGGCAAGTACTCTAACACTGAGCTATATCCCCAGCCCTAGCTCTTAACTCTTTCATAGAAGAAGCACACATGTACTGGCAGAAAGCAAGACATATAAGTCAAGGAAATACAATGTGAGCCCAGAAGTAAACTTTTACATCAATGGCCAATTGATTTTTCAAAAGGGGGCTAAGACAGTCAGTGGAGAAAGAAGAGTCTTTCAATTTTTGTTGAGATAACTAGATATTCACAGAAGAAGAATGGGGAGGAGGAGGAAGAGGAAGTTGAACCATCATTTTACATCATATACAAAAATTAACTCAAAATGGATCATAGACCTAAATGTTAAAGCTAAATATAAAACCTAAAATTATAAAACTCAACACAGGAATAAATCTTTATGACCTCAGGCTTCTTACTTATGACAAAAACAACAAAAGAAAAAGTAGATTGGACTTGGTCAAAAAAAATTTGAACTTCAAAGGACATTATCAAAAAGTAAGCCATTTGTGTACAATGAAACAGAACGCATTCTGCTGTCATGTATAACTAATTAGAAAACATTTTTAAAGGCTGAAAATGTTAAAAAAAGAAAAGTAAGGTAACCAAGGAAATGAAACAAAACATTTAAAAATCTTACTATCTTACAAGAGAATCAAATCCAGAAAATATGAAGAATGCTTACAAATCCACAATAAAAATGCAAACCAATTAAATGAGGAAAGGATTTAAATAGATGTTTACCCTAAGAATATATACAAATGGCCAATAAGGAAGTGAAAAGATGCTCCAAATCAGTCATCATTAGAAAAATGCAAATCAGAATCACAGTGAGATACCACAAAGGATAGTTAAATTTAAAACACAGAAAGTAAGTAGTGCTGGTGGAGAAGTAAGAACACTTAAACATTGCTAGTGGGAACATAAAATGAAGTAAGTACTTTGGGAAACACTCCATTACTTCATTGGCATTTCTCCCTACTGAGCCAGGGATCTTAGCAGCTTAAGGAAAACAGCTATCACACGACACAGCAATCACACTCCTGGGATAAAACCTCTCAAGAAATATGTATAGCAGTATTCATCAGAATAAGCTCAAAAATACAAACAAACAAATGTCCACGATTAACCCAATGTGGTGTATTCATATGACAAAATATTGTTTAATCATAAAAAGGAATGAAGTACTGATACCTGATATAAACCTTTTTATGTTTAAACATGTATAAACCTTGAAACACATGAAAGAAGCCAGTAACAAAAAGGTCACGTGTCATATGAGTTGTCAAGTCTAAGTAAACCGAGACAGAAAATAGATTACTAATGGCCAGGGAATAATAGGAGGGAGAAATGGGGAAGGACTGCCATAGATACAGGGTTTCTTTGGTGGGGAAAAACTGTTCTGGAATTAGTGATGATAGCTGCATAACTTTGTGAACATACTGAACAATTACTGAATCTTATCATTTAAGAGGGTGGATTTTATGGTATGTAAATTATAGCTCAATACAGCCTTTTTTGTGGGGGGAGAGGGACCGGGGATTGAACTTAAGGGCACTCCACCACTGAGCCACATTCTCAGCCCTATTTTGTATTTTATTTAGAGATAGGGTCTCACTGAGTTGCTTAGCATCTCGCCATTGCTGAGGCTGGCTTTGAACTCACTATCCTCTGGTCTGTCTCCCAAGTCACTGGGAGTCATGTGCCACCATACTTGGCCCAATACAGCCTTTAAAAAAAAACAAAAAGTGACACCCATCCATTATTTCTATTCACTTTCATTGATCAAAGAAAGTCACATGGCCACCAGTTACTCTGATGGGATGGGGAAGTACAATCTTTCTAAGTGCCTGGAAGAAAAGAGGAAATATTTGGTAAACAACACTAATTACTATAACAGAGACTCTCAGTCTTAGCCACACAGGAGGGCATAATTCTCAAGATAGTCTAATTGTAGTACTACACCTCGTGGATGCAATTATTGGTCTAGTAAAGGGCACATAACATAATCAGGCCAACCAGCCCCTCTACAGAACTAATGTATGTTACAGGCAGAAAAATGTTGTAATTTAGTAATGGAAGATGAGAGTCTAGAATTATTGGAAAACATCTTACTGGCCTTATGGAGAAAGCTTGCATCCAGCTGTGACTGTTCAACCCTAAGATGCAGAAGAAATTCTGATTAATAAGCCATTAGAAGCAAAATGGAATTCTAACCTTATAATTCTTGGCCCAGCAGATGTTGCACATATTTCCAGAGAAATCTTGACAGTATTTCTTCTTTACTGCCTTGTGGAGTCTCCTCTCTTCCCCACACTGTTTCCAATGCCTAAGTGGAAGGATTCCCCTTCTCAGGCTTTCATGTTCTCCCTTTTCTATAACTGCACGTTCCATCTCTAATGTTGCCCCCTGTCAGGGATTTTTAATGAGGTTTATTCTTTTATTGCTGGTGCTAAACAGCTTCTAATGTGACTACCTACAATTCTTACCTATTTGCATGTATGTGTGATCCTCTCCCTTTGAGAGCAGTCTGGATCTAGTGACTGGCTGCTGGCAATTAGCACACAGCAAAGTGATGGGACATCATTTCCAAAAACAAGTTATAAAAAGCTCTGACTTCTGATTGGTTTGTCTTCTGAGGCCACTAGTTACCCTACTGAGAGCCACCATAATGCAAAGTCTCACTTTGCAAGGAACTGAGGGGGACCCCAGCTAACAATCTACAAGAAAACTAAATCCTGCCAACAACCATGTGAGAGAACATGGAAGTACACACTCCTGGGATGAGTCTGAAGATTTCTGCAGCCCAGCTGATACCTCAGTTGCAGCCTATGAAAGACCCTGAAGCAGGAGACCCAATTAAGCCATACCCAGTGAGATAAATACTGTTGTGTTAAGTCACTAATTTTTTTGTTGGGGTATTTTGCTATGTAGCAGTAGATAATTCATGCAGTGCCCCTTCCTCTAACTCTTGGTGTTCTCTCTTTTTAGCTCTGGATTGGGAGTTGTTATGTTTATCTTTGTTCTAAAGAGCTCTTAAAAATGATCCATTTTTACTCCCTATTCCAGGCCTTACACCAAGTAGATTTACCTCAGTTCTCTTCCTTTCAGTATGCTACCTCTTCTCCCCAGTATTGCTGGGGAGGTCACAACACAGCTCATGCCCTCCCTAGTCTTAACCCTAGAATTTCAGCCCAATGTACACAATATTTTCCTCTCCTGACTAATGCTGCTTTCACACTTGATAGAACCTCATGCCTTCTAGACACTCTCCAACAGGTTCTAATTTTCAGGGAGCCAGTAGTTAATCACCCACTATAGGAATCTCAGGTAATGAGTTCTGGGAGTGGATGAGAACAAGAGAGTAGTAAGTGAACTGCAGAAAGGGCTTGAGTGGGCTTTGAATATGAAGTGATGTTTCTCCAGTAAGTGTCTGTTTCTGTCAATGCTACTTTCCATCATCTGATGACCCATCCAACTCTACAATGTAATGCCTCAGCTGCTTTGCATTCTTCCTCTCTGCTCCCCCCCACCCCCTGTCCTTGCTCACATCTGGGGTCCAGCCATGCTGTATTCCCTCCACTTGCAGGAATCTCATGCCTTGTACCTTTGGTATATACTTCCCTTTCTTAGAAACACTAATTTCTGGCTTCCTTTATGCATCAAAGTTAGGACTTCTCTCCATCCTGTTCCTCCTCCACAAACTCTCCCCCAAAGAATAGTAATATTGTTACATTTGGTCATCTTAAGCATTTTATTATCACCATGAGAGGAAGAAGCTTTCCCTAGTGCTGAGAAAAGAAGTCAAATTGTGCAGTGCATCCATGTGCAGACAGTCCTGGTTTCCTTGTCCATTGCTGAATAGGTACTGTGGACTCAGGGAAATACCCCTGCAGCCTTGACTTGACAGGGCTTGAGGTAGGTGGTCTGTCTCATGTGGGAGTCGGAGTGAAGTCTCATGTGGGAGTCAGCAGACGATGGCAAATAAAAATTTTGGAGCAAGGCAGTTTGGCGTGGCACAATCTCCACAGTCTAACCTCACAGTCCTAACTCAACCATTTCAGCTGATTTAGGGCCAAGCTGATCATTCATTCTGTCCATATATTTATCTGAAGGACTTTGCATAGATGGACCACAGGTTTTAAAAGAATTTGGTAATAATTTGGTAACCCAAGGCTCCCTGAACCAAGGTACCGGTCTCTTTATATATAAACGTATATTGACATCCATTTGACAAGATTTTCTTCCTCTGGGAAGTTGCCCTTAGTCCAGGCTGAGTTGGGCATCCTCCTCTGGGCTCCCATAGTAAGACTTGGTACTTGCATCTGACAGAGCACATAAGAGTTTTCTTTAACCCATGTGTTTCTCTATCATCCAGGGAACTTCTTTATAAGAATGATAACATTCATCTTTGTGTTCTCAATACCTAAGATGTTCTGTTCCCATCACACTTTTGTCAACATTTTATTTACTACATGAATCAAGGCTACAATACCCTGGCTTTTATCCAATCTTTGTCACATAAAGATGCTTGATTATATATTGTCTTGACTTATTCTATAAAACATAATACATTATCATTCATGACTCTCACTACCTCCTGCATAAAGGGAACTCTGTCATACTGATATCAATTCCAGTCCCTGTCTCAGCCCCTTTCCAAAAGGTCCAGATGGCCCCTGGTATCTATAAGTTACTGTGCTCTGCCTCAAATTTGAATGATATGGTCAATCTGCATATCAGCTTTCTCATGCAAGGAACTAATAAGTGTGAAATGTTCAAATCTGAGAGAGTTGACAGGTAAGCCTATGAATTCACCTAGGAAAACCCCATAAGCACACTCCCCACACTATGCTATGCTGCTCAACTGGCTTCTTCTATCTGGATCTTTAGGGTTCCTCTTCCCTGGTCAACACCTCCAATAGACACAACTAACAATACTCCTCCCATATACAACCTTAAATACTTGGCTTCTATGGGACTTCAGAAATATGTCTTCCCTCAGCAGCTGGGATCTACCCATCACCCTGTTCCTACCAGCCCTGCTTCCAGGGCATGAGACCTAGCTTCTGCCCTCCCTTGATCTGGTGACACTAGTGATATAAAAGACTTAGGTAGCTAGCACCTAAAATTCAGTAAGCAGTGACTAGTTCATTCCTCTTGTGTAACCTGTGGTCACTTGGAGATCCCCTCCCCCACAGGTCTGATACACATTTCCAAACCATCCTGTGCCTATGTGGAGTTCTCCCTGTGATTTCCCACAGCTGTCTGGGAATGCATTCATTTTGCTTCATTATCTCCTGAACATCCATCTCTACCTTTGCACCAGTTTCTGGAAGAAATCCAAACACATTTTGCATTTGTAATTGTCTGTAGATTTTTATTCAAGTTGTGATGCTGGAGAAGAGCAAGGGGGTGGATTTGTGTGCCCAAAACAGCCTTCTACTGTCTGGCTCTATCACCTTCTCTCACCTCTAGTGTCCTTCCAGGAGACCTGTCCTGCTGAGCAAAACAGGGCTATGTGTCTTGCCTTCAAAAGTTGTAGTTTAGAAAGTTTTCTCCTCATTATTTTTTTCTGGATGCATTTTTCTAATATGATCTGGTTCTATATCTAATAACAGTTTCCTCCTCTATAAATCCCTCTACTTCTACCCATTCAACCACCCTCCCACCTACAATGAAGTACCCCTTTTGTCTTTATGGCTTGCTCTACAACCAGGCTGCATCTGTGAGAACTTGGATATATTGACCTGTGCCTCAGAATTTGGTCCCCATTCCTCTGGTTGATAGAGCAGTATTTATCCTTAAGCCCCCTTTTTGGAGGGAAAATCTAACAATTGCCTGAAACAGCAAAGCTTTTTCTCTTTTCTCTTTTCGTAGGATATGTGTGCTGAGCCCCAGGCGGTGTTTCCTCCAGAATCTGCAAGCAGGGAAGCAGATTAATCAAAGAGATCTTAAGCAGACACTGTTTGTTTTGCATGAACAAACAGCAATTGCTCTTTGTTTAAATTTAATAGTTAAAAATGAACAGTTCTGGTGATAATTACCACATATTTATATTGGCATTTTACCTTTTTAAGTTCTAGAAGAACAGCAGTTTAACGCAATTGATTCATGTTTATCAAGTCAAAGGTTAAGTACTACTACATTTTAAAATTAGAGAAGACAGTGAATTTAAGAAAATGCTAAATTAATAGTCATGTAAATATGTACATCTTTTGTTGGGGCGTGGTGAGGGTGGTGAAGAGAGAAACAAGAGGAACAGTAGCTGAAAGGAAGTACATTTGCTTATTAAAACTGAGGAAGGTACACAGAAATCAACATTCATTATTGCTGTTCATATTTGCACACGCTGACTTTGGTCATTGGACCAACAAAACATGTTTGCCATAGAAGACACTGCAGTACAGACCAAATTCTACAAACTCCTCACCATAAAACTAATCCCACTGATACAACCTGTACCACTAAGTGGAAATGTCAACAGTAGCATTTTAATAAGAATGTTGTTAATGATAATCTCATGGTTTGTGAAATAAATTGCTGGATGAACAATGGTACATACTTGTAATCCTGTTTCTAACCACCACCCAAAAGAGCTTTCTTTTCATTGTGACAATCTATTTGTGCCTCTCCTTAGAATGTGCCTTGCCAGTGCCTGGTAGGCAAGTATTTTAATTAAAACTCATCTATATGGAAGCTTCCTACCTGTTCCTAGTAAATAATTCTGAAGAGAAATGCTTGAAATGAGACCAAGTTATGAAATGGAAGTAATTACCAATCTGGAATTGGAAATAGAGTAGGTTACATATAATTTGCTTATAAAAATCTGTCTATAGTTACTTTTACTTTAGATATTTAGACATAATTCAAATTATAGAATTATACAACTGGAAGAACTTTACAGGGTATCAACCTCTCCTCACTTTCTAGATAAGGTAACAAAAGGTTAATTATGCACCCAAGAACACACAACTGGAAGGAAACTAACACATAAAACTTCTGATTTCTAGATTAACATTCTTTCTACAACCTCAGTGCTCTAGCAGTAAATAAAATTAATTTGAAGTATTAAGCTTCATTGTATTTTAATAGATCAATTTTCTAAAATAATTAAGATATCAATATTTCAACCAGTGAAACCATTGACTCTGTGTGGATATATTTTTATGTTTATAGTATTTTGCATTTTAATATTCAAGATGTTCTTTCCATAGACCTAATTTTCAATCCCTACAATTACTCAAGGTTGAAGGAAGGATAAGACATAGACTTTCAATATTTGCATCTTTTATGCCAAATGAGAATTCAAAAAATTAGTTTCAGTGAGGTTTTAATATTAAAATATGACTTGAATTGTAGAATACATTAATGAGAAATATATATTCATTCTCAGATAAGTAAAATGCTTATTCCATTATTCCTAAGATGATTTTTGTTGTTGTCTTATAAGATTAGGTTGCTGATTCCATTTTATTAGAAAAGTACTTTACAACACTAGTTGAACAATACTTCATACAAATAATCTTACTTGAGAATTTGAAATAAGTTGGTGACTCTCTGACAATTAAAAACTGAAGCAGCCTTTATATATCACTGTATCAGATAAACTGCTTCTAGCTACAAGTAACAGAATTCCTCAATTAAACTGACTAAACAACAAGGAAATGTATAAATGCACATAACAGACAGTTTGGTTTGGTAGATTTGGTATCTCAATCATGTCCTGAAGGAGTTTGGTTCCTTCTATCCCTTTTCATTGGTGTCCAAAGCATCAATTCCATCTTTCATGAGGTAGATACTAACATTATCTCCATTTTATAAGTAAGGAAATGTATGATCTTAAAATGGTGCTCATGCCAGGAGCAGTGGTGCACACCTGTAATCCGGTGGCTCGGGAGGCTGAGACAGGAGAACCCTGAGTTCAAAGCCAGCCTCAGCAATGGAGAGACGCTAAGCAACCCGGTGACACTGTCTCTAAATAAAATACAAAATAGGGATTGTGATGTGGCTCAGTGGTCTAGTGCCCCTGAATTCAATCCCTGGTACCAAAACAAAAAAAAGAAAAAAATAGTGCTCACATAATCATAAAAGACTGACAATAGTACAGTAGCCTTCCTTATCTGCAGTTTTGTTTTCCAGTTTCAGTTACCTACAACTACAAAACATTTAATAGAAAATTCCAAAAATAAACAATTCATAAGTTTTAAATTGTACACCATTCTGAGTAGTGTGATAAAATCTCACAGTCTCTCTGTGTCCCATAAGGGACTGAATTATCTATCCCTTTTTCTCCTGGATCCATGCTATCCACCTATTGGTCATATAATAACCATATTGGTTATGAGATCAACTGTCCTATTGCAGTACTTAAGTTCAAGCAACCCTTATGGTAGTTACCTAATGCTACATCACAATGCCTACGTCATTTACCTCATTTTGAATGCAGTAACAGAAAGATATTTTGAGAGAAAGACAGTACATTCACCTAACTTTTTTAATTATTATAATTGTTATATTTTATTATTGTTAATCTTGTATTATACCTAATTCATAAATTAAACTTTATCATAGATGTGCACATACAGAAAAAAAAAAAACATAGTATAATGTGTTTGTGTGGGGCGGAGTGGGAAAGCAGGAGAGCATGAGGAAGGTACATCTACTGCCTGAGGCATCAGCCCCTAAATATACCCATCATCACCACTGATCATTTGTTTGCCCCTCTGAAAGGAAGGGAACCCAGAAAATTTAATGTAGGTGGGCCTCCATTGACCTAGTCACATTCTGGAGATATAGAAGAAGAGGATGGAATTTTGTGATCAGCAAGAAGTCTCGACCCTTCTCCAATTTTGTTCTGCCAACTAAGTAGTCACACTTGCTTACTCTTATCTTCTCCAGTTTTCACCAAGGGTCTGGTACTTGCTTCTGTGCACTCCTCTCTGCCTGCACATGGCCAACTCATTCTTGTTCTTTGGTATCAGTTAAAATGTCATCTTCACAAAGAAATCTCTCCAGAAGCACCCTACCTTGAGCAGACATCAGTCTACTTTACAGAGCCTTGTATGCTTCCTGTTTTATTGCTTATCATGATATATAACTTTTAAAAATATTAATAGCTGTCTCCCTTGCTAGCAGGGAGCTTGATCTGGGAAGGAACCACATCTTTTTTTCCCAAGTGTGTATAAGAGAGCGTAGGAGATGATTTTTGTTCTTGACTTGAACCCATTTCCCTTGCCTTCTTCCTTACTAGCAGAATCACAATTTAGTTGAAATACCAGAAGATTTTATCTGAGGGAAGATGGAGCTAGTGGACCAGGGGCAGGCAGCAAGTGATCCAATTCTGGCCATTGAGATGCATCCAGAAATCTGCAAAATCTTCTGGGATAGTTTTTCTTCCTTAATGATAAAGAGACGACGAGGGGCTGAGGTTGTGGCTCAGTGGCAGAGTGCTTGCTTCACACGTGTGAGGCACTAGGTTCGATCCTTAGCACCACATAAAAATAAGTAAACAAAATAAAGACACTGCATCCATGTATAACTAAAAAATACTTTTAAAAAAAGAGAGAGATGGTGAGAAGAAAATCTGCCCTGCATTTCCCGGTTTCCCACCTTTGAACATGTTTGTTTAAGGGTAAGTTGTATGGAGTTGCAAAAGCTACATTGAAGCCATGAGGGAAAGATCCAGAGAACTGCAGAGAAGCCAATCCTGAGAACTGACCTTACTAAGCCACTACACTCACTTATTGATGACCTACCAATTGTCAAGGGAATAATAAAAAACAGCATATATATTTAAGCCACTTTCTGTGGATGTGGTTGAATGCAGACTGATTTTGAAACTGAGCATATAGCTTGACACATACTGGAACTCTGTGTTCAATTAATTTTGGTATTTGTCATTTTTAATAACAAAAGGATACATAGCTAGGATAAAATGGGAAAAGTTGAGTCAAATATCAGGTAATTTAATCAACATAAAAACACAATTTTGTTTTTGTTAAATTTGGGGGATTGAGGAGAGAAATAGGAGAAAAGAAATGGGTACAGAGCATATATTAAACAGACTGGCTGTCTTTATTAGCCAAATTATACCAATACTCTTTCATTCTTTTAAACAAAAATGTAATGAACTGGTTGTGGTGACACATGCCTGTAATCCCAAGCTACTTGAGAGGCTGAAGCAGGAGGATCATGAGTTCAAGGTTAGTTTTGGCAACTTAGTGAAAACTTACCTTAAATTAAAATAGAAATGGAGCTGGGGCTGGGACTGGGGCTGGGGCTCAGTGGCAGAGCGCCAGCCTAGCATGTATGAGGCACTGGTTTCAATCCTTAACACTGCATACACAAATAAATAAAATAAAGGTATTCTGTACATCTACAACTGTAAAAAATTTAAGTTTAAAAAATAATAATAATAAAATAAAAATGGCTGGAGATGTAGCTCAGGAGTAGAATGCTTACCTAGCATGTGTTTGTGCCAGGCCTGGGTTCAAACCCAGTACCACACATGCACACACACACAAAGTAAGGAAGACTTACTACTTTACAAAGTATTACATTAAAGAAACATACTGTTTTAAAATATGGGATTTGAATTTTAATTCAAGGAAGTCACTAATCCACCCTTGATTTAAATCATTTTTAAAAGAGGAGATATTTTCAACTTTATGGGTTGGTATGATACAAAAATGAGATAATGTATATAAAATGTTAAATATAAATGTGCCTAGCAATAGGTAACAATAGTCTTAGGATCATCATCATCATCATTATTATTATAATTATTATTAAGCATAGCTGAGAGAAATGGGATGTAAAGATAAAAAATGTATAGCCTCTTTCTATAACTAAAATACTAAAGAACATTTAAATAATACAAAAGAACTTATGAATGTGAAGGAATGAAAGACTTTTTTCCTTGGAGGATCAAACAATGTTTTGGGAGAAGAGAAGACATTTGCTGTGGACCCTGTTGTTGAGAGGCCTGGGCCCAGGAAACAGATTCAAGATCTCAGCAGGTGAAAGAAGATGCAATTGGGGTAGTAGATATGCTTTATTCAGAGGCAAAAATAGGTCCTAGCCAGCCCTCAGCTCCAGCATCAGCCCCAAGCCAGTTCCATTTAGCCCCCTGAGTCATTTCCATAGGCCTTTTTTATATGCAGGCCAACAAAAGAAGGCACACTGCCAACAGGTTACATCAGTTGGTGCATGCTTACAAGCTAATGTTTATGACCTTGAGTACGTACACTGAATCAGAGTTTATGACTACACATTGAAAACATAGCCCACATGAAGCCTCAATCAGGGAGCCTAATGACAGCTATTTTGGGTTGCCCTACAGACCTTTAAGGAAAGGTTGAATTTGACATGTAGAGATGAGCGGGAAGCATCCATCCATGCTATGGTGCCTACAAGTGGGAAAGAAGAGAATTGGATCATAGGCTTCAAAACATGGTTGAAGGAAGGCATGTATTTTAGTCCATTCCTGCTGCTATGACAAAATGCCACAGACTGGGTAATTTACAAATAATATAAATTTATTTCTCATCATTCTGGAGGCTGGGAAGTCCAAGATCAGGGTACTGGCAATTTCAGCATTTGCTAAGCATCCAGTCCCTGCTTCCGAGATGGTCCTGAATGCTGCCTCCCCTAGAGGGGAAAAATAGTTTCCTTATGTGGCAGAAGGGGCAGAAGACCAAAAAGGGCATAGGGTGAATCTTTCAACATCTCTTATAAATTCACTAATTCCAATTTTGAGCACTTTGCCTTCATGATCAAATCACTTTCCAAAGGCCTCACCTCTTAATATTATCCTCTTGGCAATTAAGATTCAACCTGTGAATTTGCAGGGACATATTCAGACCATAGCAGCAGGAAAGTACAAGGCATGTTTGGGTCATGACTAATAGCATGGTTTGGCACCACTATGGATTTACTGAGGAGGCCCATGGAGATGAGACAGGGAAAGTGGAAGAGCTACCTCATGAAGGTCTCCATGAGGAAAGCTAGGCATTTGGGGCAGGCACTGAGATGCAGTGAAAGGGTTTTGAAGCAGGGCAAGAAAGTGAGATGATAAAAATAGAGCATTCACTGTAACTAGATCTCCAACAGACAGTTCCTTCTTTTGATTTCATAACTTTAATAGATGATGACCATCAGTTCTGACAATGTAACACACAAGTCTTGGCAATGAGCTGTAAGAGAAGTCTACTGTGTCCTTGGGTGGGAGTGTTAAAAAGAGAAAGAAAAAGTTGAAATCATCTTGCTACTTCCTTCTCCATCTGTCTTGCCTTGCTGAACTCATGCTGTGAATTCTTTAAGGATGGGGGGGTCCTCAAGAGCTTCCACAGTAATCTTGGCTCTATGAGGAAAGATCTCATTAATGTACTGAGGGTGACTAACTAGGAAGATTCAGGGTCCTTGATAATTGAACTGTTAATCAATTATCAAGAGTCCACCTACTCTTGGATGGCTAATTAAGTAAACAGCAGATATAATCTAAGCCTCAACTGGTCAAGTTTCCCATGTATTATAGATACAACATTCTAACTGATGCTGAGAAGGATGTTTCAGGAAGGTTTGTAAGGGGGTCAATGGCAATGGATTAATGAAATTAAAGGCAAGAGGTTTAAAAAACACACACGCTATTACTGGGTTCCCTATAGCCTGCCAGAGCAGGGACCCACCAGGCCCCGGCTGCATTGGTTCCTCTGCTGCTTCCCTCAGCCACAAGCCCCCAGCAGCACTCAGGGAGTCCTCCCTGGTCCAGGTGGGCAACATGCCAGTGTTTTTAGTGATGTCCCTGCCTCCAGCCCAGAAGCTATGGAGGAGATAAGGTAGCTTCTTAATCAGATGGGGAAGCCCAGTTCAAAGGATACATAATACAAGGATGACTTATTTCAGAAATACGAGCAGTTCCCCGAAAGCAAAGTGGACACCACCACTAGCAAGCAGCAACTTGGCAGTGAGGAGCACCTATGGGTGGCGACCCTGACCCTGCTCAGCCTAAACAAGGTGAATCCCCCTTTCAGATTCTGGCTCATCCAGTTCTATGTGGTGTTGGAGAACCCCCTGTGCTCACCCAGCTTCTCCAGCCTGTGGGTTTTGCACTACACATTCAGCCTGCTGGAGAAGGGGGCCATCAACCTCTTCCTCTACCCATGGAAGGAGCTCCAAGTATATAGACCTACACAAGTCCTTTTGTTTACTATGTGAAATCAATTACTGGAAAAGGACATTGAAACCATCACGAATTACCTTGGCCATGTGCCTGAATTGATGGCTGTATTTAAGCTCAAGGAGCTTCTAGAAATCCTCCAGGTGAAAATGATCTCCTTTGAATTCTTTCTGGCCAAATGCTGGAGATTCACTTGCAAGTGAAAGACAAGAGCCACTTTGAGCTAGATGGCGTGAGTGAGCACAAGAGCTGCAGAGGACATGCATGACTGTTCATATGCACTCCATCAACTGGCCTAGAGCAAGGAACATCTGACCATGTCCATGGCCTGCGTGGCACTTCAGAGGTCCACCAGTGAGTGGGCAGCCAAGGACTACTACGAGCCATCCAGATCTGGATGATCAGATCAGATCATCCAGATCAGCTGCCACCTATGGCAGCTACTGGGAAAGCAAGAAACCACCCCTAAAGGCTTCATTGAGCTTGCAGAAGGAGCCCATAGCTGCAGACTAGAGGGACAACATGAAAGATGAGATCATCTGCCCCTTCCTACTCCTGACCATGTCCAGTTCCACCAAGAGCAGCCTGGATGACATGGATTTGATTCTCCTCTCTCCAAGTGCCAAAACTGTGACCTGTCTTGTAGCACCTCTCTCTGCTAGCACTGTGACAGCCTCCTTGCCTGTCCTTCAGCCTCCAAGTCCAGCGCCTTCCCCAGAGAGTCCTCTGCCCAAGACAATATGGCCCAAGGGACACCTCTTCAGGAGTACACAAGCCAGATGCAGTGCCTCTTTCGGGTGCCACCCCTCCACTCAAAGCCTAAGCTCTCTACCATGAAGGGCCTTCCCAGTCCAAGACCTCCACCATGGCCACTTCCTGCTGCTACTTCTGCAACCATCCAGGTGCCAACACCACCTGTCTCAGCACATACCATTACAACTATGCTGCAAAAAGAGTTAGCTGTACAAATTCACACCCAACAACCAGCTGAACTAAAGTCCACCCAGTTCTGCCATCCTTGCACCTTCTAGTTTCCTGGTGACACTACTGCCCTTCTGAGTTTCCTGGTGAAGTAGTATGGATGCGATATCAGAAGCAGAGAACTGCACTTTATCTTGTTGGTTGTGCTAATGTGAATCCATGTGAGAGTTCACTAATGAGTGCTTTCAACTGGTGGCTGCCTTGTCTTCTGGCCAGAGAGAGGATGACACTTTCAATCAGATTGATTTTTGGTAATTTCTCCACTCTCTCTACTCCCTGTTCAATCGGGTTTTGTTTTGTTTTCTAAGAGGGTTTCTATCCTGAGACTCTTCCACGCCTATCCTTCCCACTGTGAAAACACCTTGGACTGGGAAGGCCCTTCAGGACACCTCCAGATGCCCACCTGAAACAGCATGCTAGAGGTTTGTTGGCTTAATATGAGCCCTCCTGCCATACTGGGCCTCTCCTGACAGCTCAGCCCTTTGGCTATCCTGTGCCCAAATACAAGGATCCCTAGCCAGACTCCGCCCCCACTCTCCATTTCCCTCTGTAGGTGTCAAAGATGAACCAAGTCCAGCATTAGCTGAAGGTCTCTTGTTGCCACCACAGCTCAGTCTGCCAGTGGTGTCTGTGAACATCACCCCAGCATTGAAATGCAGGCCTCTCACAGCAGTACTGACTTCTCCCCTTTCTGTTGTTTTCACACATCCCTCTCACTGTACTGTAAATAGCTGTTTTGAGGATTTAGTTTAAATAAATATTCAACTTGCTATGTGTTTCAAAAAAATATTCAATACATCTTGTGTATAGTTGTTAGATTAAAACATATATAACACTTTGCATGGAAAATGTTGTTCATCTGTTCCTCATAAACCTCATCTGAGGTAAATACCATCATTATTCCCCTTTTCCAAATAAGGAAACTGAGTCATAGACAGGTGAAAAATTTTTCTCAAAACACAGAACTAGTAGATAACAGAATATTTAACAAAGCAGTCTGGCTCTGGAGCCTGTGCTCCTAACCATTGGTATGTATTTAATTTACACACAAGTATTATCCTACTTCTATGTAACAATTCTATAAGGAAAATCCCATGGTATTGGCCATTTTACAGAAGGAAGTGTTTTAGTCAGCTTTTTCACTGCTGTGACTAAAGGATCTGAGCAGAACAACTGTAAAAGAGGAAAGGTTTATTTGGGGGGCTCACGGTTTCAGAGGTCTTAGGCAATAGAAGGCCAACTCCATTCCTTGGGGCCCCAGGTGAGGCTGAACATCATGACATAAGAATGCTGCAGAGAGAAACAGTTCACATGATAATCAGGAATCAGAAAGAGAGGTCTCCATTTGCCAGATACAAATATATACTCCCAAAGCCATGCCCCAATTCTTACCACTTGCCAGGTACAAATATATACCCCAAAGCCACAGCCCAATTCCCACCTCCACAGCCATACCCTACCACTTCAATTACCACTCAGTTAATTCCTAGCAAGGGATTAATTCACTGATTGGGTTAAGACTTTTAATAACCCAATCATTTCTCCTCTGAACCTTCTTGCATTGTATCACGTGTGAGCTTTTGGGGGACACCTCACATCCAAACCATAACAGGAAATAATGTAAGGTCACAAGGAACGGAGCAGAAAGTCAAGCCCAGTTCCATCTGTCTCCAAATTTGCAACAGTGATAACAAATTCCCAGTTAGAAGACCATATCAGTACTAGGTAATGAGATCCTAAATCAGGTGGTCACTTCAGAAATGTAAAGGAAGAAATTTATGTAACATCAGATTGTGAAGAAAGGTTATATAAGAATTATAGGTAGTATATACGTAATAAGAAAGGATGAAAGATGATTCTGTCTTTTCAGAGCTCTGTTAAAACACAGGTATACTTTTTAAAGAAGCCTAGAAAATGAATATTTTAAATTTATAGTTTAAGTGAATACTTCAAAGTCATTGTCAGCATATCCAATGAGCTAGGATAAACTCCAAAGGTAGGTATAATGATTATTACTTTTTTAAGTGGCAATTTCTATGTGCATCTAAAAACGTGGTCCACTAGGAATGGATCACTTCCTTAAGGCAATTCTCAAACAGAGGTCTCTAATAACCCACCTCTCCCCAGAAGTAGGGTGGAATTGCTTGCCCTCACCACCCTCTCCCCTTGTCACACAATTTTCCTCAGTGTAGGACAAAATAATAATCCGGAAGAACTTGACATATTATATTGCCATGAGAGAAGTCTGGTGATATCCACCAGGTCTCAATGTCCTATTTCTTACACTTCCTTTCCAGGGTCCACTAGCTCCAATCCTTAAGCACTTTGTTCTTTCCTCTTTGAGTACCTTACTTCTACCAGCAGGCCAAGGCAGATGATCTTTTTTAGTTACTGTAATCACTGTAGAAGTTTAGCTCTAGGTAGAGGCTTTGATTTTGGACTGATATTACTTTTTTATCTCCACCTGGAGCTCCATAGGTGGCCTCCAGGAATTCAGCTTAATTCATTCAAAAAACTTCCATTAAGCATCAACTAAGTGCCAGGCACCATGCTAAAAGTTTAAGACCTATAAAAGTAGCACTTTTCAAACTGTGAAGTGCATAGGAAACATCTGGGCATCTTGTTCAGAATGCAGATGTGAAGACAGATCTGGGATGGGGCTTGAGGTTCTACATTTCTACAAGACTCCCAGGGGAGGCCCATGCAGCTAGTCCTAGGACCACAGTTTGAATAGCAACAGAGGAAGATAGGAATGTAGCAGATTAAGTTCAAAAGGAAGTTATAGATGCTATGATAAAATGTGACAATGGAATGGAAGAGGGGAGTGTCTCCCAGATCTCTGGTCAGCTCATTCCTCAGTAACTTCCCCTGGATGCTCCTGATTCATTTCAGTATTTCTAGCCCTATTCTAAATCTCTGCCATCAACTCTGGCTCCAAATATTTACTGAACACCTACTAACAACTAATATTTTTCTCTCTCCATTGGCAAAAACATCTCTCTGCTTGGCTATTTTCTCCTTTGGGTCCCTCCTCCTTTATTTCACTTAAACCTTTACAGAATTCTCTCGTTTTGTCTTCTAACATTTCATCTTTGGTCATCAGTCACCCCTAGGAAAGTTTCATTTTCCATGGGGAAGTACTGGGAAATGAAATCTACCAAATTATGTTTCTCCATGTATGAATATACCACAAGGAATCCTGCTTATATGAATAATTATAATGTACTGTAATTGAAATAATAATAAAGAATAATAATAAAAGGGAGATCAGTAGAGTAAAGCAAACAGAGAGAGGGAGAAGGAGAGGAAAAGGAAAGAGAAAGGAAAATGAGATTGACCAAATTAGGTGCATGTAAAAATGTGGCATAATGAATCCCACTATTATGTATAATTATAATGCACCAATAAATTTTTTTGAAAAAGTTCCATTTTCCAAGCATACAATACCAAATTTTATGCTCTCATTTTTATGAACAATGATAGTGTATAAACGCATATACATAAACATATACACGTATGTGTTGATTCTTTGCATATAATAATAGCTAACATTCATGGGGAGCTTAATATATGCTGAGTAATACTATCTTATAAAACTTAGGTTATAGATACTGACGTTACCACATTTTGTGGATTGAATGTACTGAGACACATGGGTTATGGTCACACTGCCATGTAGTGGTATATGTATGATTTGAATATAGACACCAAAGTCTTTAGAGAATGATGCATTTTAAGATAAAGCGAATTATCTTAATTATCTCACCTTTGTGGGAGGGCTGGGAGTGTGTGCCTTACTTTCCTATGGCATGGAAAACATCATAATATGGAAGGAGTCAGACATTTTCTTGTCTGCCTGAGTGGAAAGATATTGCGGGAGATCTGGTATCTAACAATCATTCTTTCAAATCTGCTTTAATGACTGTGCCCTGGTAACTTATTTCCCCAAAAGAGTCACACACACTCTTGATTCAGCTCTGCCTTATTTAGATGAGAGATTCTCTTTTATTTGATGCTTTAGTTTATGATCAAGTCTCTTAGTCAAGAGTCTTGGGATGCAAATACAAATTTTGGTTTTGTAAAATCATCCGGGTTTAACAGTAAAGCTGATCTCAATGGAGAATTGTATAATATTGGGTTCCTTTTATGCTGTCCCTATAATTGAATTGCCTTTTCACCAAAAGGATTATTTTGAACTCATGGAAAACTTCTTTAAAAAAAATGACAATAAAAGCCCAAAGGACATTCAATATGAAACCAAATTAGTATGGCATTAAAGGATCTAAGTTAAATCCATGAAGGCAAGAAAATTCAAAGCAAGCTTTTAGGAGTAAAATTCCTTCAGTCTCATGCTTCACTGCATGTTCATGACTGCTCCCTTAAACATATAGAAAGGAGTAGAGGCAGTTAAATTATTTAGCTGACAAGGACGCCCACGGACCTTTCCACCAATGAAGGAACTCAAAATATTGGTAATAGAGGAGGATTGTAACGCAATGATCCAACATTTTTTTCAAATGCAGCCTCTCTTTATTACTGATCTCCCATCTGGTTTTTGTCTTTAGTATTTTCTTCAGCATGCTTCTTGAAAGCTATCTTTTGTCCATCAAAATAATTTCATAAAAAATGAGATTCCAGGAGCTGGAGTTGTGGCTCAGTGGTAGAGCGCTTGCCCAGCATGTGTGAGGCCCTGGGTTCAATTCTCAGCACCACATATAAATAAATAAAATAAAGGTCCATTGACAACTAAAAAACATTTTTTTAAAAAAAATGAGATTCGGGGGATATACCTCAGGGGTGGAGTGCTCACTTAGCATGTACAAGGTTCTGGGTTTGATCGATAGCAATGCACAAAGAGAGAGAGAGATTACATTTCATGCACTGTAACTATCACCACCACCTCACCCACAGCCACCATGCTTCGCAGGTTCTGTCTCTTCATCTTTGTTTTCCATCAGCCAATTCTAACAAAAAAAAAAATCTTTCCTTGTTTTCCATTCGTCCCCCTCAATAAGACCTGAAACACAAATTCATTTTCTATATTAGTGCCTTCACCAGTTCTCTGTACTGTCCTAATTGTGATGCACACCTGTTTTTCAATATACATGCCTGTGGGGTGTTCTAATAGAATAAGTAGTCAAAAGATAGTGGGATAGTGTTGTTGTTTTTTTCTGTTTCATTAGATCATTCAAAGGGCCTTAAATTTACCTGCAATGTGCTTCACATTGAGCCTTAAACAAAAAAAATGTTTCTTGGGGCTGAGGTTGTGGTTCAGTGGTAGAGCACTTGCCTGGCATGTGTAAGAACCTGGGTTCAATTCTCAGCACCACACATAAATAAATAAATAAATAAATAAATAAATCCATTAACAACTAAAAAATGTTTTTTATAGCTTCTTATAGCAAAGTAAGAATACAGGAATCATTTCCATTAATAAGAGATAACTCTTTTCTGTAAGTTACAATAACCCCTGTCAGCTCTCCAGATTCTCTTTTCATGGTAACTAGAGAGTACCCCTGCCTCCTGTGGCTCTGATGAGTTCAGGGTACCTAATATTGGGAACAATTCCCTTTCTCTCAATCACTTCGGTAACGGTTTTGGTTCAGTCATGTACACAGTCCATGCAATTCAGAACATCATGGCTAATTTCCCCCACCCCTTTCCTTCTTCCTCCACCCCTTTCCTTCTTCCCTTTGGAATCAAAATGTTCTGAAATTTGATAATTTCCCTCATACTGTTTCAACTAAATATATTAACCTTTCCTTTCTGGCTATTATACGTGCTACAGAAATAACTGGGACAGTGGAAACTCATCTAGATAATATCTTTTAACATTAAGTCTAGCTAAGTAACAGAAGTATGTTGATTAATCTTCATTATGCACAACTTCTAGCACAGTAGCTCTTCCTACACTCTATTTCAACTTATTCAAGAAGTAATGCAGTTCTGCAGTTTGTTCACAAGATGGCACTATAAGTTTCTGTATTTATTATCAAGCAGGGAAATTCGATTCTAAAATTTATAGTTAAATTACATAAATTGTAGGTGAATATTAAAGGAAATATAATAGCACAAAACTATATGATGATCTAATTTTCCTTGGATATTTTTAACTCCCTTTTAAAAAGGAATAAGTGAAAATCAGAATGAACTCAGAGAAAATTGTGTTTTTATTTCTTCCTTGTTTTTAATGTGTACTAAATCAGGGAAGCCTTCTCTACTATAGAATAATATGACTTGATATTTCCACTGGTGCAGAAATGCCAGACCTCTATTTAGCTTCCACTTTTCTAATTTAGATTTTCTAATAATGTAATAAATACTCATCAGGAGAAAAACCATTCCATTGTTACTAATATATAAAAATGTCAGAACTTTTTTTTCCCCCAGAAATTTAGTCTGGAGGGAAGTCACAAAACTATGAGTTCTAATTGTGGTCTTAGTACCATCTATGAGAAAGATTCTTTTGAAGAACAGACATTTTTCAAAAGAAGATCTAAATAACGGAAATTATGGGGGAAATAAAAAGTAAAGGGGATGTATAATTATTTAAAGACTATGAGATATGCATTTCAAGTAATTGTTTAATAATTATAGTAATAGTTAATATTTATTGAGATCTTACTCTAACAAGATGTTGGATTCTTTATAGGGATGAGCTCACGTAATTCTCAAAGACCTGTGGGGTGGTTGCTATGACTGTACACATTCCATGGGAGGAACTGATACTTGGCAAGGTCATTCATTCATTCAACATCTGATTACTGAGTGCCCACTAGTAACTTGAACATTTGAGTGTGGCAGAGCTGGAATTTAGACCCAGAATCTGCTGAGACCAAAGCCCAAGACCCCTTTGCTCAATTACAGAGCTATAAGAACCAATTTCTTAAATAAGCCTAATAGGCAATTATATAGTGAAAAAGAGGATAAAAATCCACTGTAAAATGAGTACACAAATAGACACACCACCAAAAACAGCATTAGTCACTTGCTCTATGTATTTCCATGAAGTTTATTTAAAGTTTCTTATACGAAGTTCAACTTAGCCAAAATACAATGTATACTTTAATTATACAACAATTCTGCAGCCATTTCTTGAACACCTAATCTGTACCAGAGCAATAAATACTTGGGGTAAAGATATAAAATACTGGGAATGACTTCTATTTAAGATGGTAGGCAGATCAGAATAAAACATCTGTACCTCTCCAACAAAGAAACATAGAAACCTTAGAATACTTTAAATTATTTTAATAGTACATAGCCAAGCTCAACACAAGAAAAATCTCCAGGTTACATAAATTAAGGCATCTCAAAACAAAAATGAATTAAAGCTTCAGAGCCCATGAGTTACCACGGTACCCTAATGGGGGCTTTCACACTTCATAGGAATAAAACTCAAGGTGCAGAGCCTGTGTACAGCGAGAACTTGATTCCCTGCCTAAAGTGAAAAGGCAAGAATTGTCCCACTATGAGGCAAATCAACTTAAATAGATCCCAAAGACAACCATCTGTCTGCAGAAGTGGAGGAAGTACTCCACATAGAAGAGTCAAATCTGTGCTGAGATGACAGTACCTAATTTACACTACCCACATGATGCAGAAATCTCAAAGTAAAATGACATAGTTAATTTAGAACATCAATAAAGTCTTTGGGAAACTACTTCTAACAGAAGCCTCCACGGCCCAGGTGATACTGCTAGGAAAAGCAACTCTTTTTTTTTTTTTTTTTTGGTACTGGAGATTGAACTCAGGGGCACTCGACCACTGAGCCACATCCCCATCCCTATTTTGTGTTTTATGTAGAGACAGGGTCTCACTGAGCTGCTTAGCGCCTTGCCGTTTCTGAGGCTGGCTTTGAACTCGCGATTCTCCTGTCTCAGCCTCCCTAAGTGCTGGGATTACAGGCTTGAGCCACCGCATCTGGCTAGGAAAAGCAACTTTTTAGAAGAACTCATAAACATTATTCTGAGCATGATAAATAAGAACAAAGCCATTCATTCATAGACATAGAAAAATTGCAGGATAAATTAATCAGTTTAAAAATCATGAGAAAAGCTGAATGCAGTGACATATGCCTAAAATCCCAGAGGCTCAGGAGGCTAAGGCAAGAGGATTGTAAATTTGAGGCCACAGCAATTTAGCAAGGCCCTAAGCAACTTAGCAAAATGAAAATAAAAAACACTTGCGATTTAGCTCAGTGGTAAAGTACCCCTAGGTTCAGTTCTGGGTACCAAAAATAAATAAATAAATAATAAACTTATGAGAAAATCTTAGAAGTAACAGAGAAAAAACAGATTTATTTCCAAAATGTGCAATTGACATGAGCATTGACTTTTCTTTAGCAAAGTGCTAAGAGATAACATGTACTCTAAACTAAATTTATTCTAAATCGAATGATCCTTTACTTCCAGATAGAGATATTTCCAGATTTATTTACAACATATAAAAGAAGCATAAATTGGCCAACAACTTGAAGTCAGGGGCACTCGACCACTGAGCCACATCCCCAGCCCTATTTTGTGTTTTATTTAGAGACAGAGTCTCAGTGAATAGCTTAGCACCTCACTTTTGCTGAGGGTGGCTTTGAACTCTTGATTCTCCTGCTTCAGCCTCCTGAACCATTGGGATTACAGGCGCGTACCACCACACTTGGCTTGCTTTCCTATTGAATAGAAAAGTTGCCCAAAGTGGAGGTGAAAACTGCTGAGTACAGCAAAGCCCACTTCCAGTTAGGACAATCTACAGCAAGTCAGGTAATGAGAAGTACTTTCTGTTTTACTGAGATAGTTTTCAGATATCAAAATGTTGACAGTAAAGGTTGTCCTTTAACAGTTTTATTTAAAGTTATAAACCCCAAACATTGCTTTTTTTCCCAGTTGTCATGTGTGTCCTTGAGGTAAAAGCAGATCAGAGAAGTGAAACTTTTGGCATTTGAACTTTGGTATAAGCCAATTCTTCCTTGTGTACATCTATCCTGTGTGAGTTAACACCTCTGTTTTCCACACACTAATTGCCAGTAAATCTCCTACCCACACTAATTATTTTGACAGCTAAAAACTCCCTCATACCTTTGGAGGAGTAATTCCACCTCACTAGAGACTGATTGCTCTTCTTTTCCAGTCACCACTAGAACCACCATCAGCACAGCGCTTATCTGAAGACAGTTCTTATCACCTTCATACCCAGCCTCTTATCACCTAGACACTTAAACAAAGCTGGGTGAACCAGAGCAGCACTTTTGTTCTGATTGATGCTAATTCCCAATCCCTATCCAATTATAGCCAATGCAATCTACCAAATATAAATAATCTTCCCTAATCAGTCAATCATAGGAATGTCAGTTCAAGTGATGAACACTCAGGTTGCGGCAGAGAGGCCTGCACTCTTGAGACCACACAGTTTCTGTTTCCCTGTCGATTGACAAGTCTTTCAGCTTATTCTTAAGTCCAAGCCCTGCCCAAGTGATAGAGAAGAGTACAGGATGCTGTGAGAACTTAAAGGAAAACATGAGTGTTTTCTGGTATCAGAGGGACTAGAATGCTTAATGGATTGTCATTTTTAAGGGTAAATGAAAAACCTAATACAGAGACATAGGGAAGCCAAGGTGTAGGTGCTGAAATAGGTCCACAATGGTTAATACCTTGCTTACCTACAGGAGAGGATGGGGCCTGTGGCTATAAAGGTAGTTAAAGGCCTGTTTGCGAATCTGCAATCTGAGAAGTCTTAATTTTATGTAGTAAGAAATTTAGACAAAGTAAACAACAATTTACTAGGAAAAAGGGAACAGGTATGCTAAAATGCTTCTGTTATCACTCTGGCCTCACCCTTGCTGGTGAGGATGCAGAGAAAGGAGAATCTTCATACACTGTTAGTAGGAATGCAATTTAGTATAGTCACAGTGGAAAACACTATGGAGTTTCCTCAAAAAACTAGAAACTGAACTACCATATGATCTAGCAATTCCCTACTAGGTGGATATCCAAAGGAACTGAAATCAGTCTTTGGAAAGAACTATGCATTCACATGTTCATTGTAGCACCATTCAAAATCAACCTTCGTTTCCATCTACTGATGAATGGATAAAGAAAATGTGGTGTACATACACAATGGGATATCATTCAGCCATAGAATAGAATGAAATTCTGTCATTTGTAGCAACATGGGTGGAACTGGAAGACATTATGTTAACTGAAATAAGTCATACACAAAAAGACAAATACCATATGTTCTCACATGTGGAAACTAAAATGTTGATATCATAGAAGTTGAGAGTAGAAGAGTGGGTCCTAAAGCCTGGGAAGGGAGTCGGGAGAAATGGAGAGAAGATGGTAAACAGGTACAGGAGAGCACTTGGATAGGAGAAATAACTTGTAATGTTCTATAGCACAGTAGGAAAACTATGGTTGACAAGTTAACTGAATATTTCAAAATAGCTAGTAAGGAGGATTTTGGATGCTTCCAACACAAAGAAATGAAAGATGTTTGAGGTGATAGATATGCTAATCATCACACATTGTATACATGAAAGGTCACACTTATTCTATAAATATGTAAAATTACTATGTGTCTGTTAAAAATAAAATGTATTGTAAAAAAGAAATCCAGAGAAAGTAAAGGATTTTAAATATGGAAAGTGCTGTGATCTAAAGGCTTGTGTCCCCCTCAAATTCATTTTGGTTGAGACCTAGTCCCCAGTGTAATCATATTAGGAGTTGGAGCCTTTAGGAAATGAATAGGCCTTGAGGGCTTTATGAAAGAAGACCCAAAATTCTTGTTCTCTTCCATAGAAAGCTCCACCTGGGGGGAGTGGAGCTCAAAGTGTACCACAAAGTGTACCACAAAGTCTGCTGGTACAACAAATCTGGTGGCAGCTTGATCTTGGACCTCCCAGCCTCCTGAATCGAGAGCAATACATTTCTATTACTTATAAATTACTGTCATAAAACGTAGCCAACATTTTGATGAAATATTCAACACCCATTTTTAATTCCTTTTTCCTTGCCCATCTCTCTCTTGAAGCTGAGTATTTATACATTCATTTATATTTCTTATCTCCTTTGCAGTTCTCATAGCTGTGGATACAACTCTGGCCAATGTGAAATAAGAGGAGATCCAATGTGAAACCTTCTAGGACAAAAGGGGACAGGCATGTTAAAGGGGCTACCTCACCACTCTAGCCTCACCCTTGCTTTTTGAATTTAAATTCTGAAACCTAAGAATGGATGCTTGGTGCTGCAGATAATGGGCAAAAGAATCACAATGTCATCAACCAAATGCCCAAAGATTTGGAGCTGCTGACCTAATATACTAACCATATACCTGCAGGCTTTTATTACAGAAATAATAAATATTTTTATGACCTAAGCTACTATCAACTGGAGTTTTCTATTACATGTAGCTCAAAGTACTCCTGTTACAGAGAATGAGTTATTAAAAATTTCTAAGTGTGGTATTCATAAACAAAATAAACCTATTCTAGAATTTGCTGGGCACTCTAAATCAGTATTCTACTGGCTGTTAAACTTTGCAAAGTATTTACTACTTATGCATTGAAGATATTTGCAATTCCTCCCACTTTCTGAAAGCACCCTTTATTATCAGTATATCAACAATATTATGTTGGGTTGGTCATAATTTTATTCTCTACTAGTCTGACTCTTAAATTATACACAACTCTTTTGCTTCATCATTAATTTAGTTTGTTTTGCATTCTTTGAGATTATGGTGTTAGCTTATTTTCATTTGGTCTATAGCTTCCCAAATATTAGACTTTGGTTTATGTATATGTTGACGTTCAATTAAAACTCAACTATGTTACCACTGATAAAGCAGTAATGCTCAGCAGCAACTGGTTTGTACATATATCATTGGCCATAGACTATCAGGGGATTTATGATTTTTTTTAAACTTGCAGCATGCCATCAGGTTGTCACAATATCACTGGGTTATTCTGAATATTAACTTTTAAATGGTGTTATATTATTCTCATGAAGTATGAGCAATTCAATGTGTATTCTGAAATATAAATGATGCTTCCTAGTTCCTTCTTTTCCCCTCTCAGGGAAGTATTCTCCATTCTTTTTTATCCCCTCCCCCACCCTGCACAAGGGGAAGGGTACTAGTGATAGAACCCAGGGCCTTGAGCAGGCTAGGCAAGTGCTCTACCACTGAGCTATATCCTCAGCCTCAGCATTCTCCATTCTATAAGGGATGCCAGGTTTGGTCCTAACAGTTCTTTAGAATGCTCTCTGAGGTTCTCTCACTGGGACTGCCCAACATTACTGTTGGTCACCACATAGAAATCTGTCCCCAGGGCCACTCAGTAAGCTGATGCCATTCTCCCTGATGTCACCATTTTATTTTGGTCTCTTCAAGGAAGCACATCACATTGTGCGGATTTCCTGCTGGAGGTCTAACAGGGTAAAAGACAATTTTCTATCTAAGATAAAATTTTTATTTTGGTATCAAGGAGGTCAGCCCCCATCTACCTTCCCTGCATATAGCATAAATCATTCCCCTTGTTTTCAGTTCTCTCCATCTGGAACTCTGCTCTCTTCTGTGAATACTCCACATCTTTGCCCAGTAAGAGGCTTCATTTCCTGGTTCATTCCCCATTACCATCATGCAATGCCCCAAATATAAACTGCCATCAAGTGATTAGGGTTAGGTTCTATTTCCATGTGCAAAACTGGATATAGAATTTTCTTCTGAGTTCCTGTTCTATTTTCCCAGTGTTTTTTTTTTTTCACCTGTAGCATGCAGATAATAATAGTAGCTAGCTCACAGAATGGCTTGAAAGATCATGTAATAGCTCATAGCTTATAACAGTGATGAGCATATAGAAATTGCTACAGAGGAGTTGAAAACTTCGGCATTCCTTAGACTAATGTATATAATTAAGGCAGGTATATCTCTCAATAAGAACTACTTCTTGCTTTTTCTGATATAGAATGATCAAGTCTTGTACTGGGGTTGTTAGTGTAGGCTATGGTTTGCTCTGGAATGTTCCCCAAACACTCATGGTTAAAGCTTGATTCCCAATGCAGCAGTGTTCAGAGGTGGAACTTTTGGGGAAGTATTTGGATCATAAGAGCTCTGAGCTCATCAGTGAATTAATCCATCGGTAGCTGAATGGACTACTGAGAAATGGTGGAAACTGTAGGCATGTAGGGATGTGGGGCATGGTTGGAGGAAGGTCACGGCGTGGGGGGGGGGGCTTGGGCCTAAACCTTTTCCCTGGCCCCTTCCTCTCTCTCTGCTTCCTGACTGCCATGAGCTGACAGCTTTCCTCTGCCATCCCATCCTGCCATGGTGTTCTGCCTTATCTCAGATGCAGAGCTATGAATCCAGCAGACCATGGACTGAAACCTCTGAAACTATGAGCTAAATTAACCTTTCCTCCTTTAAGATGCTTATGTCAGGTATTTTGGTTACAGCAACAAAAAACTGACTGACACAGTGTGTTTAAGCAAGTGAATAAATAAGTACTTAGAGGGTCAAACAGCACTATTCCAAAGAGCAAAACATGGAAGTATAAGGGAAAAATCAGACCAGAGAAAGGCATTAGATTATTTTTTAAAACAATATATAAGGAAAATTATAAAATTAAAAATGGAATAAGAGAATAGGAAATACAGTAAGAACACATCTTACGGAGGAATAAAGGGAAAAGAGAAAGAAAATCAAGTTGCTTGTTCCATTAAGCAAGCCTCGGTGTTAATGAATCTGGTTTTCTGTGGATTACAGCCAGAAGAAAATTAACAGTTTAGGTAACAGCCAATCCTCACTGGATGCAGAGGTCCAGAAAATTGCCAAAGCAATAGCAGCTATTTATGACATTGGGAGAAGGGATATGGGGAATTTCTTTTTATTAAGCAGCTGAGACAGTGGCAGAATACCATCAAATGGTGGAGGTGAGGAACAAAGCAGGTCCAAAACCCAGCAGAAACACAGTTAGCAGCAACACCAACAGAGGGGGTGCACTAAGTGTTTATTAAATTCAATTCTGCTGCATGATAAAAGAGATGTAAGAACAGTGGGAAAATGTGGAAACCAAAAGAGAAACAAAGGAGGAGCTCTGGGCTTTACAGCCTCTATAAAGGAAGGACGTGGCTTTTAGTGCCAAAAGAAAATTTGACTTAAGGTCCTGGCCATATGTCACTGGATGAGTTACTTAAATGCTCTGAAACTCAGCTCCTTACTTGTGGAAAGGAGATAATCTTAGAGAGTTGTTATGAATTTAAGTGCAATAATGATATGTTATCCCTGCCTGTTTTATGGTAAGTGCCCCATACATTTTAGATCTTTCTCCCGAACCTTTTTCAAAGTAGAGAATTAGAATATCCAAAAACTAGCATGAAACTGAAAAAAAAATTTAATAATATCCTTTGCGCTTGAACTACATTTAAAAATGAAAAATAACTTAAAGGGAGTCTGAAATTTATTTCAGCTCTCTAAAATTCAAAGGATTAAATTACATAATCCTCCATTTTGTATTTATTGGTATAGTTAGGCTAACTGTAGGCTGTTTGGCTTCATATTAATTATATATGTGTGTGTGTGTAAAATATGATAATAACTAACAAACACATGGCTCTAAGTTCCTAAATTACATCTTTTCATGAATATCTTATAGCATCCCAATTATTGCAGGTTCAAATCCAGTCTCCTGAATCTTTCAATGCACAGATCTTTGTAGGAATTTCTCAGAACAATACATGGAACCGTGTTCACAAATTGAGCACCAAACCCAAGAGATTTCCTTGATTCATTTTTCCCTTTAGTGCCCACATCCAATTCACCTTCAAGTTGTTTTCATTTTACCCCCAGAATCTGTCCATTATTCTTTCTGTCTTTCACCACTCTCTGCTCAACAAGGCTATCATCTCTAGCCTGGACGAGTACGGTGGCTGCTCAGCATCTGACATCTACTCTTACTTTGTTACCTGTCTTCCACACAGCCATGAGAGTGATCATTTGAGAACATAAATCAGAGCATGCCATTTGGACCCTATTTCTGAACTTAGAGTAAAATTCCATTCCATTTTAGGTCTGAAGAGATCCCAAATGATCTGGTTTGTAGCTACCTACCACTTCCTTATTTCATCCCACTCTCCATTAGGCTCACTGACCTCTGACAGTTCTAGAATATCCCATGCCTTTTCTTATTCAGGGGCCTTTGTGTTTGCTGTTCTCTTTGGAAAACTCTCTCCCAGATTCCGACCTTACTGACCCCACTCTTCCATTAGTTCTCACACAAGTCATTTCTGAACATCCAATGTAAACAATTCCTTCTTTTTACTTTCAATCACAACCTTACTATCACAATCTGTAATTATTTATTGATTTATTGCTTCAGCTCTTACTTATCTGTCTCTCCCACTAAAATTTTGGCTATATCAGGATAGACACTGTTTTATTCCGTGATGCATCCCATACATTTAAGACTTGCCCAGCACATATTAAATTCTCAGTAACTATGGGAAAAATGAGTGATTTTTAGTCTATTTCTATGTTTCTCTTTCTGTTAATGCATATGTGTGGGTATACACATTTACACATATACTCACTATTTAAGGGGAAAAATAATACAGGAAGCCCTCCCAAGAGTGGAATCAAAACTGTTCTTCTTCCTTTAACTTTTCCATCATTTAAAAAATATTTGCATTTTGTTGTTTCTGTGGTTATTTGGGCCAAACCTGATAATTATTTTCTCCCATAGTAATTAGCTCCTTCTGGGAAAACTTTAAAAATAATTTTTTTTGTGGTCTTGCCCAATCTGAGCACTGGTCTTATGTTAATTTTTAAAAATTTTTATCTCTTCTATTACATCTCAACTGGCAAAAATACTGATTGACAGCCTAAACTCCATGTCCCTCTTTTGGAGCAAGGATTGATAAAGGGATTAGGAAATTCCAGCACAAAGTAAGAAATCCAACTGGCTGCTGCAAATTTCAAGTCCTAAAGAACACCCAGGCCAGATGGTTTAAACATACCTCTTTACTAATAGCTTAGTACAAAGAAGAAAATAACTCCCTTGCTAGGTACCATGTTTCAGATGGTTTTAGAGATGGGAATTAAGGTAATAAAAACCAGGCAAATATTAAAAGTTGAATATTATTAAAAATGGTAGTACTTTTAATTGAAGCTGTTATGTTTTGGGGGAAGATAATAGAAATTTTTTAAATCTTATCACTTTAAACTTGATTTTATTTATTTATTTATTTATTATAATTAGGTATGCATGACAGCAGAATGCATTTTGATTCATTGGACATAAATGGAGCACTTTTCATTTTTCTGGTTGTACACGATGTAGTCATATGACTACCATATATGTAGTCATATATCTACCTAGGGCAATGATGTCCATCTTATTCCACCATCTTTCCTGCCCTCATGTCCCCTCCTTTCCTGCCCTTTGACCAAAGTCCCTCCATTCTTCTCATGCCACCCCCATTATGGATCAGCGTCCACTTATTTTTTTAAATTAACTTATTTATCACTTTAAACTAGATTTTATTTATTTATTTATTCTAATTAGGTACATATGACAGCAGAATGCATTTTGTTTCATTGTACACAAATGCAGGACAACTTTTCATTTCTCTAGTTGTACACAATGTAGCATTGCACCATATGTGCAGTCACACATCTACCTAGGGTAATGCTGTCCATTGCCCCCATGTCCTCTCCCTCCTCTCCTTACCCTTTGCCCAATCAAAGTTCCTCCATTCTTCCCGTGCCCCTGCCCCATTATGGATAAGCATCCACTTATCAGAGAGAACATTCAGCATTTGTTTTCTTGGGATTGGCTTACTTTGCTTAGCATAATATACTCCAATTCCATCCATTTACCTGCAAATGCCATGATTTTATTCTCTTTTAGTGCTGAGTAATATTCCACTGGGTATATATACCATAGTTTCTTTATCCATTCATTTATTGAAAGGCATCTAGGTTGGTTCCACAGTTTAGCTATTGTGAATTGAGCTGCTATAAACATTGAAGTGGCGCAGCACTGTAGTATGCTGTTTTTAAGTCTTTTGAGTATAGACTGAGGAGTGGGATAGCTGGGTCAAATGGTGGTTCCATTCCAAATTTTCTAAGGAATCTCCATACTGCTTTCCAGATTGGTTGTATCAATTTGCTGTTCCACTAGCAATGTATGAGTGTGCCTGTTTCCCCCACAACCTCGCCAACTCTTATTGTTGTTTGTATTCTTGACAATTGCCATTCTGACAAGTGTGAGATGAAATCTTAGGATAGTTTTGATTTGCATTTCTCTGATTGCTAGAGATGTTGAACATTTTTTCATATGTCTGTTGATCGATTGTATACCTTCTTCTGTGAAGTGTCTGTTCAGCTCCTTGGCCCATTTATTGAGGGGGTTGTTTGTTTGTTTGTTTGTCTGAGTTCTTTATATATCCTGGAGATTAGTGCTCCATCTGATGTCTGTGTGGCAAAAATTTGCTCCCAAAATATAGGCTCTCTCTTCACCACATTGATTATTTTATTGCTGAGAAGAAGCTTTTTAGTTTGAATCCATCCCATTTATTGATTCTTGATTTTACTTCTTGCACTTTGTTAAGGAAGTCAGGGCCTAATCTGACATTATGAAGACTTGGGCCTACTTTTTCCTCTATTAGGCACAGTCTCTGGTCTAATTCCTAGGTCTTTGATCCACTTTGAGTTGAATTTTGTGCATGGTGAGAGACAGGGGTTTAGTTTCATTTTGCTGCATATGGATTTCCAGTTTTCCCAGCACCATTTGTTGAAGAGGCTATCTTTTCTCTAATGTATGTTTTTGGCACCTTTGTCTAGTATGAGATAATTGTATTTATGTGAGTTTGTCTCTGCATCTTCTATTCTGTACCATTGGTGTACATGTCTATTTTGGTGCCAATACCATGCCATTTTTGTTACTATAGCTCTGTAGTATAGTTTAAGATCTAGTATTGTGATGCCTCCTGCTTCACTCTTCTTGCTAAGGATTGTTTGGCTATTCTAGGTCTCTTATTCTTCCAAATGATTTTCATAATTGCTTTTTCTATTTCTATAAGGAATGACATTGGGATTTTAACTGGAATCACATTGAATCTGTATAGCACTTTGGGTAGTATGGCCATTTTGACAATATTGATTCTGCCTATCCAAGAGCATGGGAGATCTTTCCATATCCTAAGATCTTCTTCAATTTCTTTCTTTAGTGTCTTATAGTTTTCATTGTAGAGGTCTTTTTCCTCTTTTGTTAAATTAATTCCCAAGTATTTATTTTTTGAGCCTATTGGGAATGGGGTAGTTTTCCTAAATCCTCTTTCAGAGGATTCACCACTGATGTATAGAAATGCATTTGATTTATGGATATTGACTTTATATTCTGCAACTTTGCTGAATTCATACATTTATTTATTTATTTATTATTAAGGATTTTTATTTTTAGTTATACATGACAAGAAAATTTACTTTGACATAATTATAAAACCGTGGAGTATAATTTGTTCTAATTGTGTTCCCAGTACTTTTTTTTTATTTAGGCTTACATGTTAACAGTGTAAATTGATTCATTATACATAGAGGATAACATATCAATTCTCTAGTTATAAGTTGTATAGAATCACAACATATATGCAGTCATACATAAAGTTAGGGTTATTATGACCATCATATTCCACCACCCTTGCTGTCCCCATGTCCCCTCCTCCCTTAGTTTTTGGTGGAATATTTTGGATCCTCTACAAATCACGTCACTGGCAAATAATGATAATTTGAGTTCATCTTTTCTGATTCGTATCCCTTTAATTTCTTTTGTCTGTCTAATTGCTCTGCTAGAGTTTCAAGGACTATGTTGAATAGAAGTGCTTAAAGAGGGCATCCCTGTTTTGTTCCCATTTTTATAGGGAATGCTTCCAATGTTTTGCCACTTAGGATGATGTTGGCCTTGAGTTTAGCATAAGTAGCTTTTTACGATGTTGAGGTATACAATTTGATTTTTTTGAAAATTTAAAAATATTACATGAAAGCAAAATGTTATGGTAGTTAATATCATTAATACTGACATTATCACTTCTATAAGTTACCTTTGGCTGTGTAACAAATTACCCTAAAGCACAGTAACTTAAAACAAGTTTCTGTAAATAGAAATCTGGGCATGACCTATTTTCTATGCTCATCATCTCATAGGCTAAAATTAAATGTCAGCTCATCTGCAGCAATCTCAATGCTCAAGGCAGGAAGAATCCACTTCCATGCTCACTCATGTGGTTGTCGGCAGGATTTAATTCTACTTGGTCCACTGGCTGGAGGATACCCTCAGTTCTTTGTAGGGTGGGCTCTCCATAGGGCAGCTCCCAATATGGCAGCTTGTTTCATCAGAGAAAGTGAGCAAGAAGGCAAAAGAGAGTGCCAGTGAGTGATAGTGCTACTATGACTGAAGTCACAATGTTTTACAATCTAATCTCAGCATGGCAGCTCATTAATTTTTCCTATTCTATCTGTACAAAGCAAGTCACTAGGTCCATCCTACACACAGGGGAGGTTCTACCTCTGAAATATCCCTTCAATTTACAGGTTTCTTCCTCTTCATCAGACACATTCCCTGCCTAGATTATGGCAATTGTCTCCTAACTAGTTTCTCTAATTCTTCTTTCATGTCTTCCACTGAATCATTCATACAGTAATCAAGGTGATATTTTAAAAGACAAAGCACTATACTTAATACTTTTTGATGGCTTTTCTTGTATATGAAATTAAAGTATTTCAATACAGGGTACAAGGCCCTCCCTATCTTTCCAACCTCTTCTTATCCCACTTCACATTGTACTTTATATTCAGCCACATCTGCTTTCCCTTGGGTCACTGAACTGTCAAATTCTTGCATGTATCAGGGCCTTTGCACATTCTATTTTATCTGTCTGCAAACTCCTATTCAAACACTTTATCTGACTCCAGTCACCCTTCAGATCACAGTACAGAACACTCAATCTGGGTTTTTGTTACCTTCTTTTTCCAATTAATTCAGATGGGGCTTTCTCCTTATTTCATAGAGTATCTTGCTCTTATTTTACAGTTTCTAAGTTTATTTTAGGGTCAGGAGTTATATTCAATGTCTGACTCTTCTGAAAGGACTGAGACTCTGTTGTGTTCACCACTTTATATTCAAGCCTAACTCAATGTCTGACACATACTAGGTAGTAAAGTCAAAACTCGAACTGTAAAGCACACACTCTGAAGCTAAACTTCCCTTCTTACTTGTAACACCTTCCTCCATTTTCAATGCTCTATCCCGTTAATATATTTCAAGCTTGTATAAATATATCAAAATAGATTCTACTGTCATGTATAACTAAAAAGAACCAGTCAAAAAAAAAAAAAAAGAGGCACCTAGGCGTTCTGCATTTCAGAAATATCTCCGTTAGAGAACAGCTTTCTATTCATTTTATTGTAACTTAAAGAGGTAGTTTTTTATATTTTTATGCTAACATTTAAAGACTAAGAAAAGCCTTATTTTTAAAATGTTATATTTGATATTTAACTTAAATAATAATATTGGAATATTTAGAGAGTCAATATCTTTTAGAGATATACACAGTCCTTATAGGTAATATTGTCTAGATAGATATTGCTTTAAATAATTTGGGGAGTTGGTGAGGGACACAGGTTTAAATGAAACAAGTTAAGTTTTGAAACTGGGTAATTATACACAGATGTTCGTTATACTATTCTCTTCACTTTTATTTAAGTTTGCATTTTTTTTTACTGACAAAATGTTTAAGAGAATCCTTTGAACATATACTTAAGACCTCCTAGATTCTATTTGCCTGGTTTCCTTCCCTTGGTTATGATTCTTACAGTACTAGACTTAGAACCCTAGTGACTGAGAGTGAGGTCCAGTCCAGACTGCCTGGGTTCAAATCCTGGCTCCACCTTTTATGAGCATGCACAACTGGTAAATGCTGGAACAGGCAGCATAACCTTTCTGTGACTCAGTTTCCCTTTTTGTAAAGTGAGGACAAAAATCCCAATATCAAACTATTTTGAAGATATAATGAAATGATGAATATAAATTGCAAAGTCTGGCAGTGAATAAGTGCTTTTGGATGCTAATGACAATCATTTATAAATTAATCCAATTGATTATTGAGCACCTACTCTCATGGGAAACTGTTCTAAAGATAGTCATTAGTATTCCCAGATTTGGCTATTGGCTATAAATGTACAAAAACACTGAACAAGATGGGAAGTGGGTAGAGACTGAGGAGTTAGGACTGAAAGAGCAAGGGCATTAAAGAATCAAAACAAGGGGAAAAAGAGATAAAGTCAGGGTTGCTGGCTTGTCTGTGTTTTCCTGCTTTGTCTCTGTCCTTTTTATTCAGTGAGAGAGAGATAAAAGAATGCCTTTGGTTGAAGGACATAAGACCCTATGGGCAGAAGATGTACTTTGAGGGTCCTCCTTACAATTTGCGGAGGACACAATTGCCTGGTTAATTTAAAAAAAAAAAAAAAATCTATGTGCTTGGAACATTCACCCATTCAGTCAGGAAAAAACCCTGGAGAATTTTTATCTCAAATTCAAAACCTCAGGAGAAAAGATTCTTGAGGATTTGATGTGCATTTCTTTTTCAGGCTGCATCTAAGAAGAAAAAACCCCTCAGCTCAGTTATGAGTCTTGTGTTGCTTATTTAGCCCACAGCCTTAATGGCCTTAGAATGACCCAGAAGCAGGGACAGGCAGGGAGTCCCTTCCAAAGGGACTGCGTTGACATTGTGAGTGCTGGTCCTCTCTACCTGCAGTTGCCTGCTCCTGTTCTAGCCACAAATTCCCCAGCATCCACCTCTGCTCAGGGGCCTCAGACTCCCTAGTGGCTGAACCCTGGTGAGATCCCCTTGATTTTCAAGTCTTGCATACCTGCCTGTCCACGGGCCCATGTGCTCAGGCTGTACTGCCCTCCTGGCCAGGTGTTGTCCATCTCCTCTCTCCAGGTCAGCAGTTTGTGAACCTGCTGTCACCTTGTACCTTGGTTCTGTCAAGAGAAAGAAACAGCAAGAATCATGACCTTGGAGCTTAAAACTGTACCAGAATTATTGAGAGTCAGGTTACAGACAATAAGGGAAGTAAACAAGTAGAAAAAAAAAATCTCTCCTTTCTTCTTGAAAAAAATATATTAGTTCCTTAAAACATGAACGTTTTACTTAGGAAATTAATTCTTTCAGAATTATTTTAGAATGCATTTGAAACACAGAAACATAAGTTTCATACATTTGAATTATGTGATCGAATTCCGTGTGAACAAAGTGACAGATTTTCTTGGGGAATCGGGCTTCCTCTTCCCTAACCATGGAGGGTCTGACAAAACAAGTTGGCTATTAATTGTTTTAGAAGTCATTTGCTTGTGTTTTTGACATATGTCAAGACATGAATTAAAGGTTTTTTTTCCCTTCAATTTTCTATTTTTGTTCATTTCCTACATCATCTGCTGGGAAAGAATCTCGTCATCTCTACCAATAATATTTATGGCAATTACAGAAAAAAAATCTGAAACCCAGTTTAGCTGACGTGGTCTTTAAAAAACAATGCTATATATTTTATAAAATAAATGATGCTATCCAATGACACACTTTCTCTTTCTTCTAATATTGGTGTAGGGATGAGTTAAGAGTCAGTGGAATGTTTGCTTTTCGATCCTGGGGGAAAGTTGGCAGAATTTTTTATCTGTGTGTTCAGTGTTGTTCAGTAACTGTCCTTCCCATGGTAACTTCCTGTTGATATTCCTATAACAGCCATGTAGACATTTCCTACTTTCCTTAAAGCTTCCAAGCTCTCCCTACTCCATTCACTCTCTGCTGCTAATGTAATTTCCTCTTCTTTTTGAGACAATCAGGACCAATGCATGTGAGTTTTCTCACCTTTCCTCCTCTCCACTGAGATTCTCAACATTTGTATAATCTCAACAAAGATTAAAATGTTTTCATATTAGGGAAGGCAAGTAATCGTTTTGCAAAAGTACTAGCAGTAATATTCTCTGGTAGAAAATTTTAAGGGATTGCTACTTGCCTCTTAAAACTTCTATCATTTGCAAATTGTCAGAAAAAACAGTCAATTACATGTTGATCAGGAAAAAATCCATTTATTTTGCAAATGACCTAGGAAATATTTTTTATTCCTTTCAGTATCTTGTGTGTGTGTGTGTGTGTGTGTGTGTGTGTGTGCGCGCGCCCATAAACACACATACACAAGATATCCTGGCAGGATATATAGATCCTGCCAGAATAGCTAAGATACAAGATATATATAGTATATGTATATAGATAGATAAGATACAAGATATATATATTGTTTAGATAGACAGATAAGATTTTGTGTGTGTGTGTGTGTGTGTGTGTATGACATTTTACATATATATGTATCTCTTGGTAGCGCATCATTGCCTAAAAGAAAGACAAAATCAATTTCAGAGCAATGGGGAGCAGGGGGAACAACAGACGTATTTTGGAGACCTCAAAAGAACATTTTTCTCTTCAGTCCAGTTTCTTACATAGGCTGCCTAATCTTATCCAACCCCTTTGCTGTCCTCTCTTAGGGCTTCCTGTGTGTTATGGAATGCTAATGGTGCCGTAATCAGCAAACTCCCCTGATACTTCAACTTCCTGATTGTACCTTACACCCAGCTCTTCTTTGAGAATACATCTCCCTTGCAGCCTGCATATGCCCCATTTATCTCAGGGCTAAAAGTAAAGTATTAAGCGTTCATTTTCACACCAAAGTCATTTCTTTCAAAGTTCCAGATCCTTTAAGTCTATTGCCATCCTATTTCCCATATTTTGTTTCATTCTTTGGCTGTCATCCACTGACCCTCTTCCTATACTTCTCTTTTTGGAAATGTTTACTCATTCTTCCTTGCCGACCCTTCAGCTGTCACCATCCGCACTGACTTTCAACATCACAAGGTTAACATATCCTGGCCTCTGTTCTCTGTCACCGCCCTCCTCAAGTCAGCTTTCCTTCCATCCAAACTTGGTCCCCACCCAGGGTCATAGCCTAGTGCTTGTCATTACCAGTGACACCATCCCTGTAGATGACTCTTTCAATATACCACCTTTCCAATACCCCCTCCTGGCTTTCTGGCTCACCTGTTCCACTATACTCACTATAATACTTCTTTGATCCCCTTGACATCTGTAAATGATTACTTTTTATTATTCATTATTCCTTTTCTGTTTTCATGTCTCTGCTTCCCAGTTTAGATTTTGTGGTCTATCATTCCCAGGACCACCCTCAACAAATTCCCCATCTCTTCTTATATCATATTCACCTTTCCTAACTCCAGCCTACTTGGACACATACCTGTATCATGGCTGCTAACCTATGCAGAACGTATGCAGTAACTGATTGTGTTTACATTCATGATCATAACTCCTAACTGAGCACTCAATGGTGCCCAGTAGGCCTCTATTTCCTTGTGAGTTCACTTTCCCACTATCTGAAACCATTTTTTCACACTCTCTCCTCTCTTTCCATACTTCCTTATTGCCTCACTCCAGCTGCTGAACTTTTCTCACTATTCATCCACAAAACAGAATAAGGAACTCTTTTTCCTACTACTAAAATGGGAATGCCAGTGCTTTCCTACTTCTCAGGTTCTCTGTCTTCCTATATTATCTATTTCTCTTGTTACTTTCCTCTCTCCTTCTCAAGGACTTCATCCCTTTTGTTGTTTTCTCTCTCTACCACCATCTTCTCTCCTTTTCAACTGGATCATCTGATCAGCACGAGAAACATACATTATTGTGTCATTTAAAACAACAACGATGGCCAGGCAAGGTGACACACACCAGTAATCCCAGCAGTTCAGGAGGCTGAAGCAGGAGGATCGCAAGGTTGAGGCCAGCCTCAGCAACTTAGTGAGGCCCTAAACAACTTATTAAGATGCTGTCTCAAAATAAAAAATAAAAAGGACTGAGATGTAGCTCAGTGGTAAAGTGCCCTTGGGTTCAGTCCCCAGTACCAAAAAACAAACCAAAACAAAAAAACACTTTGATTTACCTCATATTTCCTTTCTGCTTTCTCCTTATTTTTCTTTAGTGTTTTGTTGCAAGATACCATTAAACTGATTTCACTTCTTCACCCTCATTCTCTCTTCAGATAGTGTCCACCATGTCTTTTGTGCCCACCATTACACTGACATGATCATCTCAGCACTAGTGACCTCCAGGTCACTGAGTAAAGTTGACACTTGCATGTCTTTAACTTTTGGGGAGCTTTTCACACAATTGATAAGTTTTTTTTTTCCTTCTGGAAATAATTCCACTCTCCAGGGCTCTGTTCACCCCTCAGTGTTCTTTTCTCTGTCTCCTTTACTGACTCCTCCCACTCTTACCTCTAATTCAAGAACGGGAGGGCTTTGTTGTTTCCTCCTGTACAGGCTTTTTCATCTGTTACTAATCTCTCCACAAGTAATCTCATCCCCTGTATGGCTTCGGACACCCTATTTACTGCTTACTCTCAGATTTAATCACAGCTCTCACTTTTCTCCCCTGAGCTCCAGAGTCACATGTTTCCAACTCAGTGTCAAGTGCATATCTAAAAACTGATTTGTCCAAAACCTTCCCCATCCCTCACAATTGTCTATCTTCTAGTCTTCTATAACTTGAATAATGGAACTATTGTCCACCTGGATGCTCAAGCCAAACTTCTAAGGGACATTTTGCTTCATCTTGTTTTCTTCTTCTCATCCCAAACAATTAGCAGATCCTGTCATTTGTTCCTCAAAATATATCCAGAATATGCCCATTTCTCTTCCTGTCTCTAGTTACCACTCTCTTCCAAGGCACTGACTTGGTTTGATGCTTCCTTTCTTTCCTTTCTTCAATCCATTTTGTACAAAGAAGCCAGGGAGAGTTGGATCTTTCAGGGCACCCTTTAAGTAGCATCCCAGTAAGATATAATCCTCTCCAACTCACTTTCATTCTACCTTTGCTTCCTTAGGGCCTCGCCCACACATCACTTTCTCCAAATATCCTGTTGTTTTTTTTTTAATATTTTTTTAGTTGTAGATGGACACAATGTCTTTATTTTATTGCTTTGTATGTGATGCTGAGGATCGAACCCAGGGCCTCACGCATGCGAGGTAAGCGCTCTGTCACTGAGCTACAATCCCAGCCCCAAATATCCTGTTCTTTCACTGCACCCCCAAGTCTGAATCAGTCACCCTTCCCAGAGCCACGGAGCAGTCTACTCTTCCACTGCTTTTTTCCCTAAAGCACTTTTCCTACAACTCTATTCCCTCGTTTTTTTCTTGTCTGCTTCTTTCATTATGCTGCAAATTAGAGCATAAATTTAAGAGCTTTTAGAACAGGGACTGTGGCTATTGTTCTCATGACAATACGCCAGGAATCTAGCACAGTGTCTAGCAAATAGTCATAATATACATAGACTAATGCCTCTGCCCACTATCTATATCTCTTCCCCATAGCCACCATACCTCACACTTCAACACCACTCTGGTAGATTCTTCTCCTCAGGTGTAATTGATAAAGGATTTTGTTACTGATTTAAGCAAAGTTCTTGGTCAATACAGCTTTACTGACCTTTATTTGATGAACACAAGACAGATAAGATAAATAAGCAATTTTTGCAGCTTGCAGATTTGGAGACATGAAAGGGTTTTGTGAGTTCATTTTCTCCTATAGTGTCAGTTGCCATAATTGTATGTGGATTGGTGACAGATATTCAGAACTGTCAGTCTTTTACTGCTAATCACACAAGTATATCCCAAGAGCCTAACTACAGGCAAGATGATCACTGAGGGAAAAAATTATAGCCACAGCTAGCAGAAGAAACATTCACCTTAACAGTCGTCTTCTAGGCATAGCTTAAAATAATCCACAGCTAAGTGTAAAGTGTATCTCATTTGAATTCTTTTGAACCTTTATCAAAACACCTATAACAAATATTAAAGAAGAAAAGTTCATTGCTTTTATTAATTCACTAATTCATTCATTTATTCAATAAATATTTCTTGAGTCCTTCTGTGTGTAAGGCATCAGGCCAGGTACCAGGAATATAGAAGAGAAAAAGACCCAAAGGGTGGCTGATAGGAATACAGATGCTAAACCATTAATTATACAATCCAATTATAGTTAAAATTGTAGCAAGTGTTACAAATAAGAAACTATGAGAGAACTTGTGATGGATAATCTCCCTTCATTCTCCATGTGTGTCCTTGACTCCTTAGCCCTGTGCCCTAGAAGGCTGACCTCCATGAACTGCCTCCCCAGGAGTTTCTTTGTGCTCTGGCTTCCCTTTGGGTTCAGCAGGATATAGGAAGGTTAATGGGGATTGAGGTCAGTGTTACTACTATCAATCTAAATTAAAAACAGAGAGAGATTCTACAAAGAATACTGATATTTATTTGGGGATAACAAAAATTTCAATGGGAATATGCACACAGTAAACTACAGATATATTCAAGAAGTTTGAGGCAAGGGACATTATTAAAGGCAAAAAGATGGAGGATTATATATTTTAAAACATATTCTTTGGTCACAATGATTAATAACTAGCCTGGCATCTTCCCAAGTTTGAACAGACAGTTGCTGAGCAGCTGTTCCTGTAGAAGTACTACATATATAAGGTTTTAGTGGCCTCTCTGCAAGCCTGTGTTTCCAGTAGAGTCTATTGTAATAATCACCACCAAGCAATCAAACCTAGCTACCCTTCCTTCATAACGTCCTGACTTTATTTATCTTTCTCTGTTGGACAACTTTCACCTATGTTTTACATCACTCTCCTGTCTCCCTCTCTGCCCACCATGGTGTGACAGTAGTTACATTTCTCCATTTCTAGGAACCATTTCCTTCTTTGCCACTCAGGGCTAGGGGTGGTCACAGCTCCCATTATGTGTCTGCCATTCCTTACCATCTCTATGGGTTTCCCTTAGCCCTCCATATACCTTCATGAATCATCTCCTTGTTGGTCTCATCCATTGCCCAGTTTGCAAGTGCCTCCCATTTCCTCTTGGGATCCTGATTAACTTAGAGCACAGCCCAAGAATCTGACTCAATCTAACAGCAAGGTGAAATAAAAAGACTTCCTTTACTGAAGGATGTTGCTTCCTTTGTCACCCTCCTTACACATCTACGTTCCCTCTGCTTCACCCTACAGGCATCTCCATCAAGAGAGAATAAGGACACATTTTATCATGGTTCTTTTCTATATCCTTTTCTTCCATTGTCCTCTGCCAACCCCAGCAGTAAATATTTTCTCTTTCTGGTTTCACTAGAATGAGACTTCTCATAAGTCTCTCCATGCGACCTTTCCTTCCTCCTTCCTGATCTTTTACATCCTATAAGAGCTCCTCAAACACTGCAGTTCCTTCCCAGTGCAACCCCGAATGTGACCAGCATTTGCCTCACTTCTCCCTGCTCCTGTATATCCAGCCACAGGAAACCACTGATGACTCCTATGTGTTTGTGCATACTGTTTTCTTCTGGATCCTTCTAACCTTATTTGTCCCTTCTGCTTAAATCCTACCCAGTTGAAATGCCATTACCCTAAAGCTTTCCTGAAGGTCTTGCAGGAAGTTCCCACTTCCATTATTCTGTGGTTCTCATAAACACTTTTTTAAAAACTTTGTTTCCCTCCCTACATGTCTTATAGTTTGATATTTTTTACAGTCTTATTTCTCTCCTATAATCATCAGTTCTAAGAAGGTGGGGCCCACTTTGTCTTTGGAATATCTACACCACCTAATAAAATGCCCAGCACTTAGTAGGAACATTGTGGATTTTAAAATTGATTTATGCATATTTTATTTTCTGTTGTAGAAAATCATTCTAAAGTTATTCTCTTATTCAGCGAAATAAAAACATTAGTGTGCTTTCTCTGTATGTGGTCTTTGGCATGGTTACTTTCAAAATGTGCTTTTTTATGGCAATGTAATTAAATTGTACAGTTAAAACCAATATAACTAGGGGAAATAGAGCTAAGACTATTTCCTCCAGTTAAATCTTGGAAAGCCTGATTTTATTTCTCCACTTCCAGTCTTTTCACATTTGAGAATCAGTGATGCCGAAATATTTGTCATTTCAGAAAAAATAAAATAATCTTTTAAGGGCCTCCAGATACCATATAGCTGCATAGAGCTGGAGAAGTTGGAATGAGACATAGACAAATTAATTGAGGGAGAAGTGAAAATATGCTTCCCCTAGCTTCATGCCCCACACTTCAAATTGTGATGTCTGAAAGTTTTCCTCCAGGAAGTTTATGTGATATCTACTGTTTGATTTGATGATGTTGGAAAATGATGAACTTGAGAATTTTAACTCCCCAAAGATTTTTCCATTCAATGTGTTCTGTGAACTTGAATTTGGCTTTAAATTGCAGCATTTTAAGATACATTTTAAATAAGGTAACAATAACTGCCATTTATTAATCACCCTATAATTCTTTGAATCTTATAATCAGCTCCAGTGTAGATCATTACCCCCACGTCATAGATTCTTCTATGACTATTTTTCTAAAATAGTCTCTAGATGTTAATTGCCCTGTTCTAGGGTAGTTTTCTGGTGACTGTTCTTCCTTGTCCAATGTTCATACTCTTAAAGCCAATATACAAACCTATTGTGAGTGCACATGTCCATGGTTATCTGCTATATGTGCTGCAGTAGCCCTCTAAGACCTGCCTCAGAATGCCCCTTCTTCAAGAGGAAAACTGCACATGAGCGGCAGAAAAAATGGGCTGGCCAGAAACATGGCTAGAAAATGGACCAGACAGGATGCACCAGGAGTGGATCAGTCCAACTCAATCCCCTGCCAGGGCTTCCTATGCCTTCTAAACCAACAACAGCTGGGAAATGAGTCTCTTAGTCTGCTGGGAATGAAAGTCCGTGAAAGGACAAAAGAAGGACTTTCTGCCCTGCACACACAAGCAAGAATATATATCATCTTCTATTTCAAAAATTGCTCCTGTACAAGAGGGTTTTAAGATGATTGGAGGAAAGATGCTTTACATTGCTTTCTATGCATATTTAAATATGTTTTTTTCTCAGTAGCTACAGAAGTTGTTTAAACATCAAAAGCCTCAAAGACAGAAACCTGGAAAAACATTTCCTATTGAATCGAAGCTATATTTTTTAATTGAGAAAGCAGTCATCTAAGTGGTTTTTCCTATTTTTCTATCTCACATATAACAAAACACCTCAACAGTAACATGAGAGACAGTATTCAGAAAGCAATTCCAAGCACATTAAAGGAGCTGCTTCGAAAAAATGAGTCAAGTGAGTTCTTTCCCTTTAAAGGACACAAAAAAGAAACAGCCTTCTTATAGGGCAATAGGTTGAAAAGTGGGATGAGAAGGGGAACACAATATCTCATCTAAAATCTTGCAGGCAAAAATGTTTATTATTGCAGGAAGCAGAAGGTGAGCCTAGCTTATAAATGAGATCCTGCAGATGAGAGGGATGTATCCTGCTGAAGTATTACTGTACAGAATGAACCTTTAAAGCTTGGACTTTGAAGGCAATAAACCACTGTCAAATAAATCTAAACTGATATATTCATTTTTAGTAAAAGAAAACATGATATAACTTGGTGATGATAATATGTAATTTTATCCTTGTATTTCAGTTCTCAAGTGTTATTTAATTCTCCTCACATTACAAAAAATTTCAAGGGTTAGATGAAAATAAATATTTTCACTTAGAGTGGTATTAATTTTGTCAACATTTTTCCCAACACTGAAAAACAATAGTATAATACTCAAATATGAAAGTCCCTCTATGGTTTATCTGATCATTTTTTCCAAGCATTATGGTATACATAAAATTGGTGTTCATTCTGCCATAATTATATAACCATGGAATACAATTTGCTCCATTTCTGTCCCCAGTAATTCCCCTTTCCTTCACCTCTTTATCTAATAGTTTTAAATATTCAGGTTGACACATAAACAAGAAAAGAGATGGCTAAATTTTTCCCTTAGAATTAGTATTTTATTTGGACATTTGAATTTCCTAGAAATGACAACTACCATAAGAAAAACATAAATATTAATTGTATGAAAAATAGAGAACTGAATAGAGGAATATTTATTAAAAATAGTCCTCAATATGAATAATCAATACAGTTAATTGTAACCCTGAATCCAAATAACTGCAAAAGCTGATTTCAAAAGATGTTTTCCTAAAAAGGGATCTCATGAAAGTAAAAGGGAGACTAGGTGGGTAGAGCAAGGAGATTGGGGTGGAGAGGAGGGGAAGGAAAAAGTACTGGGGAATGAATTGTTCAAAATATGTTAGATGCATGTGCCAATACACCACAATGAAATCCATTTTTGTATAATCACTATGAACCAATGAAAAGATGTTTTCTTTAATGTTATATTAGACTTTTGACTTCAGTTTTTTTTCTCATTTTCCTGTTCTTTTTTCCTTGTTATATTTTTGTGCGATTTTTAAAGTATGATTTGTTAGTTATAATAACTGATAAACAAGGAGATAAAATGAAATGAAAAGGGAGTTACTTGAAGCTAATGACTTTGCAGCATTTCTCCATGAGGGCGCCTCATAGAGGAATTCACATGTCCTCACAATGTAGCCTAGTGAGTTTCAGGGTGACCCAGGTAGTCACTCTTTCTCAATGACCAGTCAGTCATCAGTTACTTCCCCTCCACTAAAACCTAACATACCAGAGAAGCTTCCAGTTTCTATTACATAACTACATTCACTGATCTAGTATAAGCATACAGTTTTTGAAATCCACAGCATTAAAAGGAACAGATATAATTAATCAAGTTAATAATGATTTTTATTTTAAAAATATGGGCATAATTCAAGGAATGCTGACTTTCAGGGTTATATAGTCTAAAACATTAGTTATTGTGTGGAAGAGATCCTTAAAAAGTTAAGAAGGAAGCTGGGAGCAGTGGCGCATGCCTGTAATCCCAGCACTTTGGGAGGCTGAGACAGGAGAATCGCCAGGTCAAAGCCAGCCTCAGCAATGGCAAGACACTAAGCAACTCAGTGAAACCCTGTCTCTAAATAAAACACAAAATAGGGCTGGGGATGTGCCCCTGAGTTCAAACCCCAGTATTAAAAAAAAAAAAAAAGTTAAGGAGGAGGTCTGGGTGTGTAGCTCAGTGTTAAAGCACCTGCCTAGCATGTGTGAGGCACTGGGTTTGATCCTCAGCACCATATACAAATAAGTAAAATAAAGGTTTAAAAAAAGTTAAGAAGGAAAACAGATTGGCAGTTCATAAAAAAATTACTTATAGCATTACCGATTCATACAGCTATTACACTCCTAGACATATACCTCAAGAGCTGAAAATAGGCACTCAAATGCAGAAGATGAGTATTAGTAGCAGTGCTATTTATAATGGCCAAAAGGCAGATAGCCCAAATGTCTGTTGATGAATCAATGGACAAATTATGGTATGTAAATACAATGGAATATTATTTAGGCATAAAAATGAATGGATACTGACATGTTAAAACAATAGATGAGCCTTGAAAACATGTGAAGTCGAACGCAAAAACTCACATCCTTTATAACTCCACTTACATGAAATATCCAGAATAAGGACATCCATAGATGGTGGTTGTCAGGAGTCAGGAAAGGGAGGCAACTGCTGAATCAGTAAGGGTTAATAAGTGTTGTAAAACTAGATGGAAGTGGTGGCTTCCCAACATTGTCAATGTACTAATTACCACTCAATTGTTCACTTTAAAACAGGTGATACCACGTTTCATGAATTTCAGCAAAAACAACAACAACAATAATCTTCCAGGAAAAAAAAAATGAGGTATGAAGACTTAAAGTATGGCAAAAATAAATAAAAATAACACCAAACAGAATATTGAATAATCAGAATTTGACATACATGAACATGTGATAAGATCAGGATACAGATAAGAAAAATAAACCAAACAGCAAGAAAAAACACTGCCATAGAAGGATAAACTACTAAAACCAAATCTATCTAAGGCAAATTTAGGAGAAGTTCTTTTTAAAGAAAGAAATATAAATTGTAGGAATATTTTTAAAATTTATGTTATGGAATCAATTACCTAGTAAAAGTCCTAACTCAATTTTTTTGTTGACAGTAGATAACAAATTAATAATCAATAAAATTATATAATTATAATGCATGGTGTGATTCAAGGAGTTTAAATGTGCCTCTTCAATCATGATTAGAATTGTGCTTCATACACCTCAGTTTCAGAAAGTAATGCAAAGGAAAATTTCAGGCTACAGTTGATCTGCCATCAAAAAATTCTATGTCAGGTTTAAATATACTTATCACACAAAACAAAGAACTATATCAGAACAAGGAATGCAAAGCAATTCTTCAATACAAAGTAGGACTGTGAAGTCCATCTGTTGGTCTGAGTTGTAGAGATGGTATGATACAGTTATTTCAAATAATTTTAATGATTGGGGTAAGTTAGTCTGAAGAAAAGGAGAAAAGCAATATGAAAAAGTAGAGACTATGTTGAGTATAATACAGAGGAATAAAAGAGCAAATAGGAAAAGAAATGGAAAGTGTTCAGGAAGCAATTACTGGCTCTCCCAGGGTTCTGTGAAGGATCTAACAGTAGGTGCCCTGGGAGTGGAAAGGGGCCACTGCAGTGAATAGGACCTGAGGGAAGTAATCAGAGATAAGAACAACTAGTACCAGAGGCACAAGATACAGAATAGAGAGAGAGGATGACAAAGTTTACAGCCTGAACTTCAAAGACATTATACAATGAGAAAGCAAGCTAAAGCTGAGAATTAAATGAAGGGTCTGCTCACAAATAGGATGAAACTGGAAGATGATGGAATACAAGCTCACTGAAGGAGGCAGGAAGGGCATGTGAGAGGAAACTTGGGGATAATGTGCAAAAAAGCAGCACCATTATCCAAAGTATAAATGAGTTTTTAGCCTTCATGTTCAAATGTGTAGATAGGAAACTTGCATAGGTGCTGCAGTTAGGAATCAAATTCTCTAAAGAATGCATTTTGGAAAACTACGGTCTCATCTAATCCGAGAAATCAATCAGAAAAGCACTGGAGCCAGTTTCCCTTCCGGGAGTTTCAAGGAGATGCAGTTAACAGAAAGTAAAACAGATAAACTTAGAGTCTTGCCCAAACGTTCACTGCATGTTGGGGAAACACTAAACAAATAGCATATAGTGGGAAGTGGGAAGAAACTAATGAAAATAATACCAAAAAAAAAATCCTCACCCTCTACTCATGTTTATAAACAAATGTGAAGATTGAGGCACATATTTAGCTACTTCAATTATGCCAGAAACAGTTCTGCCGCCTAACATACCCCTCGAAAATATTTGCCTATGTTTATGTATAATATAGCAGCAAGCCAAGTCTTGTGTCTTTGCGGTTTTAAATGTCAGATAATACAGCTTTATATCCAGTGTTGTCTGTTTCCAGTTGCATCACTTAATATTTCCATGTCTTAATTTTATTATCAATGGAAAGAAGTGAGTGACACTAGCTACATATGCCATGCACTGTTGTCATCATAGGGACATGCTGTGATAAATGCTGTAATTTGTGACATGCTATATTAATATTAATTTTGTTGTCATTCATATTTTTACATTATTTGTCACTAATGATCCTATTGCTGGTATGCCTTAAGTCAAATAGTATGGAAGGGGAAAAAACTGGAGCATAGATTCAAGGATGCAAAAGAAGACAGTGAGCTCACTTTTTTTCCTATAGATTTTTTTAAAAATTAAATGGTTTGTTTTATTAATACATATTTTTCAGAAAGGAAGCTTTCTCATTTTAAAATGCTTCAGAGAGAAATTAGTCCAGTGTAATTAGTGTGAATTATCAAAATACCAGCATGTAAGAGTATATGTGACCTATTATTTAAAAAACAGGTGTTTAAATAAGATAAAACTGCCTTCTGAATTAGCAGGGGATTCGAATTGAGTTATGCTTTTTCAATATAGAAAAGATGTTTTCTAATTGCTTTTCCATAGGTACCAAGTTTGTTCATGTTATTAAAATATTTCAAAAAAAGAAGTTATCAATGTGATGAGGACATTTTATCACCTCTCAGTGTATCTTTGGCCCTGCCTATGAAAGGGAATTTAAATATCCATCTAGTATAGAATATTAGTTGGGAATATGCTAACCAAAATCGAAGAAAAACAGTTCCTCCCAGTGTCTTGAGTTTAGCATAAACATTTCTGCATGGATTTTGAACCCCAGAAAGGACATGCAAAGATGGAACAAGGTCTTGAAAAAAGTGGAATGTGACTGGCTCAAGGCACGGGCAGAGAGTTTGGCCTTCAACAGGAGAAGGGAACACTTGACCCCAGAGATACGGTGAGGGGAACTTGAGTACAGGTATGAAAGTAGGTAAGGGGTCAGGATTTAAGAAACATCATGCTTGATGGCCTCAATTTTTTGATTGAGAGACATGATTGTCTGCTAAAAGTAGAGTGGGTGTGTGCAGGAAGCGGGTAGGGAAACTAAAAGTAGGAGCAAAACCAAATGAAGCATTAGTCACCAGCTCCAGGGCTGGGATTAACCCTAAAAAATGTTAAGTGTTTGTTTGTTTTTTTAATTCCATCTTTTCCCAAAGATGTAAAATGTTGTAATCTAGAATTTTAAACTTTTTATGTGGCCATCAAATTATTCTTTAATTTTCCACATAGCTTCTACACTTATATTCTTCACAAAACTGCTGGAGCTGCCCATGTTTTGCTCTGACCGAAAAACCAAAGCATGAATCTCCAATTCTTGCAGGTTATCCATGCCTAAAAATATTGATTTTTCTCAGGCTGATAAAAGATGTCATTTTCAGGCCCCATATATGCATGAGACTCTCTCTTAGCAATAACATTATTATGAAACCTTGGTTCCTACTGAATATCTTAGTCTCTGAAGATAACATTGTGGGGTACATGCCTGTAATTCCTGCTGTAATCACTAAAGTGGTCCATAGGAACCTCTGTTTTAGGGCAAAGTCAATTTACTCTGCTCTTTCAGTATGCCAGGAAATAACTTCAGGATTTGTAACCTTCCATTTTTAATAAAAAAAAAATTGTCATATAAAGAAAATCTTTGAACATCTTGACAATAAAATTTACCTGTCTGATTAGTTTATATGTATTGTTCACTCCTCACACATCAACAGTGAGATGTGGACTTAGAAAGGCTACTCAAGCCTCTGTCCATGTAACATCCATTTTTCATACCACGATGAAGTGGGACCCTGTTATGGTTTGGATGTGAGGTGTCCCCCAAAAGCTCACGTGTGAGACAATGCAAGAAGGTTCAGAGAAGAAATGATTGGGTTTTGAGAACCTTAATCCGATCAGAGAATTAATCCCCTATGGGATTAACTGAGTGGTAACTGGAGGCAGGTGGGGTGTAGCTGGAGGATATGGTTAATTGGGGGCGTGGGTATGGGGTGTATATTTTATTTCTGGTGTGTGGAGTCTCTCTTTACTTCTTGATCACCGTGACATGAGCCACTTCCTTCTGCTGCACCCTCCACCATGATGTTCAGCCTTATCTCGAGCCCCGAGAAAGGGAGCCAGCCTTCTATGGACCAAGACCTCTAAAACATAAGCATTCAAATAAACTTTTCCTCCCCTATAGTAGTTCTGGTCAGATCCTTTAGTCACAGCCGCAAAAAGCTGACTAAAACAGACCCATAACAGTGGGAACCTGATGAAATAATTGTCTTGCTTTTGGATAAATCCTTTAGATGTATCCAAGATGATTATATCAGTTTATGTTTAAGCTCCAGGCAAACAAGATATTGGAGGTCCAGTGCCACTTCCATTGGAGAGGCCCCTTTTATCTTTGATTAATCTTCACAAAGTCCAGGAAGTTTTTCAAAATGGTGCAGGAAGTATTTTGAACTACTGGGGCTGGAATATATGTGATATTACTGAACTTAAATATTATACATAAGTGAAGAAGACAGAAGCACAGTTTCATTACCCACCTCTATCTGTAGCCAATTCACATGATAAAATGATTTTTAGAGTTGTATGGACTACAACAATCAAGTCCTAGATGGATGGCTAGGAAAAAAGCCTACGTGATTCTCTGGAAATATCTAGGACTGATTCAAAGAGATGAAGGCTCAATTAGCTAGAGAACAGCCTGTCCTCTTACTAACCGTAGCTGACCAAAGGCTGTTGCTGTGGCTGGTCCTCCATTTGGCTGAGCACTGAGATTCTGTGCTGTGATAAATGCATTCACTTGAAAGTCACATATCTTGGAGATCAGCAAAGACCCAGAATCCAACCAAATGTGAACCCCCAGGGAGAGGCAAAACTGGAGGATGTGATAGGATTTCCACACACTCTCTCATTCATTCACTATCCGACCATCCAATTCTTAATTATCATCAATCAGAAGAAAATGCAGAAGGGAGGCTGCTGCCCTGAGTGAGTTTGTATTGCCCTAGGCAAAAGCCAATGCAATTGCAGATGAAAGTTCTTTCTTTGTCATTATAAAATAAAATCTTTCTGTCTGTTAATTGGAGTGTATCAGTGTCAATTTTCTGATTTTAATAATAGTTTATGATTATAGAATAGGCTATCATTGAGGAAAACTGGGTGTCAGATATACAAAAACTTTTATGCAACTTCTGTGTCATATAAAAAGCTTTTTTAAATCTACCAAAACAAAACATAAAAATCCTTGTGCATAAAGATTTGTCTCAACTGTCTCCTGTGATATGTTTGTCAGAAAAAGATGATCAGCATTATCAGCAGAAACAAAGTCTTGTTGCTGAACATTTCTACATTGCTTATTGCTTCAACGCAAAGGAGGTATGAGAAGCTAGCCTAGTATACGCAGGTGCATTATTGGGGCAGACAAGCTGTGTTAGAGCTTTTTATTTTTTTTAAATACTTTTTAGTTGTAGATGGACACAATATATTTATTTTATTTATTTATTTTTATGTGGTGCTAGGGATCGAGCCCAGTGCCTCACGCATGCAAGGCAAGCGCTCTACCACTGAGCCACAATCCCAACCCTGTGTTAGAGCTTTTGCATATGTATTGGTCTGCTTTCTGTTACTGTAACAGAACATTGGAGATTGGGTAATTTATAAAGGAAAGACATTTATTTGGGGTCTTGGTTCTGGAACAGGGAAGTCCAAAATCTGGCAGGGGAAGATGCCTGTAAAATAGCATAAGGTGAGGACCTCATGCTGCTTCAACTCATGATGGAAAGTGAAAGGGCATGCAGGCACCTATGGAAGAGAAAGAACATAAATGGCCTTGCTTTATAACAACTCCTTGTGATAATTAGTCCATGAGAGCAAGAACTCATGTAAAAAGACGTTAATCTATTCATGAAGGCTCCACTCCCATGACCCAAACAGCTCCTACTAGGCCTCACTTCCCAACGCTGCCACTTTAAGGAATTAAGCCTCAACATGAGTTTTGGTGGAGACAAATCATATTTAAACTACAGCAATGTATTTGTCTTCCATGGGCAAAGTCCAGAGAGTCTGTGGTTTTCAAGAGGCTGGTGTAACTGGGTCCAAGCTGAGAAAATCTGAGCACATAATTTATGTCCTATTCTTAAAGTGGGCTCCTGGATGGGCTCAAGGACCAGCATTCTTCTCCAAAGTCAGAGAGGGAAGGCCTCTTTATCATTCCTCCTTCCTTCTTCCTTTATGTCCTTACTGCCCTGACTCTGCCCCTGCCGTCTAGACAAACCAGCCTAGGCCTCACTGGCTTACCCATCCACCCAGACACTGACTAGAACATATCGTTCTCTGAACTGAGTAATACAGACTGATTATCTTCCAGGTAATTTCCGTTGCCCATTTCTCCAGCCCCACTCCTACACCTGGCCAGGTCCTTTTCAAGAATTCATTCTCTAATTTCCTACCAGGCCAGAGCAAGGCCCTGTTGTTAAGCAATAACTAACTATACTTTTCATTTTTTATTTGGTCTATCCTGTTTGTAATTATTGCATTTTAAGTGACTATACCATGGCTGCTTGGGTCACCTGTTATACATGACCAGTTCATCAAAGATCTGTATAACAAAGCATTATTAGCACAGTACTTATTAACTGATTACATACTTTGGCCAGACAAATGTAGACACTGGTTCTGAGTCTCCAAACATATGTAAAAGATTAATGAGAGAGGTAAGTATCCTTATCTCCATATGCATCTAACTCCTACAATGTTTCCAATGCCTATTAGGTGTGGCTGAGGTGGAAGAGATCTCAGAGGGCTACAAGCAAATATTGGAAGAGAGAGTCATGAAATCAAAGGCTCATGCTGGTTCTTTTGCACTTTGGCAATGATACTGAGAATTTTTGAAAGTACATAACAATACAAGCCAGAGATTGTTCAAAATGTCAGAAGACAGAAGAGGCAAAAGGAAGAAACATAAAGAAAAAGTAGACATAATATTAGGTTAATGTAGACATGATATTAGGTTAAACCATATGAAATAACCTTTTTTTCTAGATAAAAAATGGAACATAAGCAATTTCATAGTGTTTAGCTTAATAAAAAAAGATTCAGTATCATCTCACTTGTGCTATACTTTCAGAAATAAATAAGCTACATTATGTCATTGAATAGTTTATTGACTCACTTCATCATTCATTCAACAATGATTTTTTAGCTCCTACTATGTACCAGGTGCTCTTTGGAACACTGTTATTCAGCAGTAAACAGGACATCCAAAACACTCTGCGCTCACAGGAGTGGCATTCTAGTGAAGAAAGACAATAAACAACATATTTATGTGTGTGTCTACATATATACACACACAAAAGCATTGAATATGTATACACACTATGTATGCATGTACATAGGTGTATAGATGTAAATATGAACACATAGTATTACTATATCATAATGTTGCTATCTAACATAAATCTAACATTTTATATAAATATGTACAAATATAGTATGTGTGTATATATGTCTGTACAAAGTAATATGCATTATGAAGAAAAATAAGCAGCAGAGGAAGACAGGGAACACAAGAGGTGTATTGATCATCTGTAAATGAGGTGATTAAGAATGTCTTCATTGATAACTTGGCCTTTGAGTATCTGGAAGAGGAATGTTCCAGAAAGGGAAAACAGCAAAACACATCTATGTGATAGAAATGGAGTAGGCAAAAGGAACAGTAATAAATGAAGTCCAAGAAGTAATAGGACATTGTAGAGTTTGGGGCTTTTACTCTAAGGGACAAGGAAGCCACTGGCGTGTTTTGAGAAGAGGAGAACTATGCTCTGACTCACTTTTTTTTATTTGTTCTTTTTAGTTATACATGACAGTAGAATCTATTTTGATATATTTATATAAGCACGGACTATATTTTGTTCAAATCACAATCCTAGTCTTGTGGATGTACACAATGTAGAGATCCACTCGAGATCTACATGTATACAATGTAGAGTTCGTATTCACATATGAACATAGGGAAATTATGTCAGATTCATTCCACTGTCTTTCCTATTCCTATCCCCTTCCCTCCCTTTCATTTGCCTTTGTCTAATCCACTGAACTTCTAATTTTCCCCTTCCCTCGCCACTTGTGGGTTAGCATCCACATATCAGAGAGAATATTTGACCTTTGGTCTTGGGGAATTGGCTTATTTCACTTAGCATGATTTGACTCTTTTTTTTTTTTTTTTTTTTTTTGGTATTGGAGATTGAACTCAGGGGCAGTCGATCAATGAGCCACATCCCTAACCCTATTTTGTGTTTTATGTAGAGACAGGATCCCACTGAGTTGCTTAGCACCTCACTGTTGCTGAGGCTGGCTTTGAACTCACGATTCTGTCTCAGCCTCCCTAAGTGCTGGGGTTACAGGCTTGCGCCACCGCACCTGGCTCTGAATTGCTTTTTTAAAGAATTGCTCTGTGTTCGGTTGAGAATAAACTCTATAGGAGCAATAGTGCAAGCAGGCTATTATGGGAATGCAGAGGAGAAAGTGGTAGTGATGGAGAGATGATAGGAAGTGGTCAAAATTGAGGCATATTTTGAGGGCAGACTGAAGAGAGTTTGCTGAGAGATTAAACATGGCATGTGAGAAACTAGAATGGTCAAGAAAGACTGAAATTCTTAAACTGCACAACTAAAAAAATTAAAACTGAAATTAAAATAGAGAAAACTATAGTAAAAGCAGTTGGGGCAAAGTGTGGTGAGATAAAATATGAAGAATCAAATTTAGACATGTAAGAATCATAATATGATAGTTATTCATTCCAAAATCAAAGCCATAAACATTTTTGTATGTTTATAATTTTAAGCCCCTTCAAATGATTGCTCATATAGTCATATATACACTTAGTTGTTTAAAATTAACATTTTTTATGTTAGCCCAAATGTTAACATATTCTTTTCTTAAATGAACAGGAATTATAACAACTGACTGCAAAATGTACAATAATAAGCCAAGGTAGGATTTGAGCCAACTCATTTTGCATGTCAATCACACAATTTGGAAACTATTGCATTTAAAAAATGATAAACACAATCTTCATTTTAGCCTCATGTGTATGAGAAATAAAATTTGATTTATTTCTAATTTTTTAAAATTCATGAGCTTATATCTAGTGTTCAGTCATGCAAGACTGTAATTTGCTACTCTTATGTTCTCTTCACTTTTTTAAAAATAGTTCAGCTTCTTTGACTCTCTGGTGTCAGAAAAAAAAATATGCCCAGAGTCTTCCAAAAGTATGCATGTCATCCTTTTGTTTTGTTTTGTTTTGTTTTTTGTTTTTTGTTTTTTCAGAGAGTCCCAGAGAAGTCAAGTTCTATGCTTGGGGCACCCAGAACACAGGTTGTATATAGGAGGTGTTAAATGGAAATCATGAGAGGACCTTGTTTTGGACTGAGCTCCTGCACTGGATCCCAACAGACCATACCAAACCAAAAGGGAGTCACTCATGCTAAATGCCACATATTCAAATTAAAATTTTAAGGAAGCAAATAGATCCCCAAACAGACCAGTTTTTACTAAAAACAGTCTACCTGAGTTAGTAATAGGGAAGTCCTCTCTGCTTTAATCCTTAGGAAAAAAAGTAACCTAAAGCAACTTGATTTTAACCCATCAGTGTTCTTTCCCCCTTATTATTCTGTTTCCTTGTTCCCATTTCACAAAACCCACTGCTCTGCTATTGCCCAGTTGGAGTTTCCATTTTTGTAGACTGGAGCCTGCCTTGATGCATGAATTACAAATAAAAGCCAATAAGATCTATAACTAAATTTGTCATAATTCTGTCTTTTGACAGTGGGTTGTGGTAATCATTATTACTGTGCTTAGGGACAAATGGCCATGCAAAGCAGAAACATAATTACGTGCATGTCATCATTTCTGTGATTGAACAGGTTCAACTTGGGCATTTTATGACATCTATCATTTGTTTCAATAGCCTTTAGGTAAACAATAAAAAAGACTTTGGATTTCAATTAGCTGGAGAAATTCTTGGGTGGGCAGAAAAATAAAAACAGAACAGAAATGAGGGAAAGATGCAGTTGGGGATAAAGATAGGATATTACTAAAAAAAGGCGGGGGTAGATAAACAAGGCACCCTCCCCCCAGTTTGACTCTGTGTTTATTATATTTCCCTAGTTTTCCCTATCTCCTTTTTTTTTCATAACTGCTATTGTGCTTATATAGTTTTCAGATTCTGATTAGACTGATTTCTTTTCTCCTCCTTCTCTCTCTCTCTTTTTTTTGCTATAACCCCTCAGAGCTTTGAAACAGGTAGGATGCCAATTAACTTAAACATATTATTTTAATCTTAGTAAAAAACTAGATTGAGTAGCTGGTTGCACAATTAACAGGCTAGTCCATTTTAATCTCAAGATTACCAGGGATTCATTCCCAAGAGCTCATTAGCAAGAAAACAGAGTCCTCCTACTCAGCTAGAATTACAAAAAATCCACATCTTATGCCTGGCTTTCTATGAGAGAATAGTGTTTGAGTAGGGAAGGCTGCAGACTGTTTTTTTTTTAATTAATTTATCTAGATAATATGCAATTCTTTATATCATACCATTAATATATGCATAGAGTGAGCTAGAGTCTTGTGTACAGGCTAACTTTTTATTCTGCCTAGGTGCAACCATGGAGTGCTTCTCTGTTCTTTTTCAGTTGTTAGATTTAAAAGAAAAGTAAACCAGGAAAAAAAAAGAAGAGGTTGGAAAGAAGAAGGAAAGATGAGTGATTTGATCATCACGAACCCCAGAGCCCTGTTAAAAAGTATTTGTACTTTAAAAAATCCTTTTTGCTGAAAGCTTTTTCAGGAGAAATAAATTATACTGACTCTATATAAATAAAAGCAGAAAGAGCAAAGACGAACATGAACATATATTACCAATGCCATTCATCAAATATAGTTGACACTTCAATCTAATCCAGCAAATGAAAACACAGAAGTTTATAGAGTTATAGGAAGTAAGCAATTTAAACATACCAGGGCACAAGGTCATCTAACACAACTAGCAAGATGTCCCTTTTTCTTTTCTCTTTTTCTCTCTTTCATCCTTTCAAAGCTCTCAAACACTGATTGATAATCCATCTTTCTCACAGGGTGAGGTGATCTTTAAATCAGATAATTAATAGCAGCAGTCCAAATGTTCCTTAACAAGTCCACCTTCCTCTAGTGTCATAAAGCAAAAGGACACTTCATGCATTTCATACTATCATTATGGTGCAAGGTTTCTCTTTCCATAATAAAGTAATACATTTCTTAACTAATTAGTTCATTAATTTTAAATGTGATTCCCAGTAAAAACTCTTTGAGATAGTTAATCTTTCTTAAAAGTGTATGAGATTGTAAAAAACAGTTCTCAGAGCACTGTCACCACCAATCGTTAATGGTCTGAATGAGTGAGGAAATACAGAGCTGCAAAAACACATCTCATTTGTTTTTGAAAGCAAACCTCCAAGGCCGCTTTATAACCAGAAATCATATCCATGTCATGCAGATGCTGTGGTAAACTTTACGGTTCCAATTAGGAACGGACAGTTTCCAATGCACTGCTCAAACACTTTGCTAGTCTATATGTAAATACTTCACTAAAACCACTGAACGGTGATGGAGTTCAATATTAATATCGCAAATTAAAGATGACATCTGAAAGCCTACCATCCAGAAGAGTGATCAGAGCCCATGGCAAGGCAATAATCAGCAGCTTAAGCAACTTTCAAGCACCATGGGGGAGAAAACAAATGTGATGGAGCTTGGAAATTGCACTGGTGCATGAAGAACATACCATATTAAAGAGCAACTGCTGATTGACCTGGTGATGAAGTGGAGGATATGACCATATGCTTCCATAAAGGACATTTGGAAATGGCTTCAAGATGATTCCCCAAGAGCTCATGACTATTACCTGGTGTATTCCCATTAATTGACAATGTAAACTTTATCTGTAACAGTGAAATAATTGTCAGACTAACTACTTGTCCTCCTGGGAGGAAAAAATTGCCTGAACAATTATCACACCCAGAATATTTTCCGGACAGAAATATCAAATGGTTCCACTGGCTGGATTTCCCTTATGTGTTGTAGTCACTGCCTTGGAAAGAAATGTGGTTTCAACTTTTTCACTCCGATCATTTGGATGGGGAAAATAGGTAGGTTAAAGTGGGAATGAGAATATAAAATTATATGAAAGGTAAGATATGAATCAGTGAACAGTTCATAATATGCCAGTTTTTTGAATATGCCAGGGCCCTCTGCCATATTCAAAAACACTAACCCATATCCACTTCCTTTGGCCAATCATGTTTTTACTTATAGAAACCTATCATAAAGAGTGTGTAAGGAAGAGAGTCCCAGTCGTGATGCTAATTCCAAGAATCTCTACAAAGAAAGCTATGCAAATCCCAAGACATGAATGAAGACAAGAATCATTACTTCTTCCTTTCTGTCAGGAAAATTACAAGAAGTGAAGAAGAGCATAGATGTTGATAAATGTTGTTTCCCTGTGACAATATGTTTAGTGGACACTATGTCTAGCAGGCTCTGAGTCTGGATGACAGAATTCAAATCCCAGCTCCACAGCCTACCAGCTGGGTCACCATAAGCATGTTACTTGATCTAAGTTTCAACTTTCTTCGATAACAATGTGGCCACCTACCAAATCAGGGCATGATGTTAGTTCTATGGCTACTGCCTCTTATTATTATCTTTCTGGCCCTAAACTCGTCCAGGGATGTATTTAGTGAGCAAATTAAGAGCCCAGCAGTTGTTCTGGCCTCAGTTCATCAAGAGTTTCTTCTCTCTGACACAAAGAGTGAGAAGGGGAACTTGAGGTTGCCCCAAAACTACAGTTAGCTGAGTGTTCCCTGACCTCACCAAAGAACCCACAGCCTGGGCTGCTACCCCTGCTGAACCTGTGCCCAGGCAGGGATGTCACCCCCACAGGCCAGTTCTCCACCTGGCAAAGAAATTTGGGCAGTAAGCCACGGCCATAGAACCACTTACCCCACTGTGTCTTTCTACAAGTTGTTCTGCATCTAAGTTTGGGGAGATAGACCTAGCCAATGAAGAAAATGGAGCCACCTGTCCTCTACATACCCTATGACTATGAGAAGCACCAGACCTCTGATGTCAGATGGTATCATCTTCCCTAATTTCCTGGGATAGACTCCTAAATAAACAATTTGCCCTAGAATCTTGGGTTGGGGTCTGCTTCTGAAGAAGCATAAGCTATTCAGTTGTCACTGTCTCTGTGGTATCACTAGGACCTGAGACAGGCTAGAGGACTCCAGCTTTAACAAATATAGTGTTGGCAACAGCAGCAAGGACAACATCTGTTAGCAGGTGGACAAAATGAGAAATGACCATCAGCATTCTTATCTCATGCTAATCTTCTCAACTTGTATTTGTTGCTTCCTTTTTTCTTGATATTCTTTTGTTCCAAGAGACATTGAACTAGGAATATTATAAGAAAAGAAGGAGGATACAGAAGCAGCACCAAAGAGAAGGCTGCTTTATGCTATAATTGCCGAGAGTGGAGAGACAGACTGTGAAGAGCAGGTGCCACATTGGGTTGAGTTCTTCTTCCCTGCATTTTCCCCAGGAGGCTGACAAATGCAGGATGTGACATGAGAGCAATCTCCCTGTAACAATCAACTACACAACTGTACAATCCACAATAGCTGTAATAGAGAAAGCAAACAGTAATAAAGCCACGTCGCCTTGCCTCTGTGAGATCAAACAATGCTCCAGTTGATGGAGGGTACACTTTAATGTCTCCTGAAAAGTCCATATTTCTGGATCTCACTGAACTACCAAGTCTTTTCCTCAGGTAAGGTTAAAAAAATAATTGTGGTTTGGGCATCTATTTCAAAAGGAGAACAAACTGTTATTTAAGTTCTGTATGAGAACAACAGAGATACTGAATATAGACAGTGTCTCTGACCCATTGTATAACAAGAAAAATAAAGCTGGGGCTGTCCATTAATACCCTGCCCTGAATTCAGAAACTGTGGGAGTGTGTAGGACAGGCAGGGGGCATTATTATTTTTTAATGGCTACTTCAACAGAGATGTTCATGTTAGCATTGTTCTTGGGGTGAAAGCTTCCATTTTGTAAGACACTTGCCACGCTCCAATTAAAAACAGAATTTATTGTTAAGGACCAGTAGAATATCGGTTTCCTTCCACCTGTATTTTGTCTATTGTTAAAAATCTTACATAAGGAAAAGTTAGAGGCTGAGAAGAGCTTTTTATAAGCCTAGAGTGGAGAATATTGCCACTTTAAAAATATCATTTCTGAAAGAAAGCAGAGGTGTCAGAGACAAAGAGAAAAGGAGGGAGATGTGTCGGCTAGTCAATAGTATTTATCGAACACTTGCTGTGTGGGGAGAACACGAAGGGCATAATATACTTGGTACTTCTTCTCCAGGAGCTTGTAAAGTAATGAATGGAACAGCATTAATGCGAGTAAACACTTTTAAAGCAGGCACATTAGAAACCACATGACTTGAAAAAAAATCGTGTGTGTGTATGATCGAGTGTGAGTGCATTGTTGTGTGTGCATGCATGTTTAAAAGGAGCTTGAGAGTAACAAACAGAATGGTGATGAAATCAAGAATAAACGCCACTAAACACAGGAGAAATGATACAAGAATACAAATTGTCCTGGAGCACTTTTGTCTTTCAGTTGACTCTCCTCTGAGTGTAAATCAGAAGTGGAAATACAACACAAGGTAGCTTTCTTGTCATTGGGACGTCAGGAAACTGGCATCTTACCATGTCTGATAGCTAGTTCTTCAGAGATATGCATCATATGTATTACTGTTCCACCTCATGGAAGTGATTTGACTTGAAAATGCAATGACAAGGAGCCATATTGGGGAACAGAAATTGTTTACATAATTGCTTGCTCTGTTGGTGAATCTAGGCCTTCATTTAGAATTCATTATTTTATAAACTGCACAAAGGGATTTCCAAGTTGTCAAGCTTGGTTTGTAAAAAATAAAATAAAAAGATATGATAAAATGTCTGGCACAAGCTTTTCTGACTTTAATTTTTTTTCTCCATCCTATTCATCTTCCCCGTCATAGCGGGTACTCCATCAGCTGTGATAGCTGCTATTTTCTCTGGATTTAGATCAAACAACCTCAGAACATCCATCAGGGCCATTTTTACATCCTTTCTCCTTTGATGCCAAACCCCAAAGATTCCCCATCATGTACAGTCTGCAAGTTGTTGGGCTGACAAGTATTAGTAACCTTGGAATGTCACTGAGACACCAGCTTTCATCCTGGAGGAGGCTAATGAATTTTGCTGCAACCAACTTGGTCTTGAAATAATTTTTCTTTAGGTCACCTTTCATAGTTAAAATAGTTTGCTTTCTTATAGTTTACTTTTTGTCTGCTAAGTTAAAGTGGCAGAGAAAATGGCACCTGAAGACAAGCAAGTCTAGAGCACAAAATTTTAATACCCACTTTACCATCATATTTTTTTAATTATCTGGGAAAATTTTTAATTTCTTAGAATATCCTCAACTGTGAAATAAGTATGAAATATAGTCCACAATTTAGGATTTTCAGCATTTTAAGCATATGAGTCCCTTGAAAAATACATCTATATTGCATGTAATCCCAGCAGCTGGAGAGGCTGAGGATTGTGAGTTCAAGACCAGCCTCAGTAAATTAGTGAGGCCCTAAGCAACTTAGCGATCCTCTGTCTCAAATTTTGAAAGGGGGAGGAGTTTGGGGAATTTAGCTCATTGTTAAATGCCCCTGGGTTCAATCCCCAGTACCAAAAAAATATATATATATACATATATATATATATAATTAGTATACTTTTAACGTGTGTGCACATACACACATAAATACACACAAGAATCTCATGTGGAACTAATTTTATTTGGTATAAAAGAGAATACATAGAATGACATAAAGCAAACTAATAGAATTTTAAGCAGATTTGCATTTTATCAAGCACAATAGCAACTTTACATACTCTTTAACAAGATAATATAAAAAAGTGTGACATATCAATTGCAAGTGCAATTTTGGTATGCATAAAAATGCTCTTGTTCTTTGAAATAACTGAGTTTTACATAGGTACCACAGACTTAAGACCCACTGGTCTAGGGCTATAACAAATACTGTACATACATGATTTATTTATGTAGAGGAGAATGGGCCAAATGAAGTGTCCAAACCCAGTTCTCGTGCATTTATGTAATTAGTATTTATTGAAGACTAACCACATTTATGTCACCCAGGTTTATACAGCTGCCAGGAGCAGAGTAGACCCTCAAAATGTCAAAAGTAAATAAGTGAATACCTGTCACCTAAGATTTCTTTCCTCTTTTCAGTTCCTGACTCCTGGTGGCACTATGACATTGGCAGATTCAGTCACTGGGGTCTGCATTAACCTGCAGACCATAGGCCTTTGGTCCCCTGTAAACCCCACCCAGGTGTTTGCTCCTGCATCTGCACAAGCATCTCCCTTGAGCTCAGTCCTTTCCTGGGACTCACTTCATTCACCTCTCACAGATCCACTTGATGGCGCCAGCAACCTCCAGGAGAAGCGCTGTCTTCCTGGCTTCCAAAGCTGCAAACTGGTTGATAAGAGGAGTGTCATGTTCCCTGGTGACTTCTCATGCATGCTTCACTGTATCACAAGAGAGGAGGGAATGCCCTTTTTCCCTACTTGGTGCCACTTGTTATCAGCTAGGCATCTAAAGAGCCAACGTCTTGCCTAACTCCAACCCCTCATGAAAACAGCTCCCTGGACTTCCCCTGCAGTCACTGTCTCACAGGGCTCAAGAGGAAGTCCTGAGGAACAAATAGCTGGAATGTTACTCAAGCTATCCTCTCCAGTCTCTTCCTCCTTCACACCCCCACAGCTCCTAAGACCACTTCTTGGGTTGACTACAGCAGGCCTTCTTGAGCTTTTTTATGCACTGCAATAGTTGAGGATCTTGCTAAAATGCACAGTCTGATTTAATAAGTCTGCCTTGAGGCCCAAGATGATGCATTTATCAGGACTAGGACTAGTGACAAAATTTCAGATGTGATGGAAAATGTAATAATCTAGATAAGTAATATTTTAGTGAAATATTTTGAAAAAAATTAATACTGAAAAATTCCTAAAGAACAAAATATCCAAATTCTAAATGCAGAAATAAAGATCTCAGTTGATGTTGATTAAATCACATTTTGAGCAAGTTTACATGTTAAGAAAATTTTAATTTACTCCAGTATGTCCCCCATTTTACTAGCTATGTAGTCGTCTACTAAATTGAGTATGCTAAAACAATAGCTCATCTTGTCACTGCTACAATCATGGGAAGGACTTATAGGAAACTTATACTCTAGAGCAGTATATCTCAAGTGCAGGGCGGTGGAGGGGGTTAGTTTTGTAATTTGAGGAGATTTAGCAATGCCTGTAGACAATATTGGTTGTCACAAGATCCAAGGGGTCCACTGGCATCTGGTGGGCAGATGTCAGTATGCTATTAAGCATCATACAATGCACAGGACAGCTTCTCAGAATGAAGAATTATTTGGTCTAAAATGTCAAAAGTTGTGAAGAGTGAGAAAACCTTCTATAAAAATGTATACCACATACAATTATACCACAGCCAATAGATGTCATAACTGAGTTGAACTCGACTCTCTGATTCTTTTCTTTTTTTCTCTTTCTTACTTACTATCTTTTCTCACCAGATAGAAAGCATTTCTACATTTGACTTTAGACATTGATTTAGTCACGGTCAAGAAGTAATATCTTTTTATTGTATTTACAATATAGGAAAATTAATATTTTGGGAATCTTAGGGGAAAGGCCATTGGGTGACAAATTGAAAAAGTTAAGAAGAGTTTCTACATGTTACTGATTTAAAGCCAATTAAAAATGCAAGCCTACCATGCTTCTGTAAAAACTTGGCTTCAACAATGTTTAATGAAAGTAGATCTGGAACCACATTCTCTGGTCTGAAATTTGGAAAGCTGAGCTTACCATGAAGTTTTACAGCTCTTTTGATTTAAAGCTAGTAGAAATTCATCTAGCTTTCCAAAATTTTTTACAACTGTCAGTTGAATAATAATATAAAAAAAAAAAACAAAAAAAAAATCTTGGGAATCTCATTTGGATATATGTGAGTATATTAATTAAGAAAACATATTTAATATTGTCACTTCATATTTCAGAGGTATTACAGATGATGAGATTCAACCTTACTATATATACCCCTTGTGATCACAAAGTTCCAAGGGTATAATATTATAAATGGAGCTGGGGTTGTAGCTCAGTGGTAGAGTGCTTACCTGGCATGTGTGAGGCACTGGGTTCAATCATGAGCACCACATAAAAATAAAATAAAGGTATTGTATCTGTCTACAACTAAAAAAATATTTTTTAAAAAAACTGTGAATGATTTCAAAGTCTTAAAGGAAACAGTAAAATTTGCCTATTCTGCAAAAAAATGAAACATAAATCTACAATATTAGTTAATAATTATTGCAGAACTATAGGTTGACAATTTACATATTAACTTTCAGCTCTAAAGCCACCTTTCTATGATATGCTGTGTGATTCTGGGCCTGAGATTCAGTTCTACCGTGGCTTCTGCCTTATCTTAGGCTCCATAACAGAAGGCACAGGTAGGAAGAGGAAGGGAGAAGGGATTTCTGTCATGTTCTCCAACTTCTGGATAGCAACTTCTTCAGCCTCCAGGTTCTTTTGGTAGTGAAGGGACCAGACATGTTCTCCCCATTCAAGGACCCAACATCTTAGCCCTTCTCTTGCTCCCCCCGTCCCGCCCCAGGTCTAGGGATTGTAGTTGCTCCCAGCATTTGCTAAACTCAGGACTCAACAAGGTTAGTTTTACCTGTCAGCTTTATTGGGCTAAGGGATACCAAGGTAACTGGGTATGTCTGTGAGGGTGTTCCTGAAAGGGATTAGCTTTTGAATCAGTAGACTGAGTGAAGAAGATTCAACCTTGCCAAGGTAGATGAGCATCATCCAATCTGAGGGCCTGAACAAAAAAAATAAGACTGGAAGATGAGTTCTTTCTCTTTCTTCTTGATCTGAGACATCCATCTTTTCCTGTCTTCCTGGTTCTTAGTCTTCAGCTTTAGACTGAAGCTGCACCATCACTTTTCCTGGGCTTCAGCCTTGCAGATGACAGATTCTGGGACTTCTCAGCCCCCATAATGGTCTCAAACAACCCCTCAAAATACCTCTCTCTCGCTCTCTCTCTCCAGACATGTATTCTATCGGTTCTATTTCTCCAGAGAATCCTAATACAAGAATGCTTCAGCCTACTCTTTCTGCTCTTTCAACATTCAAACTCCACTACAAATAATTCTCCATATGAAATCTCCTCTGCTTGAAATGCCCATTCTGGCTTCTATTTTCCTGTCAAGAACCTAACTGATAAAGCATGCTATAACAACAAAATTATTAGCTAGGACATGGCAATAAAATGCACACGTGTGTGCTGATTATACCTTTTCATGCATAGTTTATCAGGTGTGCATTTCTCTATGACCCTACAAGGAATAACACACATGAAACATTATACTGTACACCTGGAACAGACAAGAGACTTACAAAAGAGTATGTTTCTTTGCTAGTCATGCTTTCTTTTTTTTCTACAACCAGAAAAAGTTGAAGATGAGGCACATTAAAATTATTTAAAGGATTAAAAAAAAAAAGATTCCAGCTGTTTGACCAATAAAAGCAATGTCTGGAATGTATTTCAATAATGTATTGCTACCAGATGTTAACTAGAGTTTTCTCCTTTTTAAAGAGCAATGAAGCCTGTCCAAGAAAAACACTTTAATCATCTCACTTTCCCTTTGGGACTATGGAAATTTGCCACTTGCAAATGCTGCTGGTTTAATTGATCATGTATGAGTAGGTATGTGTGACTGTATATAACTTATGACTTGCCTACTCATTTTAAACATTCTTAGATGGTTCTCTATGCATCTGAATGGTCTTAAACCTTAAAGAAACTTGAACATTTTGGCAGTCTGGCTTCAGTCATTTAAATTATACTGTGCCACAACTGTGAATGTTTTTCCCAAAACACAGAATCCTAGGAATGATAAAATTTCCTGAATACTCTGACAATCATTTTATTTTATATAAACACAGCAGTTAGTGATTTTGTATCAATTTCAATGACATTTGGTAGGTTGGCACAAGATAAATAAAAATCTATATCTTTACATAGCCAGATAGACATCTTAAAAAAAACATCTTTTTGTTCATAATATTTATGTTAGAGAAAACTATTTCTTGCTTTCATTCCTGTGACTATTGAGTGGAGTCTAAATTCTATAGAGACATTTATGTGGCCACTTTCCACAGGTTACCAGTGGCCCAGCAACCTTCTGGTGAATTTGGAACAACATACTAGTTGCTAGTAGGAAGTACCAAGGGATATAAGATGGGTGATGATTGTGTGTGTCATTGTATAGTGTGATCAACTTTATAAATGCATGCCCATATGGAGGGCTTTTTGTAATGCACTGCTACAATGCTTAAATAATTCATGGCGAAGGGGCATGTGGAAGCTAAGAGAATGATTATAGTTACCTGAAGTATGAATCTATTGTCTTCCTCCTGAAAAAACAAAGACTGAGACTCAGGTTTTTGTGCAGATAGTTTATTTTGGAAAACAATCCAAAGTCACAAGAGTAAAGGACCAAAGGAATGAAACCAGGAAGGAGGAGAAGACAAATCAGGGTATGTTATTAAGTGTCACCACCGTGGCTACTGGAGCTCTGCCTTACTACTATCTTGAATGTGTGAATAGAACATTCCACGCAAAGGACAGTAAAGAAAAACATTTATCCATTGGATATCCTTTGGGAGCATCAAGATGCCTATTGGAAGGTACTTTCCCCATCCAGGGTCACAGAAATCCCATACTACAGCATGAGGGCTCCTGACAGGCTGGGAGAGTGGTGTGTTCAGCATCCAATGGATCAAAGCTTGCACACCTGAATACAGTTGACATGACCACAAGAGGAAGCTGGATTGAAGGAAGACATGAGGCAGTGGCCAAGTGATTCCGATAGGCCCAAAACAGAGTTTAAGCAAAAAAGTCTTCCACAAAAGAAATCTGTCCTTCTTTGTTACAATAAATGTTTTTATAAAGAAGTATCTGTCAATAGACCTTGGTTTAAATATTCCTTCCTTTCTTTCTTTCTTCCTTTTTTAATGAATCATCTTATTTTTGCAGACATTTCACTATTAAAAATTAATTTAATTCTTGGCTCATATGTGATGTTAACAAATTTAAAGAAGGGGAATATTATTTGTCTCCATTTAACCTGGTTGGATTTTAATTATTATTGTTTACTATAACTATCCATAGAACCATCCAACCTTCGGTAGAGCAGGGTGTAAATATATTTCTGCAGAGCTACTATCTATACAAACAATTTGAATCATCCTGAATCATCACCATTCTGAAAGCCTATGCCATACAATCTAGCAAAAGAGATACTGAACCTCCAGCAAGAATGATTTGCTCACCAAGCTGCTCTCTAGGAACTGGCAATCAGCCACAGGTCCCTGAGAACACCTGAAGATAAGTCCTGGAGCTCTTCAGAGCATCTGGCTGACTGCACACTTGAAGAGCTGGGAAAGAGGATTGGGAAACACCCAAAAGAGCAGCAATGGGAGCCAGGGACCACACTTGAAAGGCACTGCTGCTCTGGCTGGTCCCAACCAACAGAAGGGGGCTTAGAACATCTTCAAGAAGTTGCTCCAAAATACAGTTATGGAGATTAGGGTGGGAACACTCTCCCAACCCCACCTGAGTCCAGAGCCCAGAGCTGGGGCATTTTTGCCTGGGTCTAAAATCAGCACTAATTCTCCTATTAGCAGCTTTCCAAAAGCACCTTTTCCTGGAAGCCACGTCACTGCTATTCTGCCAGATTTAAACACGTGGAGGAATGGATTTTTCCTGTGTTAATGCTGAGCATTTATAAATTGGGCTTTATGCAATATAGAAAAGTGTACATATATTGGAAGCCTGTTTTTATCTGCAATGCAACCAGGGGGCAACTCATTAGCAGTATTTAAAAACCATCTTTGTGCTTCACATATTGCTCCCTAGACATTCATATTCCACTTAGAATGGACTCCTGGTTTAAACAGAATGGAACTCTTCTTATTTTCATTTGATCTAAAATAGAATCTACAGGTAACATCATATATTTTCTTCTTTCCTTCATTTTCTAGGTTCTCCCTTATTATGTTAGCATTTGGTTAATATTTCTTGCAACCTATATTTACATCACAGATTCTATAGGAAATTACCCTATCAAGGTCATATAGTGCAGACACTGTCACATATACCCTTCCTTAGGACGACAGTATTCATGCTGCTGTTCCTGTTGAACTATTCCTGTTTCTATGAGGTTAACATATAAAAATGTATTATTCATGATATAAAATGCATTTCATATATTTCACCAATTGTTATTATTGTTCTAGAGGGGGAAATAAATGAAAATGGTGGCAGTTGTAGAAATGCATCCTTATTCAGGACTTAATATACAATACCAATTTAGACTACTTACCTTTTTCAACTTTAAACCTTCCATTAAACTGCAAAGCTTGATGTCAGCTAAACTCTATAAATGTTAATTTAAGGTCAAGGTGCTCCTGGGAAGCATTTGAATGCTTAGAGCAGAGCCCAAGAAAACTTCTTTTCAAAGATTTATGGGATGATATGGCTCCTTTCTGAAAAATAGGAACTCTATTTCTACTTTTTCCAATCATTTTCTATTTCAAGCTCTAGGACACACTTTCCTTTATGGATCTTTCTGAGATATTTAATAGCATTCTGGAGATGTTAAAATGCAAATTTTTTTCCATGTGTAATGTATAGTGTCTCTCCAATTTAAACTTCATTTACTAATGTCAAATGCTTTGTACAGTAAGGATTGAATATCCATAACTCAGGGGCACCTTTGTCCATAAAGATGGCCAAAACATGGTCACATCATTTTCAATATTCAAATTATCATGAGGTAGGGTTTTTAGCTAATAATCACTTTTTTCTGAAACTAAATCACATGCCAAAATGCATTTAACGTTTGGTTCAAAGAGGCCCCAGTGTCCAGTTTTCTTTGTTGGCTACATTATCTCATGGAATAAAATTGAGCACACAGAAATCTAAAAATGTTCCTCGTTTTTATGCTACCAAAGTTTCTTTCAACAGAGATATGGAATCTATTTGGGGGGTGTCATAAAGAGCAACACAGCTTGTCATTTGCCTGAAAGCTATGAGATCACATCATGCATAAGAGGTGCTAAGAGCCAAGTCTCACAAGGAGAGTGGGGACATCATCACCACACCCACATACTTCTTGCTGGGATATGTAGTAGATTAGCCAAACTTTACTGACTCTTTTAGGGAGTTCCAACTCTATCAATGGTGAAGGAGGACAGATTTGGATGGTCCTCTAAGCAAAGCATTTTATTTTTATGTATTTATTGTACTGGAGATTGAGCACAGGGGTATTTTTATCACTTAGATATTTCCCCAGATCTTTTTATTTTTTATTTTGAAACAGATCTTCACTAAGTTGATTGGTGCTGTACTAAATTGCTGAGGCTGGCCTTGAATTTATGATCCTCCTGTTTCAGCCTCCCCAGATGCTAGGATTATAGGCATGTGCAACCTCACTCAGCATGCTAAGCCTTTAATATAACATTTTCTTTAACACACCATCACCTAGACCAAGTGATGAAAGGCCATCTAGATAGGCTATCCAGAGGTTTATTAGATAGTTTAACACAACAGCTTTGTCCTGAAAGGGATGATGTTGGTTAGGCAGGTCAATGAGTTTTTCTCTCAGGAATTTAAAAGTGAAATATAAACCAGGTTGAACGATTACCAGAGGGACTAAAGGTAAAAGGACACACAGAGTGGGCCATTTGCAGAGGCCATGAGGCAGTTAAGATTATAAACGAGCAGACACTCTAATATTGCCAAAGTCATAAAGAACACGAGCATATTAAGAGAAATTCCTTAGAAAGAAGTTAGGTCATATTAATCACAAAATACGAGACGATAGACTTTATCCATGAGGTCTACATGTAAGCTTTCTCTTAATTCCCTGAGATACTTTCTATCTTCATTCCAATGGGGTTTTTCCTACAATAAATGTCTTGCTAATTGAATAACCCAAGTTCTTTGCATAGCATCAACAGAAAGGAGCATAGAGGTAGCTTGTGGAGTGTAAGACTTTAAAAGTAACTAATGAACACTTATCTTCTGATGGAGGACTCCTGGGATCATGTGACTGATAAGAGGTTGAATTATGCAGATTTATCTATAATCAGAGCTAGGTATCACCTTCTTTTTGGTGGAAAATGGGCAAGTGGATGTTAGTGTGATTGTGGTTCGCAGCAGAAGGAATTCAGAAGGGTCCAGAGCAGCCACTACCATGAGGGTCTACGGGAAGAACCTCAGCCCCAGATATACAACTAATTCTTTCCCCTAGTGGATGCTGTGAGGCCTCATTTTTAAGACAAAAGCACATCTGGAGGCCTCATTCTTGGTTATCTGGGCATAGAAGAACTCCAAAATGAATCAGTCTCTTGGAGTCCTTGACACAATAGATTTCTAAGTAATTAGAAACAAGAGGTAAGAATGAAATTCCAGTTGATTCAGCTGACCTTGTTAGTGAGTTGGTGGTATATGGTAGAAGCAGTTGGATAAGAATATGGAACCTATCTGTGCCTGAGAGCATCACACCATACCTCCTTGGGCCTCAGTTTCTTCAAAGGCAAAATTGCATGGTAGGATTAGATGAATAGTAAGTCCCCAATCCTAAATGCTGAGGTACTTGATCTGACTCTGAAACTTCCATAAGTTTAGAGTTCTGATATTCCTAGGACAAACTCAGAGATGGAATGTAACTTTTTTTGTGTGAGTAGCTTTGCAATTGTTGGCTTTAATTACCAGACAATAACTTCCGAGTTTGTGGATAGATCAGTATGTATGTACTGAACCACAGACTGCTTATCCTCTAGAATATTTTGGTCTCATCGAATTTATAAGATGCCTCAGTATAAGAAAGGGTCTAATTAATTCTCTTTCACAAATGTTATGCTTTACATATGGGGTGTCCCTCCAAAGTTCAAGTGTGAGGTTCAGAGATAAAATGACGAGAATATGAGAGCTTTAACCTAAGCAGCGGATTAATCCACTGATGGATTAACTGAGCAGTAACTGCAGGAAGGCAGGGAGTGTCCGGAGGAGACAGGTCCCTGGAAGTCATACCTTTGGAGTTTATATTTTACCCTGGTGAACAGAGCTCTCTCCATTTCCTTGTTGCCATGTTCTGAGCGTCCTTTCTCCTCCACACCCTTCTGCCATGATGTTCTGCCTCACCTCAGGACCAGAGCTATGATGTTAGCCATCTATGGACTGAGACCTCTGAAACTGTGGACCAAATGAACTTTTCCTTATCTAATCATTCTTTTCAGGTCTTTTGGTCACAGCAAGGAAAAAGTTGACTAAAACAACAAGCATTACAAACAACAGTCTAAGAAAACACTCCAATACCAGCCCTCTGTACTAACATGCAGCCTCAATCTCTCTGCCTGTTGGTCTAACCTCTCTTGAGGAGACAAGCCTCTCATGGTAATTCCCATCTATGTCAGGATTCTCCGTAAGTTTGTGCACCAAAATGAAAGGACATTGCTTATTGGCAGTTGTCTTAGTTTGGGTACCCCTAGAAGCAAATCCTGAGACTTCAGTTTATTTGGGTGATGATCTCTGGAAATGATGAAGGGGAATATGGCAGGAAGGATATGGCAGGGAGGATATGGCAGGGAGATAGGAAAGGAAGGGAAGACAGGCAAGATATGATATCAAGCTAGTTGCTACCAGGGAAACTCTGAGGGGCAGTTACCTACCAACTCTGATCAGTCTTTGCTTTAGGGTTAAAGAGTGATTAATTCCTTGAGTCTTCCAGTCTGTCCCATAGCAGACTCTGGCAGCAAGACAAAGAAAATAAAAGCTGGTGCTACCAGTTGGAAATCACTGATTCAGGCAGGCAGGATTAGAATTGAAGGAAGACAAGGTCTACTTTTTATTAGGATTATACAATTTTTGCACTTTTACAAAATTTGAAAGGCACAAACAAATTCTTCTTAAACTTGCCTAAGTGGGGGACTGGGGTTGTAGCTCAGCGGTAGAGTGCTTGCCTCGCATGCGTGAGGCCCTGGGTTCGATCCTCAGCACCACATACAAAGCAATAAAATAAAGACATTGTGTTCATCTACAACTAAAAAAAAAAATCTTTAAAAAAAAAAAACTTGCCTAAGTGGCCTTATGTTCTAGCAGTCTGTCCAGCCAGCTGTATAAAGCTTGCTGGACTCAGCTATTCTTGCTATGGAGAAATATTTTACAGTGTGACTGCACCCTCACTGTTGCACTCTGAAACTAGAATTTTTTCCCATTCAGAGAAAGTGTGAAGAAACTTTGAACATTCAAAGTTTTGTAACAATCACTCCACTGAAACTTGTAACATGTATTGGTCTACTAGCAAGGACAGAGATCTTACCTCTTCACATTTTTGTATAGCATTTTTCAATAGTTAATTTAGTTTACTCATCTATTAATCAAATGTATAGTCATCCTCTTCAACGTACTTGGAAATATGGTAGATTCAGGGAATACAGTGATGAATAACATAAATCTCGTACTCAATGAGCTTTCTCTCTGGTGAGAAAGATGGAAAAGTAAGCAACCAAGCATCATTTGGTATAATGAGCTGCTTGTTTAGGGGCTTACAGAATGGTGCTCCACAAAAGTATACCCACAGGAGGGATAACATTGAGACAGGATATTGTGGGCCAGAGGTAAGAGAGAATTAGTTAATAAGGCTAAGGGTAGACAGTGGAATTATGAGAGGATCGATGCATAATGGATGTGTGTGTACATGCTCACAAACACACATACACACGTGTGCCTTTCTTTTCATACATCTATATGCACACATTTTGAGGACAGGACAGGTAGTTTCAAAAGAAAGTGCTACATGAGCAGAGGCCCAGCCATCAGAAAAAATGGTGACTTTAGGAAATGGCAAGTAACTCATTAGAACTGAAGTTCAAGGTGAGGAGCACTGAAATAAAAATTAAAATAGGGGCTAGAATAAGGATTTGGATTTTATTTATGTCACAATAGAAAGTCACTGAAGGCTTCTTAGTGGGGAAATAGAGTTTCCTTTTTGGAAATATTACTGTGTCTGCAAGATGAAAGAGCAGAAACAAAAAAGTTGGAGGTGGGAAGTGAGGGCAAAGAGACATGGGCTGGTACTCAAGCTCTTCTTGTTACCCCCACCTGGTACAGGGTCCCTTCCTCCATTATCTCGATTGATACTATACATACCTCTACAGTTGCATTTATCACGACCTGTTATAATTGCTAACTTTTAGGCTTAACCACCAAATCCTTTCAACAATCCTTTGTCTGGCATGTTTTTGAATCCTTCATTTTCCTAGTTTTAGTTCATCTAATTATACTGAACTCTGAGGATATGCACAGAACTTCTGGAATCTTGAAAGAGAAACATTACAGTCCCCAAGATCTATGAGACTGAAGAATCTAGCTGATAATATACTGTTGACCAACATCCACCTGCAGCCCACATGATCCTTTTCCCAAAGACCAAGCTAGAGATTAAAATAAAGAGAAAGCTCTTCACTTAGGGAGGCTGAGACAGGAGAATCTCGAGTTCGAAGCCTGCCTCAGCAACTGTGAGGCACTAAGCAACTCAGTGAGACTCTGTCTCTACATAAAACACAAAATACGACTGGGGATGTGGCTCAGTGGTTGAAGGCCTCTGAGTTCAATCTCCAGTACCAAAAGAAAAAAGAAAAAAAAGAAAGCTCTTTAAGGAAGTGAACAGGTTTTCCATGCATTCTACAATCATGTCCTCTAAGTCAAAATTGGGATGGAGTTGGGGACCTGTGAGGGAATGATTCAGGTGGGCATCAGTGGCTCTGGTCCCCCTAGAAAAGGGAACAAGAAATCACAATGGTTGCAATGAGTACAAGAGGGTCTTAATTTCCATCTATCTCTTGGTTACCAAAGCCCAAAGTATCCACTTCAATCCCACTAACAAGTTACCCTGTCACTTTTCCTACAAAACTAAAATATTTAACATTCCTTCTCATTCTTCTTAAATATACACGTATAAGCACAGACTTTCTAGCAGAAGGAGAGAGACAGCAATATTGAAGAATAAAAGTTCCATTGTTCTGTTGCTTCTAAAGTAAATGATGGAAATTATAAGCTAATTTACATATGGGAGATTAGCAGAGTATCCCTTTATTCCTATTAATATATTTTCCCTTCCTAATTATAAAGATTTGAATCTTTTTAAAACAACTTTATACAAAACATTTGTGTGGATATAAGAACTGCATGTTAAATGCTAATTCTGGATGAGTTATTTGCATAACCTTACAAAGGAGCTAAATTGCTTGTATTTAATAATAAATAGAGAGTTTAAAAAGGATTGCGGATATCTTGAGAGAATGTGAAACAGAGAAAAAATTTGCTTCTATTTTAAGATATGGAACTCTTTTTTTTCCACTTTGAATTTAAAACTACTCTCCACCCTCTAGGGAAAACTTGTCCTAACTTTCCGATAAGCTCAATATTCCAAGGCTCCTACCACATGACAATTCAAATACATTGAAGGTGAAGAGCTAATATGTTTTTAAATGAACATGGATAATTTTCAAAAGATAATAAACTGCATCTAAAATAGCTTTGCATTTGAAAAAGTGGAGACTTTCAGTGATTTCAGATTCTGTGTATGACGACAAAATAGAATTGTGGAAATTAACCATAAATTTCAGGGATAATCAGAATTCATAAAGAAAAACAGATTAAAGCCTTTTCTTTAAAGTATGTGATTTAACAGTGCTCATAACTCACATGGTAGTCATCATTTCTACAGATAAGTGGGAGAAATGGTAGTATGTGAAATGTACAAAATAACTTAAGTGATAATACATCTAACTTTGATTTGGTGCTGTTTTGTTCATTTTGTTTGGGAAGGGAGGTACCAGGGATTGAACTCAGATGCATTTTAACCACTGAGCCATATCTCCAGCCCTATTTTGTATTTTATTTAGAGACAGGGTCTCACTGAGATGTTTAGCACCTCACTTTTGCTGAAGCTGGCTTTGAACTCTTGATCCTCTTGCCTCAAGCCTCCTGAGCCACTGTGATAACAGGCATGCGCCACCGCACCTGGATTGATACTGTTGTTTTTTTTTTTTTAATATTTTTTATTAGTTGTAGATGGACACTGTATCTTCATTTTATTTATGTATTTTTATGTGGTGCTGAGGATCGAACCCAGTGCCTCACGCACGCGAGGCAAGCGCTCTACCACTGAGCCACAATCCCAGCCCCTTGATACTATTTTTGAAGTGAGGAACCACACTCTCAGATGTCCTTCTATCTCCTTGCCAGATCGTTACAATTCCTTTGTGGACTCTTCTCTCTTCGACTTCTAATAGTTGTTTCCCAGGATTCAGCCCTGAGCCCTCTCTTCTTCTCCCTTATCACCTCTCTCTAGGTGATTCTTCAGTTCCCATGACATTAAATATCATCTTTACGCTCCCCGATACCATATTTACACCCCAAACCTCTTCTTTTAAATCTGGTTTGCAGATGCCTGCTACCCAGCTCCTCTTGAATGTCTGCTGGCATAAAAGTAGTCCAAAACTGCCCTACCAATGCAGCCCACCACTGATATCTCTCCAAATTTCTCCACTTCAGTCACTGGCATCACATCCAACCATTATAGCTGCAAGATATCAACACAATCTCTCTGTCATTTCTACATTGAAAGTGCACATACAGACCTTCCACTGTTCTTCACTTCCATGACTATCTCCCTAGCCTAAGCCACGGCCTCTCATTGACTGTATTATAGGATTACTGACACTCATGACTCTTTCAACCAGTTTCTCCCATAACAACCACAGTGATCCTCATGTGTCACAAATTATTACTGACTGCCAACCTCGGAGTCAACAAGCAGATTCTATATTCACCACCAAAATGGCCACAAATTGGTCCTGATGGGGGGACATGCCACTTTTCTATTAAAACCATTTTAATGCTTCCTTCTGCATAAGAATAAAATCCAAATTCTTTATAAAGGTCTATTAAGACCCAACATGATTTGACCATTGTCTCTCTGACTAATTTAACCCCTGAAATGCCCCATGATTTTCCCAGTGTCTTTACATTTACTGGGAATATGTAAAATTTCCCCTACTGGGAATATTTTTTCCTCTTTTTACATAACCAACTTGTTCTATTCTCTGCTTAAATGTCTCCTTTGAGGAGTTATTCCTGTACCATATACCAGATCTCACTTGCCTATTTCCCTTAATGCACTTACCATCATTTGTATTTGATATTTATTTATTTACTTGTCTAATTACTGCCTCTTCTCTAGACTGATCATACTCTAAGACGAGGGATTGAACCTGTTTTATTCTCTAAAGTATACAGAATTTAGGAGAGTGCTGTCACATACAGAATTTAGGAGAGTGCTGTCACATACCAGGCCTTCAACAATTGTAGACTGAGTGAAGGAACGAACATATGAATGAGCTGGGATGATTGATTGCGGATTATGGAGGTCAATTTTCTACGAAATTCTTGGGGAGTGAGTGAGACTCGTCCACTGCTGAGCATCCAAAGACTCAGTGGTGGATAACTGCAATTTGCTCCTTGAGGACTTTATTCACATTAGCGGAAAAAAAATTATGTTCAATAGCAATTTTTTCCTGTCTGGAGAACATAGTTTTATATGTAGACTTTTCAAAACGTCAAATGTCTATCATATGGAAGTTGTTAATATTATTAAGTGATTTAAGCTAAATTGCATTTTCATTATTTACTCACAAAAGCTCTTGCATGGCCCCAAGGAATACAGTCAAGCCCTACAAATGAAGACGGGAGGTCTGCAAACAGAGACTGAAGTGGGCTGTCGTTGCAGGTCTCCAATTTTCCTGGCATGAGACGGAAAAACACCACGGCAAGATGACTGTTAAGTAGAATTACTCATCAGTGTGGATTTCGACCCAACAACTTTAACTCTGAGAGTACATGATTCAATGGCTCTCAACATATTCATTGAGTTGACATGGCTCTTGGACATGTATGCTGTTTTCTCTGCTCTACTATAATTTTTTAACAAGTCCTAAATATTGCTTCTGAAGTTGTCAAAAACAATTACCTATGACAGGAAGATGTCAAGTCCTTGATAACTCAAGAAAAAAATGTACTGAGACCTGCCAGAGAATAGCCTTTGCCCTGCTGATTCCCTCTGAGTGACATTTCAAAGCTGATTACTTAGCCCTATTCAAATATCCCACTGCAATCAACATCCTTCTTGTGTAGCCTAATAAGGATTTTGCCTTAGTAAGAAATATAGGTTCTTAGTGATAATTATGATAATAATTTTCAAAAGATAAGTCTTTCCCTTAATAAATAATCCTTCTCTGAGAGCAAGCATCCTTGAATCTTATTTCTGCTGTTTTTCAAATTAACAGTTTTAAAAATCAATTTTGATACTTGAGACTGTGCAAGCGTAAGTGGAGTGCAGAAGTGACAGATTCTGCTTTTAGGTGGGTATGGATGTGTACCCAATGCCAACAGTAGAGAGGAAGTAAAGCAAATGTATCTATTGTTCTTTAGTCTTACAATGACAAAGATAACTTCCAATTCATGTTAATAAAATATAACACCTTCTTCGTAAATTAATGAATTTAAACCATCAGAGGCTATCATATCAGGATATTGTGATATCTCTCTGTAGTCTTGATTTGCATTTCTTTGATGAGTAGTAACATTGAACATGTTTTCACATACTTTTTAGACATTTATCTTCTTTGTAGAAATACCTATTTAAGTCCTTAGCCCATTTTTTAATCAAGTTCTTCATTTTTTCGTTTCTATGGAATTGTAAGAGTCCCTTACATATCTTGGAGAGTAACCCCTTATCAGATAAATGGCTTGCAAATATTGTTTTCCATGCTTAGGTTGCCTTTTCACTCTGTTTGCTGCACTTTGCTGTGCAGAAATTTTTTAGTTTAAGGTTATTCCACTCGTTTATTTTTGGCTCTGTTGCATGCACTTTTAGTGGTCTATCTATTGTTTTAGTCTGTTCAGACTGCTTAAAAAAAAAGAAAAGCATCACTGACTGAGTGGCTTACAAACAACAGAATTTTGTTTCTCATAGTGTGAAGATTAGAAAGTTCTAGATCAAGACACTGGTCCAGGGCTGGGGAGATAGCTCAGTTGGCAAAGTGCTTGCCTCGCATGCACAAACCCCTGGGTTCAATCCTCAGTACCACACACAAACAAAACAAAAACAAAAACAAACACTGTTCCAGTATCTGATTAAGGCCCACTTACTCATAGATGCCCACCTTCCACTGTGACCTCCTCAGCCCAGGTAAAACCTCACAAATCCAAAAGGGGTGAAAAATCTCTCTGGGGTCTCTTTTATAAGGGCACTAATCCCAAGCCCTCATGACCTAATTGCCTTTTAAGGCCTCACCTCCAAATACCTTCACATCGGAGTATTGTTTCAGCATATGAATTTGAGGGACATAAACACTCTGGATATAGCATCTAGGATCATCATTAAAGCCAATGTCATTAAACTTCTCCCCTATGTATTATTCTAGGAGTTTTATGGATTCAGGTCTTAACTCTTTAAGTCATTTTGAGTTGATTTTTGTGTGTGGTATCAGACAGGATCTGCTTTCATTCTTTTGCATGTGGATACCCTGCTTTTCCCACACTACCTGTTGAAGAGGCTATCTTTCCTTATTTTGTCTTTTTGGTGCTCTTGTTAAAGATCAGTTGATCCTACTTGTGTGAATTTATTTCTGGGCTCTCTCATAATAATCTCATCAATTATTATTCATATTTACATAAGTACTATAACATTTTTTATTACTTTTGTTTTGTAATATATTTGTAATCAGGTAATGTGATGACTCTAGCTTTGTTATCCCTCAAGATTGATTTGGCTACTCATGGTCTTTTGAGACTCCATTTAAATTGTAGAATTGTAGAAGTAAGGGCAAGGATGTGGAGAAATTAGAATCCTTGCACACTGTTGGTAGGAATGCAAAATATCACAGCTGCATGGCAAAAAGTATGGACATCCCTCAAAAAATTAAAAATAGAACTATCATATGATCCAATAATACCACGACTGAGCATTTATCCAAAAAATCTGAAATTAGAATCTTGAAGAGATACTAGCACTCCTGTATTCACTGCAGCACAATTCATCACAGTCAATATGTTGAAACAAATCTCTGTCCACAGATAAATGAATAAATAAAATGTGGCATATGCATATGATAGAGTATTATTCAGCCTTAAGAAAGAAGGAAATCTTGCCATTTGTAATAATGTGGATAAACTCAGACAATATTATGCTAAATCAAACAATTCCCGAACAGAGAAATAAATATTGCATGATTCCATTCACATGAAGGATCTAAATTAGCCAAATTTATAGAATCAAAGAATAGAATGGTAATTGTCAAAGACTGAAAGGAAGCAAAAATGTGGAATTACTAGTCACCAGGAACAAAATTTCAGCTAAGCAATATGAACACACTCCAGAGATCTTACATTGTACCTATAATCAAGAAAACTCTGTTGTATACTTTAAATTTTGTTAAGAGGGTTGATTTCATGTTAAATGTTCTTATAAAGATATAATAAAATAAAAGTCAGTTGGTGGATATGTCATCTATCAAAATTTTTGAAAGAGCTGAGTTCAAAGTCTATATCTTAATTTGATTAAGAAGATGCTGAGAAATGGGGCAGGGAACCGTTATGTATCATTATACTTAATCATTAAACTGTACCCACTTTGATTTTTTTGAAAATTATTTTGAAAAATAATTTTGTTAAATAAGAAAAACATAAAGTGAGCAAACAGCAAAGCATTTAGAACTATTGACCAATATAGGTATATGATTTTCCTTACATTTCTTTCTTTCTTTCTGTTTCTTTTTTTGAGCCTATACCAGTACTTATGCCTATTCTGAATGTAGATAAACAAACAATAAAATAATGTCTAAGGCCATCTAATATTTTATACAGAATATATATATATATATATATATAAACAACTTCTTACTAGATTCCTAGAAGAATAATGAAAATGATAATAGATATTAGAATGTATCATGAAGACTAAGCATTAAAGTATATGAATCTAGACAGGTTTAATTTCTTTTAAAATTAGTCTATAAACTACTATCTAAAACAACCATTTCTGAGTACTTAATTGATATCTAATAATATTCCCTAGAATTTAGGGAATTAATCTAATTAATTTTGCTAAGCTGACAACAAAAAGCACAGAAAACAACTCAAGAAATGCAGACCATATAACAGATGATAGTTCTTATTACCTCCGGAAATAATAATTCCCAGGGAAGAGAGAACGTTCATCATACTGTTGTAAAATGAATGAGAGCTGCAATTTAAAATTCCAAATCTTGATAACATAACTATACAAGAGGGGAAAGTGAAATTTACAAGAAACAATTAGAAAAATTATAAATACTTGGATTTTCTAAAATTATTGTATAATATATTTGATCACTGAGCTGTTAAGATTTTTCTCTCATAAAGCTATAATAAATCCTAGGCAGCCTGAAAATCCTATCAGCAGGAAGCATGTGTCTTTTTTAATGCAATGTGGCTTTAAAATGAGCAATTCCCAATTATTAACCTTAAAACATCTCAACAGACAGAAATAGAGATAAATGCTTTGTTTTCTGGAGCCACACCAGGCATTTTCACCATCTTCTTCTTGCATAGGAAGCAATTAAATCTTCACATATAAGATTTACAAGTCTTCAGGAAAGCAAAATCATTAGAACAAAGCAATGTAGATATTTGAAAAGAATATCTGAGTAAGTAATAACAATTGAACTTTGAGTTATTAAAGCAATAATTTTTTAATCAATTTGGGAAGTATGATGAGTATCTGAAATCTTCCCTTGGTATTAAATGAGTTTTCCTCTTCTCAAACAAGCATTCTCAGAGTGACCTCTTAAGATTCCCTCAACACCTAACTCAGTTAACTCAATTTCTTTTTCAGATTTCCTAAAGAAATATAAAATGCTTTTAAAATCAGGATGGTGGATTTTTTTAAATCATTCTTGTGAAAGTTACTTGTCACATAAATATTAGAATTTTATAAATATATTCGACTTTTTAACCTGCCATGATGTCTGCAGTTGTCAGAAGCAATAACACCATCATTTATTGCTCTTGACTTAAGGTTAATATGTGATGAGGTTTGGCAGGTCATAGTTAATGACATTATGTTGGGTTAGATCCATCAACAAAAGAATAAAGCAAAGTGCTTAACGGGTCCAGTTTTTGAGTAAGTGTGTATGAAGTTGCCAACAGGATTTAAGAAATCAAGATTGGATTTCTTTCAAATCTTCTGGGAAATTCAGCTCAGGAGAGTGCAAACACCATAAAAAAAAATCTTTCGGTTGTTGAACTGCTGAATGCTGATGAATGTGCACCCAATGTGCTCACGCCAGCAGATTTGCCGGATATGGTACTGTTATGGAGAGTCAGCACAATGTTGCCTACTCATGATCAGCCAAAGACCAAGGACAGGCTTCAGCCTGAAGGTGTGGACAGTGAAAGGCACAGGTCAAAAACATGTAGCCGATGGCTAAGATCAACTCAAACATGCCCCTAAAGGGATGAGGCTATTTAGTGATTACTTTTATCAAAACAAAAGTCCTTAAAATACTTCTCCATCCTTGCATGGTCCTGATTCCTCTCACCTGGATTACTGATAACGCCTCTATTTCCTTCATATCAGTCTCTGTCACGACTTCTCAAGTCTGCTTGTAGGCTGTGCCAAAATTAATCTTTCTAGAGAATTGTTCTATTTTTTTTCCATCTCCTTCAGTGAGCTGACCGGCAAAAGTTTGCAAAAATAGGTCCTCCCTATACCCATATCCTTTACACTGTGACTGCAACTCCTCCCATTAAGAGGCGTGGTCTAATTCCCCACCACCTCTTGAATCTGGGCTGGTCCTGTGATATGCTTTGAGCAATAGAATGTGGTGAAAATGATAATGCGGGAGTGGCGGGGGTACTTCCAGGCCTCAGTAGACCTGGGCAGGCTTACGCTCTGGCTCTCTTGTATCCTGCCAGTGTGGAAAAACAACACAGAAATGAGACACTTTGTGGAGGTGGGCTGGGTGCTTCAGCCAACAGCCACCTGACAATCAGCCAGTAAGCCTAATATGTGAGTTGTTCCCGCCCAGCCCAATCCAGATGACCTTCTCACTCTCTGACTGCAGTGTGAGTGACAGCAAGCCCAACTGAGATCTGCTGAGTCTGGCCCAGATCAGCAGAACCACTTGGACAACCTTAGAATAACGGACAATCGCAACTGGCTTTTGTTTTCCATCACTAAACCATTAGGTAATTTGTTATATAACAATAACTAATGAGTGTAGCCCCCATATCCCTTACTCATTTACACCCTTAGGTTTAAATCTATGCTTCCTTGTTCTTCCAGAATGCTTTCCTTCCTTTTCCTCCACTCCCTCTGCCCCACCGCTTGTAAGACCCAAGACAGGTACTATCTCACAAAGTCTACCTACTCTAATCCAAATAACTTTTCCTCTTTAGTTTAGTATTTTAAAAAAATTCATTATAGTGGTTGGGCTGTCCTGTAATCCCAATGGCTCTGGAGGCTGAGGCAGGAGGATTTCAAGTTCAAAGGCAGCCTCAGCAAAAGCGAGGTGCTAAGCAACTTAGGGAGACTCTGTCTCTAATTAGGGGTGGGGAATGTGGCTCAGTGGTCCAGTGCCCCTAAATTCAATCCCCAGTACTCCAAAAAAACAAAAATGAAAATAAATAAAAAGGGCTAGGAATGTGGCTCAGTAGTTAAGAACCCTTGGATTCCATCTGTGGTACCAAGAAAAGAAATTCAATATCCTCTAATATTTCATATATTCTTTACTAGATTATACAAGCTCTGGGTTACCTGAGTCCTTAGCAAAGCTGGCTTAACCTGAATGCTGAATAAAAATGTATAAGATAAAAATAAACAGGTTTGATATTCTCCCCACCTATCCAACCTGTGGCCCGATTTAGGCATCAATACCAACTCCCTCAACTTACTCTGTCTTGGAACCGATTAACAGGTGCAAAACTTTCTCAGTGTAAGATCTTTATAAAGAGAATTGATGGCTATATAAATACAGTTTACTTAAACCATCAATTTCCTTTAAATGTAAGAACTGTGTTGATAGATTTTTCATATATATATAAAGCTTAAGAGAATTCCCCCTTTGTAAGGGCTATCAGTTTTTGTTTCTGCTTATTAAGGATGCACTTCATATTCATTTTACTTGACACTACAGGAAATTGTGCATGTCTTAGGCTACATAATTCTAAGCCTATTTCTGAGATACTTCGTCTATTATTTCAAACTGTCACAAGGTCGGTTGACTCTTCTGCATCAGGTAAGACAAGAATATGTATATACATATTAACTTAAACATTATAATAAATTCTTGTGTTCAGTATCATCCATGACCATGTTCTTACATTACTTTTTTCTAGAATGTATGATACTGATTTTTTTTAAATTCTTTTCATAGTTGTAGATGGACAGAATGCCTTTATTTTGTTTATTTTTATGTGGTGCTAAGGATTAAACCCAGTGACTCCAACAATTAATCTGAATAATTTAACTATTTAAAATTAATGTCTTTTAAGTGTAGTTTTCTTTTACTGAATTTTTTCTTAGAAATCAAGAAATGCAAATACATTTAAAAAAACTTGTATCAGCTCAAAATTTTTTTCTAAGATTAATGTTAAATAATATTAGTGAATATTATATGCAGGAAATTCTAGAAGCAAATTTAAGCCAGTGTACAAGTATAGTGTTTTCTAAATTTTCTCACCCAAGATCCTCTCAAAAATAGAATTTTTGAAACAAAAAAGAATCTTCCTTCAAATCTGGCTTTACATAAAACCAATTTTTCTACCAAAAAAAAAAGCTTTCTAATAAACTTTGTACTGAATAAGCACAGTTATTCCTTATTTTAAAGCAACTTTTTATTGAGTATATTCATAACAATACTACAAAATATTTATAAACAACAATCTACAAAATATTTATAAACATCCACCTTGTTTTCTGATTAAGGAAAATGAAAGTTCAAAGTTAGGTAACTTGTTCCTAATCACATAGATAGTAGTTCATATTTTTAATATCACATTACCTAGCAGATTGCTCTTATTTTCCAGATCTATCACTGAGGTTCCTCTTAATATCATTCCAATTGCAAAGCTTCCTCTGTTTTTATCCATTTCAACTTTGTCTAGGTAGATGCCACCTGCTGCACACACCTGCACAGAAGAAAAAGTATGCTGCCTGTATAGTATCTGTACATAATAATTTTAATGTATGTGTCTTCATTTAGTCTATGCTAAATTATTAGAAACTCAATATGTTAAATCTTTTAAATTGCCAGTCCAAAGGAAGCCATCACTAGTAATAGAGTCTTGGAGAACTGTGAGGATATATAGTATAGACAAGTGATTCATAGTCTTAGCAGCAGATTAAAATCACCTGCAGATCTTTGAACCCCAGAGATTCTGATTCATTTGCTTTATGTGATAAATACTGGATATAAGTATATTTTATTAACAATCATGTTCAAAGTAAGAAAACCACTAGTTTGGATAAGGAGGTTCTGTAACTGTTCACGAAAATATTTACATAGACAAAAAAATTGTATCTGACCTGGGGTTTTCCTCAAATACCATGTCAGTCTGTGGCACCAAACTTACACACCTAATGAAACAAATTTCTCACGAACATAGAGGTATGTGCACTTCAACAGTTAAAATCTTTTTCTGTGAAACTACTAGAAGAAAACATTGGAAAAATATTTATGACTCTGAAGTGTGGAATTGCTGAGATATAAATCCCAGAAGCCAAAATAAAAAAGATTGATAAATTGGGTTACAAAATGATCAATTATTCCTGCATAGGAAAAGTCATCATAAATGAAGTCAAAAGACAAACCTCAAACTGAGAAAAACTATTTGCAACACTTATGACAAGTTGGCAATTTTCTTAAAATATAAAGGACTTGAGAGTGCTCAGAGGGCCTCGGAGCAACAACACTCCGATAGCAATGTGAACACCTAACAATCACACCTTGGTTTCACATACCATTCTCTATTAAAAGAAATTAGGGTCCTTAGAGAAATAGAGATTCCAGAGCTGGAAAAGGAAACAGTTAAGAGGATCCTGACACATCTTGTTCTGCCAGGAAGTGAGAAAATGCCAAAAGAATGATGGGGACATGTCAAAAGGACACAGGACCAACTTTAAGGGGTTCCTGTTGGCCAAATCTGGGAGAATTTGAGTATTCAAATAAATATAGTAACTTAAGTTATATATAGTAACTTAAGTTAAATATAGTAACTTAAGTAAAATAGTGATCTGTGAGTACACATTGATATAAATAAGTGAATAAATAAATAAATAAATTCAGTGTTTGAATGAGGAACAGGATATTTACATAAAAACAACAAAAAAACAGTACATCCAGTCTCATTCCTAGTTTCCTCCTCTTATAACATGTACTAATCAGCCCTCAAGTGGATTGACCTCTTCATTTTTTGCTGTCTCCTGATATGATATGAGTAGACCCAAAGTAGAAAGCTCCATGGGAGAGAGAAGACAAGGACAGAGATATAATGCTAAAAATAGGGAAATGACCAGGGAAATCTGTCTTTGAGAAATCTGAATTCACATGTTTTATACCTGAAATAAGCTCTGGGAAATCAATACATCTTTATAAAACTATAGAGTATGAACAGACTTTATAGTCACTTGTTTCCACTGAATCCTGTTCTCCATGAATACACACAGAAGTTCTTGAGCTATAATCCATACTTTCATTTACAAAGGTTTTTTCTTTTCCCTACCATCCAACTGAAGAAATAAAACAAGACCAACATCATTGATGCTACTGTGTCTTTCCTCCTGAGCCCACCATTTAGGAGAGTCTCTACAAAGTGTGGGGTTGCCACTGTGAAAGATTGTCCCAAAGTTAACTTATTGGCCTTTTTGACCATAAGGGCAGTGGCTGTTACTATTCATAAGCAGGAACGCCAACCAGATGCTATAGGGTCCAATCTTTTAGATAGATAGGCTATTCGCCTTTTTCTGGGTAAGGAGCCCTTTGGCAACTCTGACTTTTTGCCACAAACAGATCAAAGGGCTTAGTAACATCAGGCAGAGCCAGAGTGGGGGTCTTGATCAGGGGTGTCTTTATAGCTTCAAAGACCTATTGTTTCTTCTTAGTCCATTTTAAAGGGCCAATACCTGTGGTGGCTTTACACAAAGGCCTTGCTAATTATGTAAAGGAGGCAATCCAAAGCCCGAAATAACCTGTTATTCATAGAAATTAATGGATTTGTTTCTTTGTAGTAGGGCTAATGAGTATTTTCTGGTGCGTCTGGGTCAAAGCGGGTACATGTCCTGAAAGCATCTTGCAGCTTTTCAAGAAACAAGCTTGGAGCTTCGTTGGGGCCCTGGAGTACCTCAGTAGTTCTAGACAAATTAATGGGCTCTTTAGTAGCCCCTTTTAGTCCTACCAACAAATGCCAGTGACGAGCCTCCAAATGAGCCTGGCTCACCCCAGAGTTAGGGTCCCAATCAGGACAGATGTCAGGAAGGCCTCCTCTAACAATTGTTCCTCATCTTCAGTGCAACTAGCCACTGTAAGGATAGCCCTCCTGGCCTCCACCCTGATGTGGTCCCGCTCACCAGAAGTGAAAAGAGCCAGCAAAAGCTGCTGGCAATCATCCCAAGTGGGCCATTGTGTGCAGAAAATTGACTCAAGAGAAATGAGACCTGTGGGCACTCAGAGGTAAAGAGGATTTTGATTCTCCAAATTATATATATCTGAAGTTGTAAAGGGGACATAAACAAAGGCAGTGCTTTCCATCCCTTCCCAAGGGCACTTTTCAGAGGGGCCACATGGGAACAATTGGGGCTGGAGGAGGAGTTGAATGACAAGGGGTCTGGGGTCCACAAGAAGTATAGGGAGGTGACAACATTTCATCCTCATCTGAAGGGGGTAGAACAAGGGCAGAAGGGTGCCAAGAAGTCTTCTTCATATCCCACCTGTTGTGACCCTGGGAACCTTCGATATCCTGAAGAGCCAGAACTTTGCTAATTTAGTTATGCCCGTGAGGCATTTTTTTGTAAACATTTTGGAGGCTTTAGAAACAGATTTAGCCATTGGTCTATATGTGGGAACTGGTCAGGATGGCCAGGCCTGTCAACTACCATATCTTAGACCTTCAGGATGATGAGGGGCTAGATCCCTCAGATGGCTATCCCACATTGAATGTGGGCAATTCTATCTTATACAAGATTCAGAGGTGCCCCGGTGTCACAGGTACCCCATAATCAACATGGAACACCGTCGAGAAGTTTGTTAATATACACTCCAGAGGAGTCAGATGACGAAACTGGTTAGAGACCATAGTAAGGCTGAGGATTAAAACGACAGGCAGAAAAAGGAGGAAACTCATAGACAAAAATCTAATTAGATAGTTTGTGGATCCCAGGTCAGTGAGTCATGGAGTCGCTGAGGGGTCTGATCTGTTAGGGAAAGAAGGTTTTCCTCCCTGGAACAATGAAGGAGCAAATTTAAAGGCAACTAGACAAACACACACATGATTAACAAAAGACAATTATCCACAAAAAACAGACACTCTCTCCTCCCATCTCAGTCTTCAGATGTTCCTCACGATCTATTTAGCAGAGTACCTGGGCCCAAAACTGATGTCTCATCAGGTGTCCAATTTATTTGAAACACCTACAAGGCCTCACAATCAACCTAGTTAAAACACCTCTAAGGCTTTACAATCAATCCAGTTGATACACCCCATTGGCTTACATTCACTCTAGGTAAAACACCACAGAGTATTTACCATCAACCTGGTTGAGACACCTTAAGGCTTTAAGATCAATCTAAGTTGATTCACCTCTAGGCTTATATTCAACCCAAAACAGAGAGAACAAATAAGCTACCTCCAAACACAGGCACTTTCCTTTGTCTTCCTTCATGGCCAGGCTCAAATTGGTCACCATATAGGATCCAAACCCAACAAAACAGAGCTCTTAAAACCAGAGACAAAACAGAGCTCTTAAAACCACGCCCCTTTCTGTGTTTGTGGAGTGAAGGTCCCCGGCAGCTGAGAGCCACAGCCTGGACTCCAGAGGATATCTCGCTGGAACCTCCAAATGTTAAGGCGCTACTCCAAAATCCTAAATAAAACTCTGGGTCTTTTTGAAGCAAAGACAAAGGATTTATTCTGGTCAGGGCCACAGGAGCAGAAAGCAGACAATTCTGCAGTCCACGACAAAAAGTGCAGGTGGAGAGCAAACTTTAAAAATCAAAAAACCACAAAGGAGGAGGGCAGGAGAGGCAAGTACAATCATAAGAAGTTTCATCAAGTTCTCAGAATTGGCACCTTCTGTACATATTCAGGAAGTAAGCTAATGTCTGCTCCATAGTTTAAAGACATTGTGCTCTGGGTGCAAGGCCGTGAGGGTGGAGACGTCAGCATCTATATGAGTGGGCTCATGCGGAAAGGGGAGTCAATTCTGTGCAGGGCCAGATGTCTGAGCAGAATGGGATCCACCCAACTTAAATCAGCCCATAACACATGTATGTATAATATGTTAAAATACATTCTACTGTCATGTATATCCAAAAAGAACAAAGAAAAAAAGAAAAAAAAATTCATGTGCTGGACAGCTTGTTGGCCAGTAATGCTGTTGAGGATGTGGAACCTTTGAGAGGTGGCATTCAGCGTATGGTTATTAGTTCTGGGGGTGCGACCCTTGAGAGAGATCAAAGAAATTCTCATGGTTAGTTCTCAGGAGAGCAAGAGTGGGATGCTATAAAAAGTAAAAGCCTGGCCCCTGAATGCCTCTCATTTTCTGTCTCACCATATGATCTCTCCTTGAACGTGGTCCTACAGTGATGCCATCTGCCATGTTGTGACACATTTAAGTGGCTATCACCAGAAAAATGGTGCCATGACCTTGAACATCCAAAACTAAATAATTTTTTTTATACATTACCTAATGTCAGGTATTTTGTTATAGCAATAAAAAACATACTAATACATTCAGCAACTCCAAAGGACTTGAAGTTTCTGAAATGCCTCCTCCTGCCGTTAACTCTACCCTTATCCCATCTACTCCTTACTCTTACACTTGTTATTCTTATTGTCATTATTTTTTACTGTCATTCTCCCTCTACTAAGCAGAAAACACTTGAAGTCCAAAAAACTCTCCTACTGCCATTGTGTTTCTCACATCTTGCATTTAGGTGCTTAAGGAAAACTTGTTAAATATTGTTTTCCCCAAGGTCACAAAGCCAGCTAATGTTATATGTGGAATGAGAACTTAGCATTCTTTCTTTCTAGTCCAGCAATCTCTTTATACCATGCAGTCAGTCTTAATGACTAAACATCACATTTTCCTTGTGTTTCTAATGTCTACACTACAAAGAAAAGGGCAACATATTCTCTCTTCTTAGGAAAAAGTGCAAATTCATTCTCAAAGATTATACTGAAAAGAGTATAGCAATATATGTAAATCCTCAGACTTCAATTTCTTTCCAAAAGGACTAAATTATGGTTCCTCAAAGCATAGGAAATTTTTGGTTCTACTCAATTCAATAAAAATCTTAACTTTGAAAAACTACCAATTTTTTTAAAGGTTGCCCTTGGGAGAGTCATAGATTTACTTTTGTTTTATCACTCACCTGTTCCCACTTATTATAACTTCATTTACTTTCATTTACCTTATAAGTCTTCACTGTATTATTTATAGTTGCTGTCATTATTTTAATAAACCCAAGCGGAATATGTGTCATTTTTATAAAACCACCCATATTTCATAATGTATTTTGGGGATGTATTTTTTTAAGATCTCCCATAGAGAATATGTGAATGGAATTGTAGTTGTTGTGTTGCTGGATTTGGCTTCTAGCATTGGAATTCTCTCCAAACGCTTTCTCAATCATAGTTCTAGACTCTTCCATAATTTAGTGTTCTCATGCTTCTGAATTTCTCTCTTTGGTAGAAAAGCTATGTTGCATATAATGTTACAGAAAATATAAACAACAGAAATATTTTTTCTGAAATATCAATTAAGATGATTATTGGGTAAATGAAGTAAATTCCATGTTGAAATAAGCCAAGATATTTCCCTGTAGTGACAGATCCTATTTTACTGATATAAATTCTTGCCCTGACAATAAGCCATAGCAGACAATTTGAGATAAGAATAATTAATTAAAAGATATATTTCATGAAGCAGATGACATTGACAGAGTAAGAAATAAGCCAAATAGGAAGGCAAAACAGAATTCAGAATCTAAAAATGAGGCACTAAAAAAAAACCCAGCTCTTTCAAGTCGTATAGGTATTTTCTTCTGATGAACAAAAAATGCAGAAGGCAATTCAACCCTTTAGAGGTCTGTTTTTCATCAGCTTTGATCTGAAAATTGAGACAAGTGTTTGGAGTACTGTCACTGATAAGGAGGAAAGTGACGGCTGGAAGCATACTTGAACAGAATGTGGTTACTCACACCCTAAGCGATTAAACACTTACTGCATTTTTTAAGGCAAATTCCACAAGTCACACAGTTTCAGAAATCATTATAGAGAAAAAGAACACCACACACAGTACTTTCATAAGAGCAAAAGCTGTCATGACCACAGAATACCAAAGCATAAGCTGTGCACATATTCCCAGTTTCATCTTTAGTTTCTCTTATTTGTTTCGAGACTGTTTTCTCTGCCACCGACAGTGTTTACAGTTTCTGACTGTCACATAATGAAACAGAAGCAAAAAGCCTTTATTATGGTGTTAGTACTTCAAAAAGACACCCGCATAGCTGGGTGTCGGACTTACTTTTGTTTCATTTCATTTTTATTCTCTCTCCTGGGCAATGCTATTTCCTTGCTCTGAGAAGTCTAAGAAATTTGATGTTGACAGGTCACTAGTAATTGAAAGGTCAAATTAATGAGACCAATTGTATGGTTGATATGCAATCAAATGAGACCTAAATTATTGTAGACATTTGACCTACAATAAGAGCTATCCCATAAGCCAACTCCTCATTGCCATTCTAAGATTATTGGTCTTTGCAAGAGGTAGACCAATAAGAAAGAAACTTCTCAAATAGGACTGGTTTGGAAGGGTAAAAATCTGACCATTTTATTAACACTTAGTTAGCTGAAGAACAAAACTTCTTACCCAGTCATTATGTTTTATTTCCTTCTTTTCAGCAAGTTTTGTTCTTGTCTTCATTGTTGCTGCTGCTGCTATTTTTCGTAGGCTTATTTATTTATTTTTCCTGTGGTGCTGGGGATTGAACCCAAGGCCTTGTTCATACCAGGTAAGTGCTCTACCACTGAGCCCCAGGTCCAGCCTTAATTCTCCCCTTTTTATTAGCAGAACTTTGGAGTTGAACTTTTTCTGTATCTGTGCAAAGTGACTGTGTGTGTTTGACAAGTAGGGTTAATGAAATCACTTAAACATTATTCAGCACCCACTATGTGGCAGATATTGAAGGCACTAGAGACACAAAGAAGATTAAGACATAATTACCCTAGGCTTCAAGCAGTCATGGTTTAGTGGGGGGAGACGAATCTGCAAACACTAATTATAATATAATGACATAATGGAGTAACTGCTGTAATAGAGAGTACACAGGGAGCTGTAAGAGCATGGAGGAGGGCTGAACCCATGCTGCTGGGTTTCCAGGAAAAGGAAGTCTGGAACCATCAGACGAACGAAGTGATACATTTATCAGCCAAGCCAGAGTTTTCCAGGTAGAGAAATATAAAAAGCCATTCCAGAAAGAGGAAACAGCAAAGACCCAGGCTGATGAGTGTTTGAAAAGGTATACAGGAAACAACTAGTTTATAAAGAACACTATCACATGGCATCGTCCAACATGGGGAAACTTGGAGAAATGAACATCCCTCCTTCTAACATTTGTGTACAGAGGAAAGCAAATAAAATAAATGTTGGAATTGCTTCAAAAGAGAAAAACGGTAAGAGATGGCTCAGAGGCAGTAGGATAGAAGGGTGAGATAATGTAAAGCCAAACCCAGACAAATGGACGATTTATTATTTTTTAAGATTTTTTATTCGTGCATTATAATTATACACAATCATGGGCTTCATTGTTACATATTTAGATAAGTAGCCTTCTTTTTACATGCAATTCCTGACCAATCCTTTTATCTGGAGGATTATTTTTCATTTTTGCATGTTGCCCTAGCCCATCTGGTTTCTAAAGTAGCACTGATCCCCTTAAGTGACTGGATTTAAAGATATATCCAGCTGGGTGTGGTGGCACATGCCCATAATCCCAGTGGTTCAGCTGGCTGAGGCAGAAGGATCACAAGTTCAAAGCCAGCCTCAGCAAGTTAGTAAGGCCCTAAGCAACTTACTGAGAACTTGTCTCAAAATAAAAAAGGGCTAGGGATGTAGCTCAGTGGTTAAGTACCCTTGGTTTCAATCCCTGGTGCCAAAATAAATAAACAACAACAATAAAAGATATATCCAGGCTCTCCATGCCCTAAGGTTGGTGTTGTCTAAATGCCAGGAAAGAGTCATGGGCTAGGGTCCCCTCTGTATAACACAAATAGAAGCAATTTCACTGCCTCTGTGGAATTTGGAATCTTGAAGGCACAAACTTTAGAGAATTGAGCCCCTGCCAGCAGTAGAATTGGAAAGAAAGCAGAGCTTATTGCCTGAATGACCAGGAATGTTCAGCCAGAACTATCAGAAAACTTCCACCCAGTTGGAGCCTCTCCAAAAGGATTAGTGGGTGACTGAAATTGGAACAGAGGAAAGTTTGGAAAATTTTCATCATAGGTCAGGTTTATTTGTTATACTCCAAGAATCACTCCTCTTATGCCATAGCACTTAGCTCAGTGTAGTTAATGTTAGGTCGATTCAGGGCGTCTGGTTCAGGGTGGCCACAGCAGCCGCAGGGAACGAAGCAGCAAGCAGCGCACATGTGCAGAGGAGCAGCCAGCCAGATGCTGACCTAAGCAGTAAAGGTGCCTCCTGTCAATCAGCGGGCTTTTCCTGACTTACACAGGAAGGACTCTGACCTCAGCAGGATCTCTTGGCCTTCTCTTCCTGCCTTAAGCCCTCCCCTTCCTGACTGGGCCTTTTAAATTTTCTGTACCACAGAACACGTGGGAAATTCTCCCCTCCCACTCTGTTGCATGGGGGAATTCCCCCAGAAGCATATTTCCCAATAAAGCCTTACCCATCAGTTTTATTTACCACCTTTTGGTCTCCTGGCTTTACAGTTAATTTATTTTTATGATTATTTCCTTGATATTATTCTTTCTCCTGATAGACTCATTTAATCTCCATAATAGAGAATACTGTTGTTGTTATTGTTGTTCTTGTTATTGTTTTGGTTCACCACCATGCCAAAATGCACTTAGTAACACACAGTAGCTGCTCAATAAATATTAAATGAATGAATGCAAAGTTGTGTCCCATTTTGGGGTAGATTGACACATAATTCTATTTGGGATCATTACTGTAAAAATAGGTGTTAGGTGTTTGAACTCTGACATGTTTGACCTGTAGATATTTTGTAGATAACTTATAGATAGGAGATAAAGAGAAATGCCAATTTGCAGTGAGTAAAAGTCCCCATACAGTTGCTAAATACCTCTGGTAATATTACTGAAGGTGGGCAGCCTTCACTCAAACTTTTCTCACTGTCTGTCCTCTGCCAGCCACACTGAATTTCTTCCTATTCCTTGAACATATTTAGTTCTCACTTGTCTCCAGATTTTCACACATGCTCTTCCTTCTGCCCTAACTGACATTAATCACTGGATTATATAAATAAAATTTTATTGAAACAGTACTATGGACTATTAATATTTTTCCCCCACTACCCCTTCCAAATTGATGTGCTGAATCCTTAATCCCCAGTGTGACTATATTTGGAGTAAGTTATTCAGGCTAAAGGAGGTCATAAATGCAGGACCCTGAGAGGATTCGTGTCTTATAAGAAAAGAGATCCTCACCTCTCCACCTCACGTAACAACACTGCTCTGGTCTACAAGCCAGGAAGAGAACCCATACCAGAAACCCATAACTATGCTGGCATCTCAATCTTAGATGCCTAGCTTCCAGAATGGTGAGAAATTGATGTATCTTCTTTTTACAAAATTTATTTTGCTTGTTTGTAATCACTAAATATTACATGAAGGAGTCACATGAGGAGTTCTTGAATGAAGTCGTTTCTTTGGTTCAGCTGTGTCATTAAGTCACATTGTGATTAAAATTGTACTTGTAAAATGCAAAAAGTATAACTGTGATGAAATATGTGAAATGCTCTAAATTCCTCCTAAGGAAAAAAAGGAACATGGAATATAAAAATTAAATGAAACTGAAAATGCACCACAGAAGCAGCAAGCAAGATATGTGTAGAATTAGAGATCTTACATCTGTAAAAAGATTTATAGTCCTTTGAAATTTGAGGGACCAACAACCAAGAACTTAATAGAAAAATGAACAAAATCAATAGACAATTCAACAAAGAGATATAAAAATGACCCATAGTATATGAAAAATATGTCCACTTACAATTAAAAAATCCAAACTAAATAATGATTTTAAAAGTATGAGATACAGGTTCCCACCTATCTGATTGGTGATTTTAAAAATTATGACAACATATTCTGTTAGCCAGGCTGTAAAATGGGCACTCTTATGCACTGCTGGTGGGAATGTAAACTAATACAACCATTTTGGGGGAATTTGGCAATATCAAAATTATATAAGCATTTACCTTTTTCCACTTCTAGGAATTGACCCTGATGATACGTCTCCAACAGCATTCATGCACACAAGTATTCCTTTCAGTATTATTTTTAACTACAAGATATTTGAAACAACCTAGATACCCAGACGTTATTGGTTGAATAAACTGTGTATATGTGTAATTCATTATGAATGATAATATGTGGAAGATCTTTATTAACTGTTTTGTATTAATTTCAAAGATACAGTTTTAAGTGAAAAGAGCCAACTGCAACAGAGTATCATAGTATACATAATACATTCTAAGAAAATATATACATATCTTCTCATTTGTGCAAATAGAAACACAAGCAGAATAAATCAGTACTAATGAGCTTTGTTACCTAAAGGAGTTGGTAGAGACTGAAGAAAAAGATTGGAAGATTGGGAACAGGGAAGGAGAGCTGAGATGTAAGTAACATTTCTCTAAATATACCTTTTTGAAATATGTGTTCTGACTTTTGGAATCATGATGTTAGTCATACTTAATACATAGTTAAAACGAATTGATAAGTAGGAGAAACCTAAAATGGAATGCACATGATAACAAATTTGGAAATTAGTGTTTTGACTATATTGTAAGGATAAAGAATAAAAAAAGTATGCAAATATTGTTAGTTACTATATTTGTTTTTTGCTAGGGTATAGGTTAGCGACTCAATAACTACTTTTTGTGTTCTAGGATTGCTCAAATACATCGTGGATACTGACAGTCTGATTTCTCACTGTTGGAAAAAGACATGGGGCAGGCTAGAATGCACCCCACGGTACTGGTTTGGAATCTGAGGTTAGCAGTATGAAGTTATGCTTTTCAATGTATTCAAAGATAGATATTGATAAAGATGTAGGTGAGTGCATGTGGAGTGTATGATGTGTATACACATGCATGTATTTCCTGTCTGCTCTCTCTGTGAAAGCCTAGACACAATAACACCTTGACAATGAGTCTGCTGTGCATTCAGATCTTGGTTTCATCTGAAAACCATTTTTTAGTAAGATGAGCCAGGGAATCTTGTCTGATTCCAGAGCTAAGGCAAGAAAAGCACAAGAAGAGCCTCAAACATCTTATGGTGCCAAAAAATAAGGAAATGGTAAAACATTGATGGGGTATTTAAAAAGGGAGTTCCCCAAGGTCAAACTTGGAGAAAGCAACAAAATAAATGAGACTATTAGATTCTAACCTGTAGAACTAAACAAATATCCAAGTTTATATTAATACAAATCAGTATTGGGGGGGGCACTGGGGATTGAGCCTAGGGACACTTAACCACTGAGCCACATCCTCAGCCCTTTTTACTTTTTATTTTGAAACAGAGTCTAAGTTGCTTAGGGCCTCTCTAAATTGCTAAGGCTGACTTTGAACTTGTGATCCTTCTGCCTCGGCCTCCAGAGTTGCTGAGATTACAGGTGTGCACCACTGTGCCTGGCAAATCAATAATATTTTTATGTGTATCTTTCTTTCCCACAATATCTTCATCTGTAAAGACAGGGCTAGTAATATATAGCTTGCAATGTTGTTGTGAGAATTAATTGAAGGGCGGGGTTTGAAAGAACAGTTCAAAACACATGGAATCTTTCTATAACCTTTAAATTAATGACAAATGCTAATTTATTTCCCTGAGTCATTCTCTCTGTACACAGTCATTTCCCAGTAAACCAAAATATCACAATTTTGAAGTCTAATCACCGGTAGACTTTTGTTTCAGTTTTAGAATGATAGTATTAGACATTTTTAGCTTCCTTCTTTAAAAGGGAACTGTGTACCTATTGACTTTCCAGTGATATTTAACCTAGCGCAGTCATTAGGAATTCATCATTTCCCTATGCATTCTATCTTCAGCTTGGTCGCTTTCGGGTACCTTGCGGAGTGATGCCCCGACTGTCAGAACGCTGTTTTCTGCGCATGCCCTGGACAGCTGGCCGGTAGGGAGAGCTGCAGGCTAGAAAAAGACGACTTGTCTTCCTCCCACGTAGTCAGTCCTCCAGGTTCAGCAGCTGTCTTCTGGATAAGGATGTTGAACTCCCAAGGAAGTAGTTCCGGTTTGGCTACAGGGACACTTTTCAGCACTTTTTCTGTTTCAATACTTGGGTGTTCTATTTTTAGGGTTGTTAAAAAGAGTTTCATGAACCTATTTCCCTACATATTTTTCTATGGATTCTTTCCTCTCCTTCAGTTAGTTTGATCCTTAAAGGCACGGAATATTTTTACTTTTCTTTGCTAATCCCTCAGCATCCAATTTAATAATCTGCACACTGGATTTGATGCTATCAATCTAGTTTTGGGTGCAAACTAATCTTAGGAAACAGATATAAATCGAAGTCTCCCTCTGTTAGAAAGAGATAGTACTACCTGCTTTTTACCTATTATACAGAAATGTACGCTTACATCATTTTTAAGTTAGAAAAAAATACACTGTGATCTATTATATGAGTACTTTAAACAGCACAAATATAGATAATTGAACAGTACACTATTATTTAATTTAATCAACAGATATTTAGCAAGCATTCACAATAGCCCTGATGCTGTGTTAAATGGCAAGAATAAATAAAATATAGGGCCAATTTAAAAAATAGTGTCTTTCCTCTGTGGGTTTACAATTAAATAGAACACAACCAATGTGTAAATATATGCAGTAAGTTGCCATGATCTGTCTGCCATGATAACCAGGATACACCAAGGCACAAAGTTCAAGTAACTCTTCTGAAATTATTAAAAGGTTTTGCAGAGAAATGATCAATTTGAGCTAAACTGGAAGGACAACCTAGCAACAATATGGACAACAGATAAAAAGGAGAGCTGATTTTTAAGTAAGAAGACCAGTTAGGGGACAATTGTAAAAGTCCAGGCGGGAGACAATGACAGCTGGAACAGTGAGAATGGCTTAGCACCTAGCACTACTCAGGCCTCCCAGGAGGAGCCGATAAATATTTATAAAATTCGTGAAAGAGTAAACTAAGAGAGACATTAAATGTTAGAGTAGATGTGATAAGGTTAATCATTCAGTCATTTAACAAATACATATTGTGCATCTACTAAATGTCAAACACTGCTCCAGGGGATGAGGATCTCAAGTTAATAAAACAGACTGTTGTCAAGAAATGTACATTCTAACAGGAAAGAAAAATTGACAAATGTAAGTTAGACATGTATAAGTATTATGAAAAAGGATGATAGGATGTCAACATAACAGTAGGGGAGTGAGTTGCTATTTGTACAGGGAGTGGTCAGAGAAGGCCTCTCTCATAGAAATCTCCTTCAGCAGGGAGGTAAGGGAAGGAAGATAGTGGACTATGTGAATATCTTGAGTAAGAAATGTCCAGGCAACAGTGGAAACTGGTGTTTCTTCCACAGAGAAGAGAAAGGGAGTGAAGCAGAAGGTGAGGGCAGAGGAGAGAAATTTTAAGTGTTGATCTTGAGTTGATTGTGACTAATGTCTTTGAAGAAGCATGACTATTCCGTAGGTCCTGGGTGCAGATATGTGAATCTCTTAGTGCCTTGGTTGGTAGCTCCACAGAAGGTGGAGGTGGTGTCTCCAGAGTACTCAGACTCCACCCATCAAGGAAAGGGAGGACTCAAGAGTGACTCAAGCTTCCCTGTTGGATGCCTAGTGCCATTTAACCAAATATAGAGTTCAAGTAAAGCAGGCTGGGATGTGGGGGGGGTGGGGTGGATGATTTCAATTAGGATATGTTGAATTTGAGGTATCAATCAGGTGCCCCAGGGGAGAAGTTCAGTAGAAACTTTCTGTAGGAACCTATTGCTCTAGAGACACTTCAGAACTGGAATTGAGAACCTCGCACTTACTTGTGATGGTTGTGGGAGTTAATGTGGTCACCAAGGGAGGGAAGAGGGGAGAAAAGGACTGATCTTGACACTTGAGAAGTTACCAACATTTTAAGAAAGGGGAAACATTCTTTTAAGAAATAAATGAAGCTCAGAAGGAATGATTGGAGGTGGGAGGAAAGTGGAAATGTGGTGTCATAGATGTCAAAAGAGAAGAGATTTCTCAATAAAACAGAAGTGATCAACTTTATCCAGTAAAGAAATACTAAAGGCAGGGTGAAGGGGAGGTGAGAATATGAAGGCATTAGCATGGATTACCTTTTTGAAGAATTTTAGAGTAAAAGAATGAACTAAAGGAGGTATTAGAAGGAAGCAAGGCAATAGAGATGAAGCAATCTTTGCTTTTTCTTCTTTTCCTTTCTTTTTTCTTTTTCCCCTTTCCTTTCCTTTCCTTTTTCTTTTTCTTTTTCTTTTTTGCTTTAATGGTGATGTTTGTAGATTTTGGAGAATGAATATATAGAGAAGTTGAAGGAAGTTGAAATATTAGGAGACAGAAGAATTAGCTAATTGAGCAAACTCACAAGAAACAAAAGAACCATGGCATCCTGCTTGGAAGTCTGGTTTACTGGTTAGATCTTCCTTTTAAAAAGAAAAAAAAAAGATCCTGTCTTTATTTCAGATTTTGATATTTTGTAATGTATGGATTTTTGCATTAATTTTTGTTTCTAAAAATATTGTGTTTTATATTTTGCATGTTTTTGATCCCTTGATTACACCAGAACCCTTGTACACACACACACTTAACACCAATGAAAATGTTGTTAAAATTAATCATTCAGGAAGGAAATTAATCTTGGCAAGTAGGGACATAAGACAGAAGGAGGACATGAATACATTGGGGCTCAGGACCTGACTGCAGAAAAACATAAATGTTTAGTGACTTCTTTAGTAAAGGAAACTAAACAAAAAGGGGCTCACCTTCTGCACCTGGACTTGGCTTTGATTAGATCTTATGGGATCATTCTTTTGTAACTATTCCCTGCATCTTGAGAAGTTTTCTATCAGGGACAAACTACTGCCCAGCAAAAATATACCAGAACCTTGCTGATGAGCTCACATTATTATCGAATTATGAATCCATGCAGTCCATTTCTTTATTTTAGTACATTTCTTTCCTTTCTTATAGCACAATTTATGTCCTTCCCCTTATGAGAACTTTTCCTCCATCTCTCTCTGATACATTCATGCAATAGATTTATGAGTTTCATATCTTTAGTACTTTTCTAACAGCATAAAGTGCTACCCACATAGTTGATTGGCATAGTTTTTATTTCTTGCTGAAACCTAATTTAATTCTTCATTGCTGCTGATTTACAATTTTCACTGGTGATAAAGAGAATGAGGAAATATACTTGTGAGTATCAAAGCTTACAGCATTATAAAAATAGCTAGTTGGTAGCAAAATGGCCCACGAGCCAGTCATGTAAATCTAAGTAGTTGTTTTGTCAGATATTGGTAAAGGAATTGACATCTATTCAAACTTTTCATTACCAGTGATGTGACAGGAAACATTTAACATCTAGTCCTCCTATATTTTTTGTGTTTGCCAATTTCTGTGGTGTAAATGCTCGTGGTTGGTCTCAAACTACCAAACTGACATTATTGAATATTGAACGGGGAAGAGTGGCACAGTAACTCACTGTCATTTGTTATTCACCATATGCATAAAATAAATGTGAGTAATGAGTACAGATAGCTGTGAAATGTAGCGAAATAACTAAGATGTGATGAGTTTTCAGTGCTTATTACCTTTTTAAATGAAACTTTTATTTAGTTACAAATTCTAAGTTTACCCCATTTAATTTTTAATAATGGCTAACAAAATTTTTCTAATAATGGCTAGCAAAATTCCAGAAAAGTGAACCATCAGCTCTAATGAACCCATGTGGTCCAGCTTCAGCACACCACTGCTCCTTACTAACTTAATAAAAGGACCTGATCATGAGTTAACAAAGCACAAAACTCCCTGTTGACAGGAGTAGCTCTGAGGGATGATGGCTGCCTACTTTGAAGGCACAACAGAGAAACTAGGAGATTCAGGAAAAGGAAATTCTCAATGCAATGGTATAAGATTAAAATATATTATCATGAATGTCATGTTCTCTGAACAATTCTTAGTGCTTTCACATGCCTAGCTTTGTGCTATGAAAGTGAGGCCATGACACTGAGTCCTCCCTATTCTGTTGTGTAACTCTGTTTAGGTGATCAAAATGTCAATTTTCCTTTGTAGGTTTATAAAAACAAAGGCCCCACTCCAGAATTGGAAAATGAAGGTTCATCATAAAGATGGTTAGTCTTTTCAAATATAATAGAAGGGGGATTATTGTTTGTAGAGTAATGCCTCTGGGATCAAAACTCCTTTTAGCAAAATAAGATTTGGCATGCTTGTGTTGGAAGAAAAATTCCCTTTTCTCTGTTCTTACACTAAAGTCATAGAAATTTAGGAACATATCTTTGTATGATCTCCACTATAAGTTTCTTCCAGATGTGCTGTCTTCTGGACTCATATCTCCAGGGTTTGGATTACTTGCTCAGGTTTGAAAGTTCTGGACTTAGGATATGCACAGATTCTGATTATTGGGAGAATACCCATTCAGAGAGGGTGGGGACAAGAAGTCCAATTGTTGATATGCTGCTCGAGAGCCCCAGCTTATCCCACCTAGAGGAAGATGGGAAATGCAAATCGGAATTCAGCCTTAAAGCATAATACTGGAATGCAACTTTTTCATGAATAGAGTTACTACATATAATCGCTTTCTATTTACATGTTACTGAATTTCCATTCTTTGAGAAAGTTACATTTTTAATATTTCTCTGTTCTGGCTATAAAATCTGCCAGTCAACGCAAGCATTTTGGCACAGGGTAGTGGTTTTCCAGTGATCTTCCCAATAGGAGATACTTCCTGAGCAGTTCAGCTATGCCATTGAGTTCTGAGTAAGATTTTATCAAAAAAAAAAAAAATCAAGTTTGAAAACCACTGGTAAAAAGGAAAAGAGGCTGTACCTTTGCTATAGGACAAAAGAAAGAATTAATCTGAAAGCACTAGAAAGCCACTGTTGGAATTTAGACTGTGATACAGGCCAGTTGGTTTAAAGCTAAAAGAGATGGGGGGGAAAAAGCCCTCAATATTAAATTGAAGATTATTGTCCTGATATCATTCTTACTCAAGGACTATTGATTTTTTTTTAAATCAAGCTGTTTAAAAATGTTGTGCTAAAGATGAAACCATATTCAATGACAAATGGACTATATAAACTGTCTTCACAAGACCCTTATCAAAGCCTTTCACATGGTGCTTGGATGGTTTGTTTTGATGGGCAGAATCTGAGTCATGCGCCCTTATCTAGCTTCATTATTATGGATATGAACATGGTTCCCTAGACTCTGGCTAGTTCCACAAAAAGAGATTTTTTAAATGCAGCCTGATAAATTCTCCATTCAGTGAGAGCTGGGGCATGTTTTATTCTATCTTATTGTAGTTTAAAGACATCTGACCTGAGTTTCTGCAGGAAGTTGTCTTTATAGGGAGAATATTTAGGTACATTTCTTAAATATAACTCTCCCTTCTCTTCCACCTTTTCCAAATCAGGTTTAAGTGCTTCCCTCACCCCCACAATTAATAATACAGGAGAACCTAGAATGAAAGACAGGAATTGGGAGAGAAGGGATTTAGAGCTTTGCTAACTATCCAGAGAAGCATTTTGGAAGAACGTCAAGCTCTCTTCATTACTATATTAATTCAGATTAGTCCAACTTTTAGGGGACTTTTAGTAATCTAAGCTTACTCATTTTTCAGGAGTAAAAGCTTGCAAAGTTGCATTTTCAAAGCTGCATTTTCTCCTATAGATTCTCCCCAGTGTGTGCAATTGCTCTTTTTGTTTTTTCATAACCTAAAAGTAGAAAATGTTTTAATTAGTACATAGGAAAAAAAAAAAAGAAGAAGAATCCTGCTGTTGCAGTCTTCAATTTATGAGCAGGTGTGTTTACTGCAGCCTGGGCATTATACCAAGATTACCTGATGTGTCTTATAACTTTGAGGAAGGAAACCTTATTATCCCCACTTTGTAGAATAGAAAATTGAAGCTCAGAGGGGTGAAGTGAATTACCCAAGGTCACTCAGCTACAAAATGGTAGAAAAAGGATGCAAATCCCAGCAACCATATCCCAGGTTCTGAGAACTTAATTGCCTACTATACAACAGTAGAATAAAATTAAATGAAGAGTAGCATCAAGAGATGACAGAAGACAGGGAGGACTTGCTCTTTTCTTAGGGCTAATTCAAGCTTTGCTTCTGAGCATTTATCTGTGCACTAGACGACTTTTTGTTTTCATACAATATGCAAAACCTCTATGTTTCCAAAATTTTACTATGTGTCTTATGTAATAATTTGTATAAGGTCAGATTTGCATAAGTCAAGTGTTGAGCAACCTGGTGAATATCTGTACATCTTTATAACATAACTCAATCAACAGGGAAAGGAAAACCATGAGGAAGGAAGAGATTCTATTTGGAGATTGAAAGAGAAAGAGTTATAAGGAGCCAAGTAGTGAAGATGGAGAGAAAAGCAAAAATTTTGAGAAAGGAACAGCAACTGAAGGAAAAATTACCTCTTACTTGATTATAAAAATGAATAGGAAAGTCAGTGGAATGAATCAGAAATAACTTTCCTATGTTCATATATGAATACACCACCAGTGAAACTCCACACCATATACACCCACAAGAATGTAATCCTAATTAGAATAAGTATACCAAGTATGTATAATATGTCAAAATATACTCTCTTGTCATGTATATCTAAACACAAGAACAAAAGGATACTGTCCTCCAGTAGGCCTGCTCAGTTTTATCTCCCTTCTTTTTTCTCTCTCCTTAACTTTTTCCTTCTTTCCTCCTGGGTAATGTTTTTTTTTTTATTTAATTTTTTGTTGTTGTTGTTGTACATGAACAGAATACTTTTATTTATTTATTTTTATGTGGTGCTGCTGAAGATCAAACCCAGTGCCTCACACATATTAGGCAAGCACTCTGCCACTGAGCTACAACCCGGACCTCTCTGGATAATGTTTTAATGAAGCTTTTTCATATTCTCAGAATCATAAATGTGCATAGGGCATCTCAACTAATGGGTGATCTTTGTAAGGAGACTTCAGAAAGAAAGGAAAAACAGAAAAAGTCCAGCACCTAAACAACCCAGCTTTGAGGATAATGGTCCTGAGTTCACAAAGTGAGGCCTCATGGAGAACTGAGTTCTCAGCTGGTAGAATCTTGCTCTCTTCCCTGAAAGGCTCTGGCACCTCTCTATCTTGGCTCCTATGTCTCTTGCCATCACTGATTCTCCTTACTCTCTTTTCTACCTCATATCTTTTTATTGCTTTGGACTTTCACTGCTTCGTGGCTTTGTATTCCTTCTATGCATATCATAGCTTTTGCTAAACCATCCAAGAAAGTTCAGTTTATTCATTTTTTCATCCAAAAATTATGCAGCCTGAATTAGTTGTCTCTCATATATGTTCCCTTGACACCTATTTCTTCTCTGTATTTAACACCTTTTAGAAGTTCTGACCAGTTCACCAGAAATTCCTTTAACTGTCTCCCACTTCAGCCCAACCAAAATTTGTGCCCAATAGTCATCCTTTACACTAACCCATTCCTCTACCACTTACACCTGTCCCAAGATCCGTCTCTCAGAATTTCTTTTCTGGCAATGTGAAACTTTTGTGTGTTTTACCATTTTATTTGAAAAGGCAATGAGGCAACTGCATTAAAGACATTTTTAAATAGCTCTTCAATATTATCCCCTAGAGCAATTATTTAAAGTGTTAGAATATAAATGTAGCATTTAATTTTGCTAAATTCCAGCTAAGTGTTTTGTGTTGAATAGGATTGGCTTTGAATCTACTGCTACTAAACGTCAAAATAAAAAGATGCTAAAAATAGAATAATGTGTTCACTACAGTATGTTGATTAATGATGTGTCCACTATAGTATGTTGATGAATGATGTTGATTACAGTATGTTGATTACTTCATAATGGAAGTAACTATAAAATTTCAGCAAGAGAATGGGTGGGTCTCTTTAGGTGGCTTGACCTTGTGTAATGTGGTTGTCTTTGCCCCTTGTCTGTTCATATATGGTCTTATTTTGCTCCAACCCAGACAAAACTCATTAGTTTGCATTAAAATATCTAGTCATGCCAACTATCATATGGATAGCCTCTACCATAAAGGGAATGGAGGGGAAAGAGTTCATTCAGTCCCTTCCCTGCCTTTCCTTCCTCATTCTGTCTCCTGGGCCACACTAGTTATCCTCCTTGTTCTGTTCATAGCAGTTTAGAGCAATCATCTTTTCAACTTGAGCATGCCCTGCAGGTTCAGCAGCTAAGCCTATCAGCTTATGGAAGTGTTACTTCTCAAACTAGATATTCCTCCTTAGGGGAATTCTGGTCAATACAATTGTCTTCGTCTCTGGACAAGCCACTATTTGGAGGCTGTGACCAGCTTTGCTCTCAGACTGGGGAGCAAAGTCAGTCTTTAGAAAAAGATAAAAAGAATCAAAGGCGAAAATATGAAGAGACTATTTCCTAGGAATACAATGGCTCTCCTTCCTAAAACCAGGATGCATTCTTCCTCGTATGTTTGTGAAACACCTAATTTTCTAATTTTCTGATTTTCCCTCTTTTAACTGAAATTTGCTACTCTATTGTCTTGTCAACTTTATTTATTTATATTTTTTGTCATTTGTTTTATTTTATTTTATATTCTTCCAGTGCTGGGGGTGGAACGCAGGGCCTTGTGCATGTTTGGCAAGCACAGTATGACTTGTCCCTACTCAGACTTGTCACCTTAAAACCATAATTAATGTGTGAGGCCCAGAGTTCAATCCCCAGCACCACCAAAAAAAAAAAGCATAATTAACAAATTCCCCTATAAAAACTATTTCTTTTTATTATCATGCCAGTTATCTTCTTTGTGCTCTCCACTTGATTGAAAATTTCTTTGGGCAAAGACTTCATCTGTCTTGCTCACTATTTTATTCTCAGCACTTAGCATATTTCCCAAACACTTAATAAGTACATTTTGAAAGATTGTAGAGTTATTGACTGCCAACTGTGTACTAAGCACTATTTTATGCACTGTGATTAGAAAGATGGAAGACAGATCCTTTGCTACATATTGCTTAAAGTTTAGATTATTCCCAAATCAATCTAAATCTACTCAGACTTTGTCCCTTGGCTTTCCTAAGACTCTTTAAAGAGCTAGTGTTGGCTCACATGACCAAATCTCATGAGGGACAGGGATGAACCTGGTTCTTGGGTACAACTGGAACCAGGGACAAATGTGTTCAGGACTTTTCCCCTCTTTTTTATCTTTGTCAATAGGTTAACTTCACTACATCAGACTCATTTTCTTCTCAGTATAAAACAGTAGCCACCAGCAGTTTTCAAGTTTATATTATTCCAACTGTATCACTCAGAAATTCACACTTCCCACAGTTCCAATGTGACAATTTCTTGGCAAGCCCTCCAATTGACTTTTTTTGTTAGGTGCACTTCTCTGGGCCAATTTCTGTGGAGGAAACACACAGAAAATCCCTCCCTGTGGAGGGATTATTTTAGTGTGGGTTTCCATCTCTACACTAATCACTACCAGCAGGATCGGTAGGAAGATGGCACCTTCCAATCTTAACCATCTGGATGAGGCAGAGCCAGCATGGGAGTGGGTGTTCTGGACAGAGAAAATTTACTAGTTGTTTCTTTACCTCCTCATCCTCACATCCATCAATTCCTTTCTCTGACTTTACTTTGTCAATAATTGTTAAATGCTCATTTAGTATAAAACATTGTGCTAGGCTCTTAGACTAAGTTCTTAGATTTTGTACACCAAAGTTGATTTTAAGGGCTAGGGCTGTGGCTCAGTGGTACAGTGCCTGTCTTGCATGTGTGGGGCACTGGGTTTGATTCTCAGCACCATATAAATAAAGTGATTGTGTTCATCTACAACTAAAAATTTTTTAAATGTTTAAAAATTTGATATTTATAAGAAAAGCAAACATCTTTTTTTATCCTTATAATTACACATGATCTTCTTCACATTTATTTTCCAGAGTTATAGCATAGTAACTTCAAGCTTTGGTTTATTTGGACTACCTCAGTGCACATGAATTGGGTGATTTTATCTTTTGTTCTTATCCTTGCCATCCCTAATATGTCAGGCAGTCCTGAATCTATACCATCAGGCTTGCTTGTGCTACTTCTCTATCCTTTTATCATGGTTCCATTAACTCACATCCAAGGATGTCAAGAGAATAAATAGCCCAATAAAACAAAAGAATATACTTCCAGATTTAAAAAGAAAGAAACATACAAGAAATACATAAATCATACTGTATGACAATAGCCCAGAAGATTGCATGGGAGGATCTTTGTATTTCCTACAGAAGAAAAGAAAAATGGAATTTCCATCCCTTGCATCAGCATTTGACAGGAGTTATTGTATATTGAGCACCAAAAAGGAGAGATGGGCATCAGAAATAGTTTTGGCTGCAGGAAGCATGATCCCATGAAACATGATGCTGCATTTCTCTAATGATGGTCTTATAATCTGAGACAATTAAAAACGTAAATCTAAGAAATATTTAATAAAACATTTGCTCCTATAGTGAAACATAATCCCTTACAACATGGACTCAGCTTGCCAAGATTCTATCACTTAATGTCACACCTATATAATGGAGACTCATGTGTCCATGAACGTTTCCCAGATAAACAGAAGGCACTTGTCCAAGAGTAATAAACACCTGGCATACAGGTACCTAAGAGTCCAAATAAAGATAAATTTGTTAGGCTGACCCAAATGTTCTCTGGATCTCAAATTAATCTAATGTTATCTGACATTTGCCACTTTCTCTATCTAAAGCAAAAAGGCTACTCTTTGGACAGTGTCTCATCACTCTTTTTCAAGAAATAGTTGTTATTTTGCTTCCTGGTGCTTACATGCTGCTTTAGTAGGGTACACTGTGATCTGCAAATGTAGTGCCCAAACTGGAGCAGAACATCATTCTCGGTCATTCTAAATCAAAAGTCTGGTTCCTGGAATTAATGCTAACATAAGGCTAAGCCTAACATCAAAGGGAAACTATTTTTTTTAAGTTCTCTAAACAACTTGATTTAGAAATAAATTATATTAACATTTAAAAATGCACTTCATGGATGCTGATTCATAATGTGGGGGAGGACACGGGAAGAATGGAGGAACTTTGGTCACAGGGGCAAGAGGAGGGAGGGGGCATGGGGACGGTAAAGATGGTGGAATATGATGGACATCATAGCCCTAGCTTTATGTATGACTGCATGTATGTTGTGATTCTACATCACATACAACCAGAGAAATGAAAAGTTGTGCTCCATCTGTGTACAATGAGTCAAAATGCATTCTGCTATCATGTATACCTAAGTAGAATAAATAAATAAATAAAATTTAAAAAATTAAAAATGCACTTAGAGATTTCTTAATTTAAGCTCATAGTTTTATAGTTGAAGAAACTCTCAGACTTCAAGAAGTCATTTCCCCAAGGTCATAGAGATCTTAGTGACAGAGTACTAACTTGCACTAGAACATAATTCTGTTGTACATTGATTACGGAGAAAATGAAACTGTTTAACTGTTCAAAATATGTTCTATACATTTTAATATGCTTACAATGACAAAGAATTTTTTTCCTGTCAATAGAAAGTCAGATTGGCAAGCAGTCAGCAAGTTTACCTGCCAGTTTGTATAAATTCACAAATTAGAAATTACCTTAACTTTCTAGGAAGTGAAGATTCAGTACAACAAGCTTCAAGAGAGAGAAAGCAATGCTTGTGGGGAGAGAAACCACTGGGGTCACCAGATGTACAAGCAGAAAACACTTGCCCCATTCTGCCTCATTGAATAAAAAAGACTTACACTATTTTTTTAAAATTTTTTTAGTTGTTGATGGACCTTTATTTTATTCATTTATTTATATGTGTTGCTGAGAATCAAACCCAGTGCCTCACACATGCTAGGCAAGTGCTCTACCATTGAGCCACAAGTCCAGCCCCAAGACTTACACTATTACTGTTATCACTACAAATAGTTTGTAATCTAACCTAACCTCTACTGTTACCCTAGAGCAAGCTCTGAAATGCATTCACAGTTCTGCAGAATCTATTCTTTTCTGGTCAAATCCTGTCTGCTGTTGTCTAGAGGCCCGGAGTTTGCAAATAGCAGCTTGTTGACAGCTAAGATTGTAATGAAAGCTTGTTCTCATTTGTCCCACTGGAACCTAAGCTGATGTTCTGCCTAAAACAGGCACGATGGCCATACAGTCGAACAGAAGAGATCATTGAAATCATACTGCACTTTCCCTGGTTCGCCCAATCACCTGCCCATTTTTTATTTGGAAGTGACAGCTCTCAAGCTGACTACAACTGACCTGTTGCATTCAAATGCTCTAATTGAATTTTCATATTTCAAACTTTCTCCTCTTCAGGTAGTTTTTTTTTTAAATAATTCTTTAAAAATTTTGATTAATACATAAAACAAAAATTATACATATTAATGGAGTACCATGTAATGTTTCAGTCTGGATAAACATAGCTGTCTCCTCAAACATTTATTATTTCTTTGTGATGAAAATCTTCAAAATAACCGTTTATTCTTTCTTTTCTTTTTCTTTTTGTACTGGGGATTGAACCCAGAGGCAATTTACCACTGAGTTACATCCCCAGCCCTTTTATTTTTTATTTTAAGGCAGGGTCTCACTCAGTTGCTTAGTGTCTCACTAAATTGCCAAGGCTTTTCAATCCTCCTGCCTCAACTTCCTATTCCCCTGGGATTACAGGTATGCGCCACCATGCCTAGCAAAATCTTTTTTTTTTTTTTCCTAGCTTTTGGAAATGTGCAGTTAATGGTTGTTCACTACAGTCACCCTACTGGGCAATACTTGCTCCCATCTAACCACAACTCAGGAACCATCCATCAAATTTCCAATCTCTCCCTCCCTGTGACTCTCCTCAGCCTTTGATAGATAATGACCCTTCTACTCTCAACTTCTATAAGATCAAAGGTATTTTATTTCATCATGCATTTAGTTCATGTCAGAGTGAAATTTAAATAAAAGGAAATTTGATTAACTTTGCTATATTCTGCAGGAAGCAGATTAAAGAAATTATAAATCCAATGATAATGAGACAGAATCAAGTCTAGTTGCATACACATCAAGGATGACTCCCAGACATAATACTGAACAAAAGAACTGGGGTCAAAAAAGAATGTATATAGAGTAATTCCATATTTATTAAGTTCAAAAGCAGCAAACCTAATCTATGATAACATAGGTCAGATAGTGGTTGCCTTTGGCAGGGGCATCAACTGCAAGTGGCATGAGGAGGCTTCTGTGCTATTTTGATCTAAGCAGTTGCAAAATGAATTTATACTTATCACTCATGGACTTAAAATTTTTGTACTTAACTATATTTAAATGTACGTCATAAAAATATATTATACCTCTACTTAAAAAATGTTCTAAGAGATTCGGTTATTGTGCTCCAGTCTATGATTTCTATCAAAAGCATTCTTCAGGGTCAACATTCCTATTATTACAAATTTCCTTTCAGGGTGCACAAACTCTGTGGTCATACTCTTTTTTAGTGGGGAAGGCTTGTTTCTCCCCAACAGCTTGATTTTCCACCAGGGGGTAATTCTGAGCAGGCTGCTCTCCAGAAAGGTGGGCTCTCCTTGCTCATGAATCCATAAACAAAATGTGTTTTATCCATACAGTGCAATGTTATTTGATCATAAAAAGGAAGTCAAGTATGATTCTTGCTACAACATGGATGAACCTAAGAAATATTAGACTCAGAGGAAGAATCCAGATGCAAAAAGCCACATTCTGTGTGATTTTATTTACATGAAATATGCAGAATAGGCATGAACTCGGCAAGGTCTTCAAGTGTTGCAATGATTGCCTTGAGTTTTCTTCTGGTCAGAATCATCTTCAAGACACTCAGGGCACCAACTCATCTTTCTGGATATGCCAGATATAACAAAAAACATGAAAAACTCATCCTTAAAATATGTTAAATACAGCAGCATCATAGTAGCAAGGAATGTTGTGGTAGATTAATAATTATCACAAAAATAATTCAAGAAACATAGGAGAGAGGTCTCAAGGACTACATCATGCTAAGAAACCTCTTGTTTTCCTTGTTTTCAGCCCTAATCTGTGTATAAATAATTTAAGACATACACACAACATTTGACTTAACAATTCATCATAGGATTTGTACAACACTTGGTGTTTTCAGTATTTGTGTGTGTGTGTGTGTTTGTGTGTGTGTGTTTAGAGTATCCTCAAGCATGTAGCTTTTTCCACAGTTTGAGCACTGAGCATGGTTTAAATTCCCAAGGGAAGGATTAGCAGATGGTAAGACTTATATGGCTCATGGAACATATAGTTAAATTTGCTTTAGAAAAAAATTATACTAATATCTAAGCAGCTAGTATAGTGTAATTGCAGTGGTTCCACCAGAATTGATAATAGCAAATAACAGCAATTGTTTTTTTAAATCAACTTTAGCCAGCCATGGTGGCTCCCAACTGTCATTCCAGTAACTCAGTATACTAAGACAGGAATATCACAACTTTGAGTGCAAACTCAATGAGATGCTGTCTCAAAATAAAATTAAAAGGGCTGGGCTAAAAATTAAAAAGGAATTGGTGGTAAAGCACACCTGGGTTAAATGCCTAATACCATAAACAAAAGGAAAATAAATTTTAAAAAGGACAGTTTTTAAAAATTTGTTTGGTCTTTAAAAACTACTATATCCATTAGTAGTTTTCCCTCCTTCCAGACCTTGGGAACCACTGTTTATTTTCTGTGTCCATGGGTCTGCCTATTCTGCATATTTCATATAAATATATTCATATAATATGTGACCTCTTATGTCTGCCTTCTTTCACTGAGCCCAATATTTTTTATGTTTAACCATACTATAGCACAAATCAGTACTTCATTCCTATTTATGTCCAAATAGAAATCCATTGTATATCCATTGTATAGCTATAATACATTTTTTTATATGTACCAGAGATTGAATGTAGGGGCCATTGAGCCACATCCCCACACCTTTTTTTATATTTTATTAAAGAAAGGGTCTCACTGAGTTGCTTTGTGCTTTGCCAAATTGCTGAAGCTGGTTTTTGAACTCCCAATCCTATCTCAGCATCCCAAGCCACTGGGACTATAGGCATGGACCACCATGCCGGCCTTATAACACATTTTATTTATTGATTCATAAGTTGGCAGACATTTGAAATGTTTCCATTTTTTCACTATTATAAATAATACTACTATAAAGATTTGTGTACAAGCATATGCAAACATGTTCCAGATTCTCTTAGATATATAACTAGGTGTGGAATTGCTAGGTTATAGCAACTACATTTAACTTAATGAGGAATTGCTAAGCTGTTTTCCAAAACCTGTACATTTTCACATTCCAACCACAATATATGAATGCTCCAATTTCTCCACATCCTTGTCAACACTTACTATTATCTATTTATTTTTTATTATATCCATCCTCAAACATGTGAAGTGGTATCTGTGGTTTAATTTACATTTTTCTAATTTAGCATCTTTGTATATATTTATTGTCCCATTTGTATATCTTCCTTAGGGAAATGTCTATTCAAATCCTTGCTCATATTTAAGTGGTTTTCTTGTCTTTATTGTTGAGTTATAAGAGTTTATTCTGAAAAATATATAGTTTTCTAGTATTTTCTCCCATTGCCTGGGTTGTCTTTTTACTTACTAGATAATGTCGTTTGAAGCACAACTGCTTAGAAATTTTTATTGAATCCAACTTGTTTGGTTTTTGTTTTCTTTTTAATTTGTACTTTTGGTGTTGTATCTAAAGAACCATTCCATAAATCCTAAGTCACAAAGATTTATGCCAATATTTTATTCTATCCCTTGTAGAATTTTAGCTGTTACATTGTTATGTATGGACCATTTGAATTTATTTTTGTATGAAGTCCACCTTTATGTGTTTTTGTACGAAGTCCATACAAAGTCCAATTTTTGTATGGGTCCAACTTCATTGTTTGCATGTGGTCATCCAGCACCATTTATTAAAAAGGCTACTCTTTTCCTCCATTGAAATGTTTTGGCATTCTTGTCAAAAATCAATTCACCATAAGTGTAAAAATTTACTTCTAGATTGTCAATTTAATTCCATTGATCTATATTTCTGTCTTATAATACCATATTGTCTTTACTATTTTGTCTTCATACTAAACTTTGAAATCAGAAATGTGTGCCCATCAACTTTTTGAAGAATTTTTTGATTATTCACAATTCCTTGAATTTCATAGTGGGTTTGTCAAATTTTGTCCCCCAAAATGGCAGATATGATTTTGATAGGTTTTGTGTTGAATCTGAATATCAATTTAGAATACATGATCAATTAAATCTTTCAATTCATGAACATTGATATTTTTTCATTTATTTAGGTCTTTATTTTTTTTAATTATGTTTGTAATTTCTAGTGTACAAATTTTGCATGCCTTTTGTTAAATTTATTCCTAAGCATTTTATTCTTCTTGATGTTATTGTCTGTGTAATTGTTAATTTCATTTAAAGTTGTCCATTGATAGTCTATAGAATTCATAATTGATGTTTACATGTTGATTTGCAATTGATGTTTACATGTTGATTTTATATCCTGCAGCCTTGTTAAACTTTTTTTATTAGTTCCATGTGTGGGTTCTTTTTTTCTTTCGATTTTCTATGTTTGATTTGTTATATGCAAATAGAGACAGTTTTATTTCTTCTTTTCAAGTCTGGGTAACTTTTATTATATTTTCTTGCCCACTGGCACAAATTTGCCTAGTAGAATATCAAGTAGAAGTAATGGGAAGAGATATTCTTGCCTTATTTTTTATCTTAGAAGGCATCAAGTTTTTCACTATTAAATTTGATAGCTAATATACATACATACATATGTATACACACACACATACACACACACATATACATATTCTTTTTTTGCCTTTCCTATGTTGAGGAAATTCCCTTCTACTTTTAGCTCAGTGAGTGTTTTGGTTTTTTTGTTTGTTTTTTCCATGAAAGAGTGTGGCATGTTGTCAGTGCTTTTTCTCTATTCATCAAGATGATTGTGGGGGTTCTTCTCCTTCATTCCATTAATGTAGTATGTCACACTGACATTTGTACATGTTGAACTACCTATGCATTTTGGGGATAAAACCTATATGGCCATGGTGCCTAATCTTTTCTTTTTTATATTGCTCAATTTGTTTTGCTAGTAAGTTTTTGAAGATTTTTACATCGATCGGTATTCATAAGAGATATTAGACTGTAGTTTTGTTTTCTTGTGATGCTTTTGTCTGGTTTTGGTATCTGGGTTTTGGCAGTACTAGGCTCATAAATTGATTTGGGAAGTTTTTTTCCCAGAAGTTTGTAAAAGATTAATGTTAATTATTCTTAAATGTTTGGTAGAATCACAGGAATATCGTTTCTCTTACACATTTAAATGGTGTAAGATATTAACACAATTATTTTAGCTTGTTTTTCTTTGGTAACTAGCAAGGTTAAACACTTTCCCATATGTTCCTTGCTAATTATCTTTGCTGGTATGTATGGTTGTCAGTGTCCTTTGCTCATTTTCATATTGGGGTCTCAGTGTTTTTCTTATCAATTTTAATGAGCTCTGTATATTAGTAACCCTCAGACCATTGTGTTTTAATCTAATAATCTTTCATTGCCTAGAAGTATTTATGTATTTTGGGCATTGAGAGGATAAGTCAAGTTTTAAAGGCCCTTCTGTTTATAACAATTATCTTTTAGCATATGAATTATTTCATATTTAGGAGAGAAACAGAAGGTCACAAATCAAATTAAAAATAAATTCATCTACCTTGAAATAAATAAAAATAGAAATAAAAACTTTTAAAAATATGTTTATTCAAAATTTAATTTTGGAGGCTGAGGTTATAGCCCAGTAGTAGAGCACTTGCCTCTCACACCTGAGGCACTGGGTTTGATCCTTAGCATCACAAAAAAATAAATAAATAACATAAATGTATAAAAATAAATTCATTTCTTTAAAAAAATAATTTTATTCACCATGCTAATAAAGAGCCAGTGTTATAAGAAAACACTTGATGAGTACACTAGAGTCAAGCATTTGATTAAGACCAGTTGTCAAAATTCTAACTAGAGAATTTTAAGCTAAAATATCATTCCCCATAGATCTATCACAGTACTAATATAAATGTATTTGTGATTGCAGCTGGAGAAGTCCCATTCCAGGTATATTTTGTGTGGGTTATATATGTGTGCACATGTGCATGTGTGAATTTAAATCCAGGAAAAGTTAATAAAACACAAACAGGCACAATAGTGGATTTTTATGAAAATGGATTAGAGATCAAATTACTCAAAGTCTATCTCAAGGAAGTAATTTAAACTGGTTAGTGTGCAAGAGTTTGCTTGGCTCTTTGCAGTGTCACCAGAAACAAAGCTGCCATTTGTGATAGGAGATTTTTTTTCTGGTTGTAGATGGACACAATACCTTTATTTTATTTATTTATACATGGTGCTGAGGATCAAACCCAGGGCTTCACACATGCTAGGCAAGTGCCCTACCACTGAGCCACAATCCCAGCCCTGTGATAGGAGATTTTTATCTCTTGCTCTCATGTCACTTTGGAGGGGTGCACACAACTTCTTCACATTCCAGACCTACAGAAACAATGTCCATGCTGACTACAAAGGGAGTAGGGAAAAGGCTTGTTTTGTTTTCATCATTCTGGGTTTTTCCCTTCCTCTGTTTTATTCCATTTCTCCTAATTATAAATTGCCACCATTTCTGTGTTTTACAAAGTAGGCCTACATAATACATATGTAAATCTTTAATTAAGTGCACTTAAGCTTGCTAGACAGTATATCAAGCATAATCCTCTTTTCTCTCTCTAAATTATCATTTTTGTTCCATTTTTTTAAACTAGATAAGGTTGTAGGCACTATCATTTATATGTATATGGCCCTCAGACAAGCTACCTAACCTCTCTGGGCCTCAGTTTTCCTACTCTTAGAAGGAAGATCATTCTCTCCTTTCAAGGCTATCAGGAGGGTCCACCAAACTTATCCTCTAATTAATCTGCAGTTGTGAGACTCCTTTCTCATAATCTAATAAATATAACATATCTGTTCTCTTCATTCATAGCTGGGGCCATGTTAACAACAGCTGGAAAATTGGGAGGTGGAGAGTACTTAAAAACTCTCTCTGCATCCTTTCTTGTTGTTGTTTCCTCCATGGATATCCATCCATCATTGCTACCTAAGTGTGGGTGTCAGTACTTAGACGCTGCTTCCCTTCGAAGCAAAAATATTCCGGAATCACTGCTTAAAAACTTTTCTCCAACTTTATCACCATTTGTGTTTGGCCTAATGCTAACGGAAACATTTTACCCAAAGTTCAGGATAAATATTGCCTTTACTTACCTTACTCATATAATCATTCACATTATGAAAGTATCCACAATCTTGACTAAGCATATCAGCATTAAAAATAATTGCAACTTGGTCATTGGAACCTGAAATAGATAATAAGCATTCCCATTAGCAGGAGCCAAAAGAGCAGAGGTCAAGAGTTGAGTTTTCATACAAACTAAAGGCTTCTAAAAGCCTCAGCATAGGAAACTGTTTAACAGCTCTTCGCAACCAGTAACACAGAAGTTTTCTTCATCTGGGGAACACACATTGATGGTGCAAAGGGGGAAATTTCCTCTGTATAGCCAACTCTCTTCTCACCATTAGTGATGTGACTTCTGAGAAGAATCAACACTCTGCCTTCACATTGTCTCTTTCTACATCTGTGAGCCCTTCTCAGCACATCAGCAAGATCAGAAAAATGAAGAGCAAATGAAAACCTGAAAACAATCTGAAGGAAAAGGAAGTACCTCATTTCTCATTATGGAGTTTAATTGAACTGAAAAGTTTTCCCTAAGTTTGGTACAAACTCATTTGGCAGCAAAATCAGAATTGACATAGAGTGCTTAAAGACTTTATTTATTCTTCTTACTATGAATATTCATTCATTTCTTTGCAGAAATAACAATGTGCTTGATTACGGGGCACAGACCTATTATGGATATTATATAATATATATCATTGCATTACCTAAGGTATGTGCATTCAAGCACCTTCTGAAATCTAGCAATTTCTGAATTATAAAATACTTCTAGCCTTGCAGTTTCCCAATTAAGGAAGTATGAATTGGTACTAGTTTTTCTACTTAGGTTATATGAAAGTATTCTGGACACTTGGATTTTATATAGAGTTATATTTGGCAGATATTCCTGATTCCCACACATAACAAATAGCTTGAATTTAATAAACCAAATTTCCTGCTATAACAAACACTTTGAATTTACTAAACCAAATTTATAATTGATATTTCCATTGAATGATATATTTCTCAAAGACAAAGCTTTAATTAAAAACCCTGGCTGTCAGCACAGAAGAAGGTATATCACTAAACTGTTTTAATGAGGCTATCTTAAGACAGAGAATACACAGGTCTCTCTTTAAATTGCTGAACATCTTAGAGGAGCTTAATATTCATATTAAAAATGAATTTTTCAATACATTGCTTTATGAGCTTATATGTGGCTTCTGTATCTAGGCTGAGTGCTACAAGTATTTCTTCCAGATTATATTCTGTTCTGGTTTTTCAAAGAGCTGCAATATATATTCTATATATTTGATTCTGCATAATGGGATAATAATAGTCACATCAAGAGTTTGGTTTGAGGATTAAAAACACGTTAAATGTCAAGCCCAATGCATTTTTCATAGTACCGAGTACATTATTATCCTAGTTTTCAGATAAGCTCCCAAGAAATTGTAGGTAGCACATCCAAGTTACACAAGTAATAAACTCGAGAACTGACAATCTAATTTTGATGGCAACAATTGTTGTTCATTGTTCTTTCCATACCACCTCACTCTCTTAAATAAATATCTTTTTTTCCATAGCTTACTTTTCAAAATGGAAATGAATTTGTTGTTTTTACTGATGATTTAAATAATACATGTTCATTATACAAGCAATTGTACAGACCTAAAATTGGATAGATATAAAGAAAAAAGTACAAAAAAATCACTCATCATCTAATCATCCAGGGAAAACCATGCACAAATAGAAGTATAAGCTTAAAGATATTTATCTATGCATAAACACATGTAAATACATCATAACAACTAAATTGGGGTAAATATCATGTTTTATAGTGTAGTCCGTTCATGTAATAATGTAGACACCTTTCCATAAGACACCTTTCAATAAGTACATATTTTATTTGTGAATGTCAAAATATTTACCTTTGTAACATACTACTTAGTGTATTTATTTTGATACTGGGGATTAAAACCAGAGGCACTTTACCACTGAGATACATACCCATTCCTTTTCATTTTTTATTTTGAGATAGTCTCTCACTCTTAAGAGACCCTATCACTAAGAGACTCTTATCACTAAGATAAAGTCTCATGCTAAGACTCATTAAGTTCCTGAGGGTTTTGCTCAGTTGCTCAGACTGGCCTTGAACTTGTGACCTTCCTGCCTCAGCCTCCAGAGTTGCTGGAATTGCAGGTGTGGCCAATGCACCCAGGAGTAGTGAATTTGTTCTTTTTTTTTTTGGTACCAGGGATTGAACTCAAGGGTACTCAACCACTGAGCCACATCTCCATCCCTATTTTATGTTTTATGTAGTGACAGGGTCTCACTGAGTTGCTTAGCATCTCACTGTTGCTGAGGCTGGCTTTGAACTCGTGATTCTCCTGTCTCAGCCTCCCAAAATGCTGGGATTACAGGTATGTGCCACCACATCCCGTTTGAATTTATTCTTAAAATCACAAGTAGGAAAGTCCATCTGACCAATTCAAGGTCTCAGTCACTCCATTGTTTTCTTTCTTGTTCATAGTTTCACTTAGTCTCATTACTTCAAGTTTTTTTTCTATCTCTTCTCTGTCCCTTTACTTGAGTTAATTTTTCAGTAAATTAAAACAAGTGCTGGGAATACTCTGAAGAGTAGATATCACTCCTTGACATCTGGTTGTCAGAGTCCACATTCTTCATCCTCCTTATTTCAAAGACAAGTCCCCTTCAGGTCCATCCCCCACTGCATCTGTGTCTTCCCAGCTGCATCCTCAGCTTCAAACTTGAGATTGCATGCTGACACATTTAACATAGTCATTGCTATTCTACTGTTAGGGGTACTATGTTATGGTAGGCTGAATAATGACCCCCAAAGATGTTCAAGTTCTCATCCCTCAAAACCTGTGTATATGTGCCATATGTAGTAAAAGGGATTTTGTATATGTAATTAAGCTATAGATCTTGAAATGGAGAGATTATGCTAGCTTATTCTGGTGGGCCTTAATGTAATCACAAGGGACCTTCTAAGAGGGAAGCAGGAATGTCAGAAATAATAAAGGAGATGTGATAATGGAAGGGGAGAGTGAGAGAGAGACAATGAATGAGATTTTGGAAGATGCTGTACTGCTGGATTTAGAGATGGAGGAAGGAGTCATGAGCCAGGGAATGCAGGCATCCTCTAAATGGTAGAAGAGTAAAGAACCAGGTTTTCTCCTTAAGCCTTCAGAAGAAATGCAGATCTCCCAACCACCTTGAATTTAGCCCACTAAACTGAACTTCTGAACTGTAGAATTATAATACATTTGTATTGTTTTAACCACTAAGTCTGTAGTAATTTGTTACAGCAATAGGAAACAAATATATATACTGAACATACAGTTCTTTAAAAGGCCTGCAGTGTCCCTGGTCTTTACCAAGGAAACTAAACCACAGGCACCTTCTCCATTGATGCTCTGCACACAAATTCCATTGGATTTCTATTGCCCCTCACCCATCTCATCTTCAAATTTGACCAAAGGAAAGCAAAGAAATCTATATTACTTCCCAGAGATCAATTCCAATAGCTAACTCTATAACTCTACTCTTTGTGAAAAATACTTTCCTTTTTCAGTTCAGTAAGGGGAAAATATTAGTCAGACACCATTCTTCCAAATCATTTTTTGCTCTTAAAACTTCAGGGGTTTAGCTTTTCATATGCAAAGCCAAACTTTTCAAACTAAAAATCTCTCAAAAAGTTCAACCCTTGCAAACCTAAAACTTTTTGGTTTAAAGTTTAAAATTTGATTTATAAACATTTGTTCTTAATTATTTTTTTTCCTGAGTCAGTGAATGCATTGGTTAAATAATAGATGATGGGGAGAAAACCTGGGTTAGTATCCTTGTGATTTAACCCTGTTTATATAGACCTCCATCAACATTTTTAATGACTGAAGAATATTTTATTAAATGGCCTCTCCAGAATTTATTGACCTGATTTCCTTTTAATGAACATTTTGATTAATGCCTAATTTTACTAACATGCAGAAAGGAATACTCTTGTATATAGATTTTGATCAGTTATGTATTATTCAATTATTTAAGAAAAGTCTCCAGTAACAACTATTCAAGGTTAAAGTGCATGCATATTTTATATATGTAAATTTATTGCTACTTTGCTTTTCCTTTATGATTGAAAAGAGAAATCATCCCACCAATTGTAGAAACATTTGCATATTTACATATCTCAATTGAGAATGTCTTAGTTTATCTACACTATCCAATTATAAACATAAATTCTTTTTTCTTTATTCTTTTTATAAACCAAAATAACAAAGTGGATATTTTATTTGTTATACCTCTGATTATTAATGAGGTTAATCATCCTTTTTTATATTTATTGACCATTTCTATCTCTTCTCTATACTCTATCACATTTTCAGCCCATTTTTCTGTTTGTGTTCGTTTTAGTAGCCTTAATGTGCCATCACAAGTTTTGTCCCATGCTTGTCACTGGTCTTTTTATTTTTTATGTAGTTTTTCTTTTTATTTTGCTTTTAAGGTTTCACTGCCCCATGAAGCTGTCAAGTATGTCAATCAGTCCTTTAAATTTTGTGATTTAGGTATTATTCCAGCTGCTAATTTTGGTGCTGTCTGTGATTTGCAAAATGTGATATCTGAAAGTTTGAATTACATAGAAAAGTTTTTTAAAAGACCTTTTCAGTGACACATGCCAACAGACTTTATTTCATAATAAATAAATAAATGTAGTTTGATTTAACTGAAGATTCAGGGTCTTTAAAAGCTGCCAGGCATAATTGAATGGATTTCTATAGTTATAGAGTAACATTTATAGCACTATGTGCCCACAAAAGCACACTCATTTAATGTTTGTGGTTCAACTAATGAATTATATTTCACATCTGGCATCTTTTTCTTCTACAAACTAATAGACTTTCCAAAAACCTTTCACCTGAGACTTCTCTTTTTGCTATTCCTGTCCTTTGCAGAATTGTTTGAATTTTCAAGAGAATTCAGAACACTTATTCTCCAGACAGTTTCTTTCAATGTAGCCTCTTGCTGTTAGACATATGTGACAGGAGTCAAATCACTGCTGGGCACACTAGAATTACCTCTGTGTCCGTTGAAAGGTTAGTGTGCTTTGCTAGGTAGGCTCATACCTTGAGTCTTTGAGGAAAATGCATCCTCCAAGATAAACCAGGGGAACATTGGTATTTACACTCAACTCCCAGATCAAACATTTTGAGTAAAATGAATAGTAAATTGTTAGGTAATTAAACTGGCTATTAAGTGAGCAGTTGTTTTTATAAATTAATGAAATCAACCAGGGATTTGGTATTTTGTAAATACAAACTCTATTTTGAATTCATTAAAAAATGGAATAATTGTCATGGTCTTGATATGTAATTTATTTATTCAATTTTTTAATTTTAAATATTTAATTGACAAATGTTTGTATACCTTGAATATAATATATGTATACACTTTATATATATCATATATGTGCAAAATAATCAAAGTATACAAGGTACTAAAGGTATTAAAAGTGTGCAGCATGACTTGATATAGCTCATACTTTTGTATTCATTGCCACAGTTAATTTAAAACACTCTTCACCTCCCATAGTTAACATTTGTGTATGTGTATGTTGGGAAGAGGGAGATGGTAAAGGGAGAAATCCATGCCATGTAATGGTTTTATAGGTAAAACTATTTTAACATGGCATCTTTTTCAAACATTAATAACTTTTTAAAATAAAGATGAACCAATATTAATAAACTTTGCAAAATAAATACTACCATAAATAATCTCCAAATAAGTTAAACATCCCCATTTCAAAAAGCTAAGTGCACTCTTTCCATCTGTGTAGACAACGGAGGATTGCTCAGCTATGGCCCAGATTAAGGATCTCGACTTTCACAGCCAGAATGAGCTGCAGAAACACCTAGACCACCTGCAAGAGGAAACACCTAGACCAGCTGTGTGTTGCTGGAGAGATAGGCAGCACAGTGTCCAAGCTAAGATTCAGTTGTCTGCAAATCCATCACCTGTGTTCTTACAGTCATAACCAGCCTCAGAAAGAAAACTTCAGGAAATAATACAAGGGCAAGAAGTACAAGCCCCTGGAACTGTGACCCAAGAAAACACCAGCCGTGTGCCACAGGCTTAGCAAGCATGAGGACAATCTGAAGACCAAGAAGCAAGAGCAAAAAGAGCAGCTGTATCCTCTGCATAACTACCCAGGCAAGTACTAAGTGTCACAGGTACAATATGACACAAAACTGGCAAAAATAAAACAAAACAAAAAACAGTACAAGAAACTATAGAATATTACACAGCTATTAAAATGGATCAGTATAATTTTTAAAATCATAGTTGTTGACTTATCTCCTGATCTACTTTTACCAAGTGAAACTTACTTCATCAAACAGCACATTTAAAAATTGTTGATCTATGAATGTAAGTAAAATCAATTTATTTATTTAAAAAAACTTTCAGCTCAAAAAATGTTGTACTGACTATTTCAAAATGTCAGATAGCTGGAATGCTGGAAATCTTTCATTTGGTTTTGCTAAAATATCTTGGTTAAAAGTTAAAACTGTAAGTACTATGTTTTTCACCTGATAAAGTCAAGTGCTTGTATGAAAAATATCTGATATATTTTCATCTTATAATCTTTACAACAGTCAGAAAACTTTGATTCCTCTTGACCACAGTCTATATAAATCAGATTCATTTTTGTCCAACAAAATTTCAGGAAGACTTTACAGAAATGTCATTAATGTTGAAATACCAAACATTTTCTAGATAATTCTATAAAAAAGATAATTCCAAATGGGATTTTTTATCTTGATAATGTGTTGCTATTCATTTTTCTTGGAACCATTTTTTTCCTGATACACAGTTTTTCTCCTGTGGTGATGAAACCACTATGTTGCTAATAGTTAACAATGTGTCTCCCAGATGGTCATTCCCACTGCTTTTTTCCCTTGACCTTTTCCTTCAGCAGTGCAAAATTCTTTTTAACCAATGCTTTCTAAAGATGTTCACCAATTTTAACAATTAAATTTATAAGGAATCCAGTAAGCCCTCTGTCTAATTTCTTTTTATTTCTGACCAGGTTATTTGTGGCTGCTGATTTGTATGTGTCTAAAATACCTCATTTCCTTATTATGCTTATTATCAATTGTTACTTTGGCAAGATCTTTATTATTTCTACATTGTACAAATTTTATTTTTCTTGTTAAAAAAAATTTTAAATGACTTCAGTGGCATAGGCATTTAAGAGACATAATTAATTTTGTGCTTGTCCTCATTTATTATCAAACTTATTTTCTTTTTGTGTATCTCCTTCCCCTGATATATTTGTTAACACCCTACTGATTAGTGTTAATCCTTTATGTTATTAGAATATCATGCTTACTTGTAAACACGTATCTTTTCAACTAAAGTGTTGTCTCTTTATCTGATGTGTTTGCTTTGCTTCCTTGTCACAGTCTTATTTCACACACAGATTTTATTTGTTAAAAAATCTTTCAGCACTATGTACTCAAGTCTGTTCTAATGAGTTTTCGTTCCTAAAGAAGTTAAAATATATACTGAGTTTTAATTAAAATCTCTTAGAAATAATAACTTTTGTACCTCTTGATTTTAACACATTTTTTCCTTCTAGGCAAGGCATTTAAATTATTTGGTATTTTTTATGAGTTTTTATAAAATTGAGTCTCTATGATTATACTTGAATGAATAATTTTCTGTGCCCATACCTACTTTTATACCCATAGTGTTTTACAAAACATTTATATTTTACAAAAAAGCATATTTTTAAAAATTCTTAAATAGTCTTAGTCATTGTCTTCTACATCTTTTGTACCATCTAAGTATCTAACATTTCAGATTAAGAACTAATTTAAGTATAAAATGATTCATTCTGATGATCATTTGAAGGTTGAGATTTTCTCTACCTTTTAGCAAATAACCTGAGGCAACTTGCTGAAATAGACAAAGCACCAAATCTATCTTTTAAGAATTTGAGTTTTAGTACTACTATTTACTAGCTGTGATCTTGGATGGTATGTTAGTCAGCTGTTTGTTACTGTGACCAAAATGCCTGTCAAGAACAACTTAGAGGAGAAAAGATTTGTTTTGGGTATCAGTTTCAGAGCATTCAGTCCATGGTTTGCCAGCTCCACAGCTGTGGGCCTGAGGCAAGGCAGAAGAACATCATGGCAGAAGAGCATGGCAGAGGAAAGCTGCTCAGCTCATGGCAGCTGGGAAGCAGGGGGCTAGGGGAGGGGCTAGGGAGAAGAAAACCTTTCCAGGGTACTTCCCCAGTAACCTTCTCCCTCCAACTAGGTCTGGCCTCCTACTAGTCCATTCAGCTTTAGAATGGACTAAAGGATTAATCCTCTGATGAGGTCAGAGCCCTTGTGATGCACTCATTGACTAAAAAGTACTGCACACCTCTGTACACATGAGACTTTGAGAGACATTCCAGATCAAAACCATAACAGATAATGTAAGCAATCTGTGCCTTGAATATTTATCTACAAAACAGTAATATAAGAAGTAATTTGAAAATAAAAGACATAATTGAAAGCTATGGAAATTATAACAAACTCAGGCATTACTTTTTTTTTTAAGAGAAGTTGTTTTTTTTTTTATTTTTTTTAGTTGTTGATTGATCTTTATTTATTCATTTATTTGTATACGGTGCTGAGGCTCAAACCCAGTGCCTCCCACATGCGAGGCAAGCGCTCTACCACTGAGCCACAACCCGAGCCCGGCATTACTTTTTATTTAAACTTCCTCTTTATGTAGGATCAGAAGATGTGGTATTATGTGATTTCTAGGAAAAAGTTTGGTCCAGGGAAAGGTATAAATTAAAATAAGATTAGTATAAGAACAAAGATTGGAGAAAGGATAAGAAAGAGGCCTTGTTATTCTTCTCTTAGGTGCTTTAGTTCTCTTTATCACTTCTGAGTGGTTAAAGTTAATTAAGAAAACCCTATAAGCTCTTCTACCATCTCTCTTTGTCACCTTTGTACTTTCCCATCATCTTAGGATCTCATCTTCAGTTGGAGAATTCAGCCGGGTCACAGTGACTCTGTAGGACAATATACCCTTATTACTTCCCCATGGAGCAGTCATAGATACTTTATACCTAATCACTTCTCCTCCATGAAAATTTAATATTACAGATTTTGTGCATATATGTTTCTGTACTGTGGCCCTTTACAGAACCAAACACCACTGTAACAGCAAAGACTTTTATTCCTTTGCTTTAACTACCAGTTTTCAACTTCATAGAGGTTCCCTCCCACAGAAAATTCGTGCTATGGGGGAGAATGGTAGGATTAATTCTTCAAGCTCATCCTCTTACTCTTGTCCAAACTCATGATAAGGCTCCCCTTAACTGAACACAGCTGAAAGCCAGGAAGCAAAGAAGTTCACAGCTATATTCTATGCAGGCCAAACTCCTAGGACACAGCTGGATGGAGAAAGGTGAACAGTGGATCTGGAGGCATTAACAGAAGATCTTAACACAGATGATGAACCAATAGGCACGAAATACATTTTCTGTGGGTGGTAGTTTTGCGAATAGGCAAAGTCAAAAGTCAGGTTTGATAGTGCTGTAGAGGAGACAGAAACAGATAGAAAATCAGAGCAACAGAGAGTTGAATGCAACCCTCATATGGTAATGGCAAGGTCAATTCAAGACCTAGCTCTTCTTCCCAAATCTTAAATGCAGCTGCTGTCTTTTTTTTTAACTTTTTTTTTAGTTGTAGATGGACACAATGTCTTTCTTTTATTGCTTTGTCTGTGGTGCTGAGGATTGAACCCAGGGCCTCATGCATGTGAAGCAAGCACTCTACCACTGAGCTACAATCCCAGCCCCTTGCAGCTGCTATCTTGATGGGTTCCTGGTTAAAGTTGTGCCAGAGGTGTGATCTATAAGGTGGAGCATAATATGTCATTTATAGAATTAATGAGACCCAAGGGAGGAAGTGATGTGGATGAATTAGAACTTATATCTAAATCTCTAATATATCCCAAGGCTTTCCTGGTACAGCAAGTTGTACCAGTACATTTATCTTGCATGTCCAAATTTCCTGAATCTTTTCTAAAGTCATCTGTTTAGTTCTTACTGATTTGAAGAGAGAGCCCTTTCCTTTCCTCAGAATTTTACAAGTAGTATTGGTAGTTATAAACTTTTTATTAGAAAATCATATGTAATAAATTATTTTCAATCATTCACATATTTGACTTTTCTACTTTAGAATAATCCCAAATTCTTATGCCATACAGCAATTTTTAATTTTCCTGGAGATACCAGTTTTAGAGCTTTGTGTTATAAAGTAACTCGCCTTTAGCTAGTGAGTAAGGCAGGCCACCCATCCTCCATGCATATTCAGATCAGCTCTGTACTTAGAAACTTTTATGTCCATACACAAAGCAACTCATAAACATAAAATCATTGAGGTTAATGACTTGTATGGCTATTGTATGGGGGGAAATTATGTGTTAGGGTGGTATTTAGGAAAAAGGGACTTTGCAAATGTATGTTAAGGGTCCACTAGAGTTAAAAAAAAACTAAGGCTCTGAAACATAAAAAAATAACATTTCTCACTTGAGTTTAGTTTTGGCATCTTTTAGATGGCACATGAAAGAAGTCTTCAAGAAACACATAATTATCTAAGCAACTCAGTGAGACCCTGTCTCTACATAAAATAAAATAGGGCTGAGGATGTGGCTTAGTGGTCTAGAGCCCCTGAGTTCAATCTCCAGTACCAAAAAAAAAAAAAAAAAAGCAATGCATAATTAGAAAGAAAAGAAGACAGACTTAGTCATTATTCTCCTCCTGATAAAGTCCTAGGACAAACTAAAAATTTTCTCAGTTCATCCAACACCTTTTATAAGAGGCCCCAAATAAAACAAGTGGTATTTTAAGAGTATAAATAGTGACTCTGTTCTGCTTAAGATAAAATTACATATTCTCTTATTTAAAAAAAAGATGTTAGAGTTAGCACAGAAGAATGAATTCATATTATTGAGAATTCATAATTAAAATATTAAAATTCTGACATTATAAAAATGCTCATAAACCTGTAATCATCATTTGATGTCAAGATGATATTGTAGTCATTAAAAAATAATATTACCTAGAAATTTCATTCTGAACAAAGAAATTAGAAGAATTTTATTAAATTATATTAGCATCCCTTAAAGATGTTTGAAATCTACTTTGAATAACTTTTGCAATTGTGAAAAATAAATATGAACATTAAGCCCATATTTAAACCTAATGAATTATACTTACTTTTCATTTTAATCACATAAGATATCTACAACTCATAGGAAATGCTAGCAAAATTATATCCAGAACAGCCTTCAATGTTTATGTGCACACTAGAGCATGTTAAAGGTATATTTCTTAACAACATGATAACTCAGTATATATAGACCACTTGACACCACGGATGAATTGTATTTACTTATGTGTTTATCAGTAAAATATAGAACATGCTTATTTATTTTTGTCTACATAGCAAAGCAACACTGACACATAGTCAACCTTTAAATAAAAGTCTGAACCTATTGCTTAGCTTCACTTTACGGGGTATTAGAAGCAAGTATCAACTAATGATAGTTTGTACAGAATTAGAAATGTGCAATAACTGCAAATTTCTTTACTAATACTAACGTATTTTATCACATAGATACCTGCATTGTAATAAAAAGGGACATTTTTCAGGTACCCTATGCCATGAAAAGCACCTTTTTTCCTGGTGCTAGGAATTGAACCCAGGGCCTCATTCATGCCAGGCAAGTACTCTACCACTAAACTATATTAGAAGCCCCCTTTTTAAATTTATGATAGAGAAAATGATATTCACTATTGTATAGAACATAACATTTGGCTTTATCATACCGAAATATGGAAACGAGGATTTTTAATTTCAAGTTCATTATAGTTCTACTGCAAATATCTTCAATTTAACAAAAAATATATTTTTCAAATCACAGCAAGTGAATTTTTTCTAATTCTAGTACTATCTGTTTCTTTGAATTAATTATTAATTTGCCTTAATTTGTAAATAATAGTTCAACTATAAAAATAGTTTGGGTTCTTACAAGTGGAATGACCTAAAACAAGACATTCAGTCACCAGCTATTTATTCCACCTCTATGATTAAGAATTAATATTTCATGCTTTATTTTTCACTGCCACCTACCTCTCTTTTTTATTAATTTATTTAAATGCATTTCAAGTCATAGTACATATATAGAGCTCAATTTTTCCATTTCTCTGGTTGCAAACCAGATACAGTCACACCAGTTGTGTCTTCAGACATGCACCTAGGGTAGTGATGACCATCTCATTCAACCATTTTTACTACACCCATTCCCCTTTCCCTCCCCCCACCTCCCTCCCACCCCATCCTAAGTTCCTTCATTTCTCCTATGTTCCCCATTCCCACTCCCCTTATGTATCAGCACCCACTAATCACAGAGAACATTCGGCATTTTGGGATTGGCTTACTTCGCTTAGCATAATGTTCTCCAATTCCATCCATTTACCTGCAAATGCCATAATTTTATTCTATTTTATTGCTGAATAATATTCCATTGTGTATATATACCACAGTTTCTTTATCCATTCATCTATAGAAGGGCATCTGGGTTGCCTCCACAGTTTTGCAATTGTGAATTGTGCTGCCATAAACATTGAAGTGGCTGCATCACTGTAGTATGCTGTTTTTAAGTCTTTAGGGTATAGGCCAAGGAGTGGAATAGCTGGATCAAATGGTGGTCCCATTACAAGTTTTTAAAGAAATCTCCATACTACTTTCCAGATTGGTTGCACCAGTTTGCAGTCCCACTAGCAATGTTTGAGTGTGCCTTTTTCGTCACATCCTCGCCAGCACATATTGTTGCTGGTATTTTGGATAGCTGCCATTCTGACTGGGGTGAGATGAAATCTGAGAGTAGTTTTGATTTGCATTTCTCTAATGGCTAGAGATGTTGAACATTTCTCCATATATTTGTTGGTTGATTGTACATCTTCTCCTGAGAGGTTTCTATTCAGCTCCTTAGCCCATTTATTGATTGGGTTGTTTGTTTTTTTGGTGTTAAGATTTTGAGTTCTTTATATATCCTGGAGATCAGTGCTCTATCTGATGTGTGTGTGCCACCTACCTCTCAATTGCCTGTCTCAGTCAAGCACACTTTCTCATCTTCCTAATTATTTTCTTGAAGGCTTACCTACCTTTACATACCACTTCTAAATAAGTAGAATTGGATGCTTGCATTTTTCAGTAAATAGCAGTGGATATTGCTATGGTTTGAATATGGTTTATTTTGTCTCAAACCTCAAGCTAAAATTAAATCCCTATTGTGAAATATTAAGAACATAGAAACATAATCCTCTGTAGTGTTTAGGGGTGGTGCCTTTGGGAAGTGGATAGGTTTAGACAATGTTTTAGTCAGCTTTTTCATCACTGTGACCAATATACCTGACAAGAACAGCATAGAAAAGGAAAGTTTATTTTGGCTTCTAGTTTCTGAGGTCTTAGTCCATGGTTGGCTGATTCCCTAGCTGTGGGCCCAAGGTGAAGGAGAGCATGGCAGAAGGGCATGGAGGAGCAAAGCAGCTCAGAACATGGCAACATAAAGCAAAGAGAGCTCTGCTAACCCAGGACAAAATATAAACCCCCAAGTCACACTCCCCAGTGACCTAGTTCCTCAAACCACCCTACCTGCCTATAGTTACTACTTGGTTAATCCATATCAGTGAATTAATCCACCAATCAATGTACAACTTTCCTAATACCATCATTTCACCTCTGCAAATTCTTGCATTTTCTCACACATGAGCTTTGGGGGGCACTTCATAACATAACCATAACAAACAAGGTCATCAGGGAATAAGTGAATCCTGGTGGCTTTAAAACAAGGGGGAGAGAGACCATGTAATAGATTCAGGTGCACTCTGTCTCTGGCTGTGTGATGTTAGTGCTGCCACAGGATTCTGTCAGCAAGAAGGTCATCAACAACCCGGTGTCACAGTACATGCCTGTAATCCCAGTGACTAAGGTGACTCAGTCAGGAGAATCACAAGACAGAGACCAGCCTCTGCAACTTAGTGAGACCCTGTCTCAAAATAAAAATTAGAAAAGACTATATTGTGTTATTAGCAACTGAAAACGAACTAAGATATTGTTCACTGTGATAGGCACCTCAAAGGTTTCCACATCCTGATCCCTAGAACTTGTGTGTACATTGCCTTTCATGAGAATAGAAAATTAAGAGTGCAAATGGAATTAAGTTTACTAGTCAGTTGACTTTAAAATGGGGAGATTATTCTTGAATATCAAGATGGCTCAATGTATTTACAGGAGCCTGTAAAAGTAAAAAAGGAATTGAGGAGTCACACTGAGATAAGTAAAAGATGAAGAGGCTGGCAAGATTTAAAGTTTGAGAGGGCCTTGACTTGGAACTGCTGGATTTGAAGATGGAGGAAAGGGGGTCTAAGGCAAGCCATCTGAGTGGTCTTTAGAACCTGGGACCAGCACTCAGCTGATGGTCAGCAAAGAAATGGGAAACTCCAACTACAAAGCAGAGACAGGAATTTTGATAATAACCTGGATGAATGCAGACATGAGTTCTCCCCTACAGCCTCCAGAAAGAAATGTAGCCCTACTGACACATTGATTTCATACCAGTGAGACCCATTTCAAACTTCTGACCTTCAGAACAATAAGATAATACATTTGTGTTGTTTTAAGCCTAATTTGTGGTAATTCATTATGACAGCAATAGAAAACTAGTATAATCACACCCACTTTGATCCATTAATTTATTACTGAATTTATTTCTCTTATAGGCATTCATTAACCACCTTGTAGATAGTAAGCTTGGTACTATTCCACTGTGGCACACTGAGCCAAAAGATTTTTCTTTCCAACCAGGAATAGTGGCACACATCTATAATCCCAGCAGCTCAGGGGGTAAGGCAAGAGGATTACAAGTTCAGGGACAGTCTCAGCAACTAAGTGAGGCCCTAAGCAACTTAGTGAGACCCTGTCTCAAAATAAAAAGTCAAAAGGGCTAAGGATGTGGCTCAGTGGTTAAGTGTCCCCTAGGTTCAATCTCTAATACCAAAAAAAAAAAAAAAAAATTTCCTTCCACTCTTCTCAGAATTTCATCCAAACATTACTAAAGAAGTACACAGGAGAATATATTCATAGAGAATCAAAAATAAGAGAGGAAACATCAAGATAAGATATTTTTACTAGATGATAGAAAGTAGTTGGAAACATATTAATGAATGAGTAGAAGTGGACAAACTTAAGAGACCAAAACCTGCACAGAAAGGCTTAGAGTAGATGTGAGCATGGTTTTTTCCTCTCAAGTCCTGAAGGACTTCAGACTTTCTATTGATAGGTTTAGAAATAGGGAGTGAGAAGTGAGACTGAAGTCATGGTGTTTATATGAAGCAATATCTATAGGCCAGCTATGCAAATTTATTTATCCTCAACCACAGGTTTAAAAATAAATGGACTATTCTGCCAGAGAAGGTCTAAGATTTGTAAAGTGGGAGTTGTCTACTGGAATAAGCCTTCCTTCCTCAAATCAGAAGGTGACAGAGAAGACTTTCTACCTATCCCTGGATCTAGTACTTGAAAGAGGCTATAGATTTAATTATGTCTGTCAGGCAAGTGATATAAGCCTTAACAACGTAAACCTAACACTCTCGTTGATAGAAGTGACAGGTGCAACAGAGAGGTGCAAGGAAGTAATTTCCTCATCTTACGGTAGTTAAGAGATATTATCTGAAACATGGTGAAATAGTGAAACAAGATTTAATTATGTACATGACTTAAAATTATGTGTATAACTAATTGTGGTAGCAACCTCTCAGTCCATCCCCAGTGATCACTGCCTCCTAGTAGTCCCATCTTTGTGGAATCCCCTCACCTTGAGCATTTATTGTCTTACTTCTTAGAAACAGAACCTAGATATGCTAGGATTTCACTCGAGACTAGATTATAACAAAGACTGTGACTTCTACCTTGAGTATTTTCTCTTGGATCACTTAGCTGCCAGGTTGCAAGGCAATTCTGTGGAAAGGTTTGCAGGTGATCCTTCTTCCTAGGAATGTCCTTTAGGAAAGACTGAAGCCCTAGCTGATCATTTGACTGCCACCTTCTGAGAAATATTAAGCCAGAGGTAGCTAAACCATAGATTCCTGAACCAAAGAAACCGAGATAATATATTTTTTGTTTTATTTATTTTGACATTATTTATTTATTATGAAGGCAATTTGTTATACAGCAACAAATGTTGAATAAACATTTAATAGGTATTTTACACACACTAAGTACATAATTCGTTACTGACTGTTAAAAAAAAGTTTGCTATCAAATTTTTTGTCATAAAACTTTTATAAAATTTTAATTTTTGTGTAGCCAAATATTTCATCATTTCTTTCAGAAATTTTAGTTTTCCTATACCTAGTTTCTATATAGTATCCTAGATTTTTGAGTAAGAATGCTTTTTCATTTTACATTGATAACTTTATATGAATTCATATTTTGTCTAAAAGGGAATAATTTATTTTTCTCATATGGCCTGTTTTTCCATAAAAATGTATTAATTAATCCATAATTTTCCCACTTACACATTTAATGAATGATCATATACACTTGGATTCATTTCTGGGAATTATTGTGTTCTGCATATTGTATACGGTACCTTATTGATTTGATGGGTACATGCTCTGCTACATAGTAAAGCCAAGTTCTGACTCCATCCAAATTATTTTTCTTTCACACATTTATTGGCTATTCAATGGATAATATGCAAAGAGCTCAAGATGAATTAAAAAACCCCTCAATTTATAAAATGAGCAAAGAACACAGTTAATTTAAAAAATTGACATACAGGTTATGGCAACTACATTTCTGAATGGTTGTAACTGAAATTCATTTATATGTGAACTGTGCAAAGTGACAATTTACTGTATATGTATGTAAATGTATGATTATATAATCATGTATTTTTATTTTTAATTGTGTTAAAAATGACTCATAAAATGTATCATCAGCTTTTTTTTTTTTTTTCTGCTGCTGTTTTGGGGATCAAACCCAGGGTCTTGCTTACTAATCTACATCATGAGCCTTTTTTATTTTTATTTTTTGAAGTGAGGTCTTGCTAAGTTGCCCAGGCTAGCCTAAAACTTGCTATCCTTCTACCTCAGACTCCTGAGCCTCTGGGAGTACAGGCACACACCACCAGGCCTTGTTTTCATCAATCATTTTTAAGTATCCAGTCCAGCAGCATTAAGTACTCTATATTGTAGTGCAACAGATCTCTAGAACTATTTTTATCTTGTGAAACTAAAATTTCAAACCTGCTAAAGTACATTTATATGATTATATATCATGAAGAAGTTTGAGGGATTCTTAATAGATTGTAAATATATGTTGATGGTGAGAGACTATTTCTGAAATTAAGGGAGAGAGAATTAGGTGAAAGAAAGGAAAGAGAAAGAAAGTGACTGAATTAAGATAAAACATTATCACATTTATGTACTTATAAACATAAATACACTAGTGTAAATACATGCAAATAAAAATAAAGGTAGTAAACTGAACTGAATAAAAAATAAATTAGCAAAAATGGAAAGGAGTAAAGGAGATGGAAGGAGTAAGAATAAGCTCATTTTCTCATCTTTCATTATAGAGTCAGTTGATACTGTTCAGCACCAAGAAACTGAGAAAATGAGACATAAGCATTATATTCAGTATTATGAAGGTAATGACCAGAAGAACTTGAAATGGAAACACATAAACCGGGTTAACTCTGCTGAATAGGACTAGAAGTAAAGAATGGGAATTTTTACATGATACTTTATAGTTTTTTAGAATGTTTGACTTTTTATTACCACATTTATTTTATTTTTATAATTTTTCAAAATGGTAAACTTAGCACATATTCTTTAGGCTTTGCAATTGAGTTATACATTACAATTAAAGTATCAGACAAGGCAATATCATTCAACAATACAATTATCTGTTTCAAAATAAGTGTATAATATGGTCATTTGTCCTTAAGAAGTGAAGTTTAGTAGCAGCATTAATGAGGAGAAAAGAGGCATTACATTTTAAACTTCTGTGCTCATTATGCAGACAGTAATATCTACCATCATAAAATACTAAGATGAATTAAGGTAAGTCGCAGGACAGCAGTAAGAACATTAACCTAAAATTTGAAACCAATTTAAATAGTCTATGGTCAGCTATACTATATAATGGAAAAGCATGTTAGTTCCCTCCTTAAGTGGACCAAGGCACGTTAGCATTACTAGCATTAGGTAGATATAATAGAAAATGGCTCCTGATTTAAAAGGTTTTCTAGAACATGCTCGATGTTGTATAATTTGAGTACAAATCATTCATTTCTTTCAAAACTAGCCACATTTAACTCATTGTTCTAAATATAACTGTGGGCAAATTACCAGACTTCTAAGGATTGTGTGAATGTATACCAGTATGGGAGGGAGGAGAGATCAAATTTGCCAGAACTTATGAGTAAAGGCTAACCTTTATGGTTGTTAGAAAACCTTAGCATAATGGTGTATACCCTGAGACCCATACCTACACTGGATAATTTGAAAGAAACTAATATTTATTGAGTGGTCATAATGTGGTATTAACTATCAACAACTGTGGATTAGAAAGGTTAAAAATATAACTAGTATGGTGACAAGTCAAACCCAGTGGGTTTTATGTGGTAATTTCAGTTTTGTACATTCAGGATACTGTTCTGCCTTACTTTTACTGGTAATAACATTGCTATATGGTTTGTATATGGTTTGAGTATGTCCTCTAAGCAGCTGTGTTTATTTATTTTCCTGCTGCTGTTCTGCATTTTGGTGTTTTGGTATGGAGCTGGAAAATGGTGTGGGTTTTTTATTTTTGCATAGGTAGGTTGTGGTTTGTAATAGGCATTCTTCTCCCTAAATTGTGATATTGAAAGATGATATATTAATGTGAGAGATTAAATTTTGTTCATGAAGAGGAGAAAAAGATTTGATTATACTTTCTCAATACCAATTTTCAGAATAGCTCATGTAAATGGACAGAAAGAATGAAATAAATTAGTAAACCACATGTAGAAGAACATCTGCTGTCCAATGTTATACATAGTAATTAAGGAAAATAGGCTATTTGTCTGGTCCTAGCTATCACTGTATGCATGGGAATTCCATTTTGCATCTATGATGATTGTTTTCTCAGGACTATCATGAAGGCTTTACTACTTAGAGTGAAAGGAAAAAAGGAAGGAAAGAAGAGAAAGAAAGAAAAAAATAAGGAAAGAAAGGTCATGTATTTAACACTTAGCATGCTTTCTGCTTGGAAGAAATAGTCAATATTTAAAGAGGTTTTATGAAGTAGTGCACACAAAAAGCTTTAGAGCATTCTTTCAGTTCTGAATATTTTGCAAATATATACACACAGAGAGACACATACACAAAACCCTATTAATCATTTATCATGATTTTAAAAGTTTTTACTATTTCGTTTAGTTCTGAAGTTATAGTTTATACTAATGAAAATAAAACAGAGAAAAGAATCAAGGTAGTTAAATAGTCTTCAAATCTTTAAGAAAGCTGGCTGTTTGTATTGGTGATTGATCAATTTCCCGAGTTACTCTGCCCATGTAACAAAAGCAAAATGTTGATTCCACTTGTATCTTTTCACCAATTCTCTTGCTACCATAAATTCCCCATCCAGGTTTTCCTAGATAATAAATTTCTTTCTTTTTCTCCAAGAATGTGAAAGACTCTTTCTAATCTTCAATAAACTTTCAATAATGCATTAAAGGTCGAACCAGTATGCCCATGTGTAAAAGAAAGGAAGCTCTGGAATATAGTTCAGAAAGTTGAATGAGAAAAGCACGAAAATAAAACAGGCTGGATGCCTGAATAGGTAATGGCCAGTATAAAACCTCTAGAAAAGAGCTTGCCCTAGGAGTCTTAGGAAAGTTATATTTGGTAAATTTTTTTTTAATGTACCAGGGATTGAACTCAGGGGTACTTGACTAGTAAATTTAAAAAATTCCCTAGTGATAGCCCTGGATCTTCAGATGAGCTTTGGTTATTGCTGGAGGTTGTGCAATTCTGCTCAGGGGAATTAAGGGACAGATCAAATTCTTACAAATAATGTGCACAGTCTCTACTAGAAAAAGCTATTCTGGCAGTATGGAGATTTTTTTAAAAACTTGGAATGGAACCACCATTTGATCCAGCTATTCCACTCCTTGGCCTATACTCTAAAGACTTAAAAACAGCATACCACAGTAACACAGCCACCTCAATGTTTATAGCAGCACAATTCACAATTGCAAAACTGTGGAAGCAACCCAGATGCCCTTCAATAGATGAATGAATAAAGAAACTGTGGTATATATACACAATGGAATATTATTCAGCAATAAAAGAGAATAAAATTATGGCAGGTAAATGGATGGAATTGGAGAACATTATTCTAAGTGAAGTAAGCCAATCCCAAAAAAACCAAATGCCAAATGTTCTCTCTGATTAGTGGATGCTGATTCATAAGGGGGGTGGGAATGGGGAACATAGGAGAAATGGAGGAACTCTGGATGGGGCAGAGGGGAGGTGAGGGGAGGGAAAGGGGAATGGGTGTAGTAAAGATGGTTGATTGAGATGGTCATCACTACCTTCGTGCATGTATGAAGACACAAGTTGGTGTGACTCTATCTGGTTTGCAACCAGAGAAATGGAAAAATTGAGCTCTATATATGTACTATGACTTGAAATACATTTAAATAAATTAATTTAAAAAAAGAAAAAATCACGCTCATACATTGCTGGTGGAACTGCAAATTGGTACAACCAATCTGGAAAGCAGTATGGAGATTCCTTAGAAAACTTGGAATGGAACCATCATTTGACGCAGCTATCCCACTCCTGGGTCTATACCCAGAAGACTTAAAAACAGCATACTACAGTGCTGCAGCCACTTCAATGTTTATAGCAGCTCAATTCACAATAGCTAAACTGTGGAACCAACCTAGATGCCCTTCAACAGATGAATGGATAAAAGAAACTCTGGTATATATACACAATGGAATATTACTCAGCAATAAGAAAGAATAAAATTATGGCATTTGCAGGTAAGTGGATGGAGTTGGAGAACATTATGCTAAGTGAAGTAAGCCAATCCCAGAAAACCAAATGCTGAATGTATTCGTTGATAAATGGATGCTGATCCATAATGTGGGGAAGGACACAGGAACAATGGAGGAACTCTGTTCACAGGGGTGTAAGGGGGGAGGAGGCATGGGGACAGTAAAGGTGGTGGAATATGATTGTCATCATAGCCCTAGCATTATGTATGACTGCATATATGTTGTGATTCTATACAACTTACAACCAGAGAAATGAAATGTTATCCTCCATCTGTGTACAATAAATCAAATTGTACTCTGATATCATGAAAACTTAAATAGAACAAATAAATTAAAATATGAAAAAAAATTTTTAAAAAAAGCTATTCTGGAAAAACATAATAGTTTTCATATTGTAAGTGGAAGTTTCTTGTCATCAGACCTGTCATTTGTCCTTCAGGTTTCTCTCAACCATTCTATGTACAGGTTTTGCAAGAAAGGGTTAGAGGCAGTCAAAATCACTGTGCAGCTCATCTTTACATATAAATGTACAAAATGTATCTTCACACCAAAGTAAGGATAAAATTATTTTATATCCTGAGATCCATACCTACACTAGATAATGTGAAAGAAACTAATATTTATTGAGTGGTCATAATGTGGTATTAACTATCAACAACTGTGGATTAGAAAGGTTAAAAATATAACTAGTATGGTGACAAGTCAAACCCAGTGGGTTTTATGTGGTAATTTCAGTTTTGCACATTCAGGATACTGTTCTGCCTTACTTTTACTGGTAATAACATTGCTGTATGGTTTGTATATTTGAGTATATCCCCTAAATATTCATTTATTAAAATTTGATCCCAATTGTGAGGTATTAAGAGGATGGAAAATAAATCTGACTGGAGGCATGCCTCTGAGAGATGTTTAGGAGCCCCAATAATTGAATGCTAGTAGCTTCTAAGAAGGAGATAAACCAGAAGAGACAATACACATGCACTCTCTTTCTCCACAGTTAGTTCCTTCTATCATGAATTTCTCAATGTTGTGAGAAAAATCACTTGGTATGTGATTCCCTGTGATAGCTCTGAACTCTGTCAGCAAGAAGCCTATTACCAGATGTGGCCCATCAATACTGGACTTCAGAACAAAGAATTATAAACTATACCTCATGTTTTTATAACTCACCCACTCTGTGGTATTGTGTTTTGGTAAAAGCAAACAGACTAACATAAGCATCATAATTTCCTTTGAGAAACACCTCCCAGTTTCTTACAGTTTGGATGTACAGGTCCATCCTGTTATCCCACATGTGTGATTCGGCCAGTCCCTTTCAGGTCCTCTCAACATACTTAGCCATTTCATTTAGCCCTGATCAGTCAGAGCCCTCCCTGAAACTTTCTGCATGAGTTACCAAAGAAGACTAACTAAGCTCCTCTGCAGTAGGAGAGAAATAGGTAAACAGAAAGGAGTAGAGAAAAACTGATGTGAGACTTGTCAGGGAGAAAGAGAAGAAAGATCCTGGATGATCTGAATCTCTAGCAGGACCAACTTTACAGACATGGAGCCCATATAGTCACACACAATTTTCAATTTAGAAGGGCCCTCACTTTGTTTAATGCTCTACCATCTTGAAAGTCTTCATAAATTTTAACCAAGTCACTTTGTTTTTTAATTTTGCAAAATACATAGCCAATCTTCATCACCAACTCCTTTAGTTCCTTCTATTATTTAGTTCCTTCTATTATGTGAACTTCTCAATGTTGTGAGAAAATAAAATGTTCTTTGATGCTTAAGCAAAGTAGTTTGAGAATTTGTAACTTGCAATGGAACAGTTCTGACAAATACATCTCCAATGCTGTACTTTCTATCAGTCCTCAGGTTGTGGTACTATCAACCCCTGATTATCTGTGAAGGATAAATTATTCACTTATGAATGGTTTATGACACAGTTTTAACACTAAATATTATTTTCCTGCCATCTGTCATGCTTTCAGTTAACTTTATAACACCAATTAGATAATCCATGAAATGAAAACTAACGTTAACAACATCCTAAGAAAGACATGTACACGTTTCTTATATGTATATTTAAATACATGATATAAAAATATAATAAAAATACTTAAGATATAGTATATGTACACACCTATATGAGATATCTATATAGCATGTAGTAAATGCATGCCAGGAAAAAATTTAGTTTATATTTTTGAGTGGTTTCCACTTTATAAAATGCTTTTACACATAGGAGGAGAAAGAAGGGGAGGAAGAGGAGTTGTTCATCTTGTTCCTCACTTCTACGCTAGTCATCCTCAGTCTATTTCTAATTATATTGTCTGATTTAGAATGTGATTACATTAGTGCTAGATCATGTTTCTCAAAATTAAACAAGTGGGTAATTCCAGAAGTGACAGGCCTTACCACTGTCCCAGTATTAATGCTTGTTTCGTTGCACTGGTTCCTGTTCCTTCTCAACTTACCTGTTGCTACTTGAAATACTTATCAGTTCATTATGGTGCCAAGTGGCAACATGTGAGTGTTTGATCCAACAGAAATACACAAGTGAGGACAATCAACGACATACGTGAAAGAAGCCATGATCAAGCTTGGTTTCCATTTTTTCTGTTTCTTTAGTTATCTTTAGAGTAAGCTGTTAGCTTTGATAAATGATTTGAAATTGGAGAAGATGTGGTTGGCGTCAACCTATGCTGCTGTGCACAGTTGAGAAGTCAGAGACAACTTACATCACCCTTAAAAATGTGACCATAGCGTTATATATTTTCATCTTTGAACAAGAAACAAATTTTGTGTACTGTTTCCATATAAAGTATTTTAAAAACAAACAAAAAAGAAGTTCTTTCTTTTGGTCAGAAGAAAAAAAGAGGACATTGATGGGTAAGCAATCTATCTGGAAATTGGTACATTTTCACATTTGAATATTTTGAAACTGATTGAAAACACTGTTCCACTGTCATACAAAAGTATGGTTCATCTACATCTGAAATTCAGTTTGTAGGAATAGTTCTCATACATTAGTAAGGATACAGAGAAGTAGAGAAAAATCATCTCTGGTCAACAAAAGCACCTGAAGGAATTAAGTACTACTGTCTTAAAACAGAACTCCGAGATGGGAATGCTTCTAACTGAAGAGCAAAGAGTAAGAGAAGATGTGTCAAGATGCCCGAAATTGTATGTATTCATTAGATGAAAAAGAACATGTATTTCATATTATGAAATATTAAAATGAAGTGTTATGCTCTGAAACCTCAGTTTCGAAAGACAAGTCAAACTAGCAGCACTGTTTAATTGAGGCCAATTTATTAAGAAATGGTTACTAAAAGAAAGATTATGCCTGAACATTAAGGTTTAGCATAGATTTGAAGGAGGGCTAGTATGCTTCCACAGTTCTGTGATCTTATCTGTAAAAACAAAACAAACAAACAAAAAACATGAGGGCTAAAGTCTTGCCACAGAGTGAACCCAAAATTCAGATATTGGAACCTAATCTCCAGTGTAATGGTATTTAGAGGTATGGCTTTTGAAAAGTGATTAAGGCATGAGGGCATGCCCCTTCCATCATGTGAAGATACTGTAAGGATTAAATGAATGCTAAATAAATCATGAATTTATTTTGAAGTCTTGCCATTTTTATAACTATTTCTTGCTTCATTTAAGGAGATTGGCCCTCACCAGACACTGAATCTGCTGGTGCCTGATGCCAAACTTCCCAGGCTGTGGAATTGTGAGAAATAAATTTTTGTTATTTATAAGCTACCCACTTTATGAAGTTTGTAAGATTAGCAGCCTCAAAGGACTAAGACAAGTTCATCTCCCCCAGAAGACTTCAGCAGTACCATGGCATACCAAAATTGTCTTTTCAGTATCCTCAATAGCTGTCCTCATTTCTCCCTGTGCCAACCTGGTTTGTCCTTGCTGAAGACCACTTTTCAGGAAATGAGAAAAATGCAACTTTTCCTTGTCATCATATAAATGAAGAGAGGATGTTTTATTTTGTTTACAATAGTTTACTCCCTCCTGTTAGTAGGAAATGGAAATTAGGTTCAGGGAAACATATAACCGAGAGGGGTGAGAAATTGAGTTATAGAAATGGCAAGACCTCAAAATGAATTCAGGATTTAGTAACCATCTGAAGGACAATGACAGATGGTGGGTTTAGAGGTGTGCAAATACAACGGGAAGAGGTCAGATGAATTTTGATAGCAATTGCAGAAGTACTGCGTGATAGTTTTGAGGAATAAGGAAAAGAAGAGAAAACATATGGTGGGAGGATAATTAGCCTCAAGCATTTGCCTTTAAGAAAAGAAAAATCCTGGAAAATTATTTACAAAGACACAACCTAAGGTAAAGGAAAAGATTTTTTTAAAAAAATTAAAAAAGAGAAGAGAGATGGCGATACAGTCTCATTTGCAGAATTTTGGAGAGATTTTACAGTGAAATTAAATCCTAAGAGAATAAAGAAAATAAATATATAGTAATTTAAACAACACAGGACTATGAATCAGGTTTCCTAATTACAGGAATGAGTAGTGCTGATGAATGGAACACAGTTCTCCCCCAAAAATTAGTTAAGAAAGTGAATCAAAAACATTTTGACCCTGAATATAAACTAAGTGAATTCTTGACTTATTAAAATGCAGATCTTGTCTTCATGTTCAGGAAGAAAATGTAAATATTTTCTTAAAATGCAGAGAAAAGATTCTTCCCAGCTTGCTAAACTCAGGGATCATTCCCTTTCCTAAGCTAGGTCCAGATTTGTTTATTTTAAAGTCAACAGAAGGTAGAATTTCTGTGATATCGAGCAAATCAAAGGGATTTTGGCTGCCTATTTTCTAATCAAGGCAACACTGCAGACTGATTTGTGGCAGTTTGTTCTGGAGAGGTTTCTCCTCTTCTCTTGATGTACGAGAGGGTTAAGAGGGCAGAGTAGCTGGATTTTACCATAGTACCATAGATAATTGGGAAACTTCTTGGAAAGATCCCTGTGGTAGCAGCCTACAGAATGGATGAGAGACATCAGAGTACAGCCAGAGAAATCAGCTGGACACTGCTCCAGCCTTCAGAGAGCAATGCTAGAGCCTTGCTTGAGGAAGGACAATAGTACAAAGAGAACAGATTTGAGCATTATTAAGGATGAGGATTGACAGGATTTAGAGACTGGAAGTGAAATGGAGCAGGTTCTAAGGTAACTGGAGAGACTGCACTGCTATTCAGTGAGGTGGGTTTACTGGGTGAGGCAGGTATAGGGGGAAAGATGCAGTTTACTTTTGTATATGTTAGATTTTAGGTGTCTGTGGGATTGTCTCATTTTTATATCCTTTCCAATTATGACTATCAAACTTCTGATGAATATTTTTCTTTACATAAACTAATATTCTCTTTAAAAGTTATCAGTCCTTTAACCCAGAAAGCAGATGAAAACCAACTTTCCTGTGTGTTAATTTAATTGCTTTAATTCTCAGAATGGCAGCCTATTTAATTCCTCCTTCCCAGCTGTTGGGGTGGTACTGTGCTCACTCTGTACATTTTGAATTAGGTGCAGTTGACAGAGAAAGTGAGACAAGTTAAGAAAAACTTCAGGATCTGTCTGGAATACAAATAATGGTGCTGATGCTGGCAGACATTGGTAATCAGGAGGGAAGGCAATAGCAGCAAGATTGAGAGGTTGAAGTTTTTAATGTTTGCATTCAGAATATCTAAGTAGAATTGTGATTTCATACAATGTCAGACCAGAAGAGACTTTCAAGGTGAAGGAAAATTAACATTTGTTGAGCACGTAATATATACCAAACACTTTGCTAGAATTCTGTTATATATGTTGCCTAAATTAATCTTGATAATTTGCTAGCAAATTATTTTGCCTTTTTAAAAATAAATGAAAATAGAGATTCTCAGGGGATGTGTAAGTAGCTCAAAGTCACCCCATTACTTAGTGAATTATTTACAGCATGGGAGAAAATATAAACCTTGGTACCTAATCTTAATCAGTTTTTTGTTGCTATGAACAAAATATCTAACATAAACAACTTAAAGGATGAAGGATTTATTTTGGATCAAGATCTCAGAGATTTCAGTCCATACTCAGCTGGATCCATTGCTCTGGGTCTGAGGTGATATAGAACATTATGGCAGAAAGGGCCCAAAGACAAAGTATAGTCCCCAGTGGCCCACTTCCTCCAACCATGACCCACCAACCTATAGTTTGTACCACATTCCAGTAGCTCTCAGCCACCAATGTATTAACCCACTGATTAGGTCAGAGCCTTCAGGTTGCTATCACTTCTCAAAAGCTCCACTCCTGAACATGGCTGTATTGGGAATCCATCTCTCAATACATGAATCTTTGGGTGAGACTTTACATCTGAATCGTAATACTACTACATACTGAAGTTATGAAAATGGGTTCTCAGGGGGCGAGGTGTTGCCTCTTTTTATGTGTAAAGCACTAATATACACACAGCACAGAAGAAGACATACAGTATATCTAAGGTCTCAAAATTTAAGGGGAGGAGCAAGAGGGAGAAATATACAAAAGACTCATTAAAGGGATGATAAAAACCAGAGGTTGAGAAACAGTGGTTTTTTTTTAAAAAAAAAATTCTTTTAGTTGTAGATGGACATAATTTCTTTATTTTTATGTGATGCTGAAGATCAAACCCGGTGCCTCACATGTGCTAAACCAGTGCTCTACCACTAAGCCACAATCCCAGCCCCAGAATAGTGGTTTATATCCCATTTCATTTAATACATTTTTATTCTTTTGTTTGTTTGACAAGAAACAAACAGAATCATTTTTTGTTTGTTTGACAAGAAACCCCTTGTTAAACAATAATTCATTAAATAAGCCAAAGTGGTTGGTTTAAATGTTGCTGGAAAGAGTGCCCAGAATCATATCACCTTGGATGTCTTTTTCCTCATCTCCTTCAGTGGTCCATGAGACATTGATGTGAAAGTTTAGAGTTCCAAGCCTCTTAGTTTGAATGTCTGAAGAACCCAACTTAACTTCTGCATTTTGCAGATGGGTAAACTAAGGCAAGTTTGTAATGTGTACATATAACTCCTCTAGTTGTTTTACTATCAAGATTTCTACTGTAAAGCATACTGCATAGCAAGGTACAATGTGATACTAGAAGATGGGAGAAGAAAAGAGAAGCCCCAGTAGAGGTCAAGGAAAGACTGTTTAGAGAGATGATGAGAACAGTAAGTTAGAAGAGATTTTGTTTTGTTTTGTTTTGTTTTTTGTTTTTTGTTTTTGAAAGATACTGTAATCAATAGCAGCAAATGGAGAGAGATTAAGGACTGGCAATGAGGATCTGACAGTATAAAATTGTCTAGTGACTAGTAACTGTAGGGTCAGGACAGTGTGCAGGCTTAGCTTGATTTCACAGAAAATGGCAAATATTTGAGGCACCTTAGCAAAAAGGTAAGGATGCTAACTTGCATTACCCTTTCATGACATGAATAGAAACACCAATATGTTAATTATAATAAAAGGAGAAAGAAACTTTTAGTGTATTGTAATCAGATGAGTTCAGCTAAAGAATATAACACAAAGCAAATAATGAACACAAATGGGTGCCTTAAGGAGATCTCAGTAAAGGCAGGTCTCAATACATTTGATCTTATAGAATGTCCAGAGTACAGTAATTCACCAGAAGATAAAAAAAGAAAAACATTTATGGTGTTATGGTTTGAATGTGATGTGTCGCCCAAAGAAGCTCATGTTAGTGCAGGAATGTTCAGAGATAAAATCATTAGATTATAAGAGTTGTAACCAAATCAGTGGATTGATCCATTTGATGGATTCATAATTTGAATGAATTTCAGGGTGTTAACTATAGGCAAGTGGCACATGGCTGGAGGAAGTAGGTCACTGGGGACATGCCTGTGGGGATTATATATCTTGTCCCTGAATACTTGTATTCTGATTCCTTGTTGCCCATTGCTGAGCAGCTTTCCTCTGCCACACTTCCACCATGATGTTCTGCCTCACATAGGGCCCAGAGCCATGGAGTAGGCCAACTGTGGACTACATCTCTGAAACCATGAGCTAAAATAAACTTTTCCTCCTGTAATTATTCTTGTTGGGTATTTTGGTCTCATTGACAAAAAGCTGACTAACACATATGTTAATGAGATAGAGATCTAGATGAAAGAACAAGAAAATATGAGAATATCTATTTGGCACCATAGTATTCTGTAGCTTAATTCACAATTATCTTAACTTTCAGTGCCATTGTTACTATTTGCTATTGTGAGACAAACTATTTTCCAAGTGACTCAACAAATTATATTTAGGCTTTAGTAATTTTTTTCATATTTAATTTATTTATTTGTTCTATTTAGGCTTACATGATAACAGAGTGCAATTTGATTCATTGTACATAGATAGAAGATAACATATCAAATCTCTAGTTGTAAGTTGTATAGAATCACAACATATATGCAGTCATACATAAAGTTAGGGCTATGATGACAATCATATTCCACCACCTTTACTGTCCCCATGCCCCCTTCCCCCTTACACCCCTGTGAACAGAGTTCCACCATTGTTCCCATGACCTTCCCCACATTATGGATCAGCATCCACTTATCAATGAGTACATTTGGCATTTGGTTTTCTGAGATTGGCTTACTTCACTTAGCATGATATTCTCCAACTCCATCCATTTACCTGCAAATGCCATAATTTTATTCTCTCTTATTGCTGAGTAATATTCCATTGTGTATATATACCAGAGTTTCTTTATCCAGTCATCTATCGAAGGGCATCTAAGCTGGTTCCACAGTTTAGCTATTGTGAATTGAGCTGCTATAAACATTGAAGTGGCTGCAGCACTGTAGTATGCTGTTTTTAAGTCTTCTGGGTATAGACCCAGGAGTGGGATAGCTGCGTCAAATGATGGTTCCATTCCAAGTTTTCTAAGGAATCTCCATACTGCTTTTCAGATTGGTTGTACCAATTTGCAGTTCCACCAGCAATGTATGAACATGCCTTTTCTCCCACAACCTCGCCAACACTTATTGTTGTTTGTATTCTTGATAGTTGCCATTCTGACTAGCATGAGATGAAATATTAGGGTACTTTTGATTTGCATTTCTCTGATTGCTAGAGATGTTGAACGTTTTTTCATATGTCTGTTGATGGATTGTATATCTTCTTCTGTGAAGTTTGTGTTCAGCTCTTTGGTCCATTTATTGATTGGATTGTTAGTTGTTTTGGTGTTAAGCTTTTTGAGTTCTTTATATATCCTGGAGATGAGTGCTCTATCGGATGTGTGTGTGGCAAAGATTTGTTCCCAAATGTCGGCTCTCTGTTCACTTCATTGATTATTTATTTTGCTGGGAAGAAGCTTTTTAGTTTGAATCCATCCCATTTGTTGATTCTTGATTTTACTTCTTGTGCTATAGAAGTCTTGTTAAGGAAGTATGGTCCTAATCCGACATGATGAAGATTTGGGCCTATTTTTTCTTCTATTAGGCATTGGGTCTCTGGTCTGATTCCCAGGTCCTAGATCCACTTTGAGTTGAATTTAGTGCATGCTGAGACATAGGGGTTTAGTTTGAATTTGCTGCACATGAATTTCCAGTTTTCCCAGCACCATTTGTTGAAGAGGCTATCTTTTCTCTAGTGTATGTGTTTGGCTCCTTTATCTAGTATAAGGTAACTGTATGTAAATGGGTTCATCTCTGTGTCTTCTATTCCATTGGTCTACAGGTCTATTTTGGTGCCAGTACTATGCTGTTTTTGTTACTATACCTTTGTAGTATAATCTGAGGTCTGGTATTGTGATGCCTCCTGCTTCACTCTTCTTGCTAAGGATTGCTTTGCCTATTCTGGGTCTCTTATTCTTGCAAATGAATTTCATAATTGCCTTTTCTATTTCTATAAGGAACGACATTGGGATTTTAATTGGGATTGCATTGAATCTATATAGTGCTTTGGGAAGTATGGTCATTTTGACAATATTGATTCTGCCTATCCAGGAACATAGGAGATTATTCCGTCTTCTAAGGTCTTCTTCAATTTCTTTCATCAGTGTCTTGTAGTTTGCATTGTAGAGGTCTTTCACCTCTTTTGTTAAATTGATTCCCAAGTATTTTTTTTTTTTTGAGGCTATTGTGAATGGGATAGTTTTCCTAATTTCTCTTTCAGAGGGTTTATCACTGATATATAGAAATGCAATTGATTTGTGGGTGTTGATTTTATATCCTGCTACTTTGCTGAATTCATTTATTAATTCTAAAAGTTTTCTGGTAGAATTTTTTGGATCCTCTAAGTACATAATCATGTCATCTGCAAATAATGATAGTTTGAGTTCTTCTTTTCCGATTCATATCCCTTTAATTTCTTTTATCTATCTAATTGCTCTGACTAGTGTTTCAAGGACTATGTTGAATAGCAGTGGTGAGAGAGGGCATCTCTGTCTAGTACCCACTTTCAGAGGGAATGATACCAATTTTTCTCCATTTAGGATGATGTTGGCCTTGGGTTTAGCATAGATAGCTTTTACAAAGTTGAGGAATGTTCCTACTATCCCAAGTTTTTCTAGTATTTTGAGCATAAAAGGGTGTTGTATTTTGTCAAATGCCTTCTCTGCATTGATTGACAAAACCATATGATTCTTATCTTTAAGTCTATTGATGTGATGTATTATGTTAATTGATTTCCATATGTTGAACCAACCTTGCATCCCTGGAATGAACCCCACTTGATTATGTGCACTATTTTTTTGATATGTTTTTGTATGCGATTTGCCAGAATTTTATTGAGAATTTTTGCATCTATGTTCATCAGGCATATTGGTCTGAAGTTTTCTTTCTTTGATGTGTCTCTGTCTGGTTTTGGAATCAGGGTGATACTTGCCTCATAGAATGAGTTTGGAAGGGTTTTCTCTTTTTTCTATTTCATGAAATAGTTTGAGAAGAATTGGTATTAGTTCTTCTTTGAAAGTCTTGTAGAACTCAGCTGAGAATCCATCTGGACCTGGGCTTTTCTTGGTTGGAAGGCTTTTGGTGGCATCTTCTATTTCCTTGCTTGAAATTGATCTGTTTAAGTTGTGTATGTCCTCTTGGTTCAATTTGGGTAGGTCATATGCCTCTAGAAAGTTGTCAGTGTCTTCAGGGCTTTCTATTTTACTGGAGTATAAATTTTCAAAATAGCTTCTAATTATCCTCTGTATTTCAGTAGTGTCTTTCATGACATTTCCTTTTTCATCACAAATTTTTGTAATTTGGGTTTTCTCCCTCCTCCTTTTTGTTAGAGTGGCTAAGGGTTTGTCAGTTTTGTTTATTTTTTCAAAGAACAAGGTTTTGTTTTGTCATGTTTTTTTGAATTGTTTCTTTTGTTTCAATTTCATTGATTTCAGCCCTGATTTTGATTATTTCCTGTTTTCTACTTCTTTGGGTGTTAATTTGTTCTTCCTTTTCTAAGGCTTTGAGACAAAGAGTCAATTCATTTATTTGTTGACTTTTACTTCTTCTAATGAATGAGTTTAGTGCTATGAACTTTCCTCTTAGCACTGCCTTCATGGCATCCCAAAGATTTTGATATGGTGTATTGGAGTTTTCATTTGCCTCTAAGAATTTTTTTATCTCTTCCTTGATGTCTTCTGTTATCCATGCATCATTTAATAGCATATTATTTAGCTTCCAGGTGATGGAGTAGTTTCTGTTTTTTAATCTGTCATTGATTTGTAATTTTATTCCATTGTGGCCAGATAGGATGCAGGGTAGAATCTCTATTTTTTTGTATTTGCTAAGACTGGCTTTGTGACATAACATATGATCTATTTTGGAAAAGGATCCATGTGCAGCTGAGAAAAAAGTGTAGTCACTCGTTGATGGATGGAACACTCTATATATGTCTGTTAAGTCTAAATTATTAATAGTTTCATTGAGATCTATGGTTTCTTTATTAAGTTTTTGTTTGGAAGATCTATCCAATGGTGAGAGAGCTGCGTTAAAGTCTCCAAGTATTATTGTGTTGTGGTCTATCTGATTCTTGTATTTGAGAAGGGTTTGTTTGATATATGTAGAAGCTCCATTATTTGGGGCATAGATATTTATGATTGTTTTGTCTTGTTGATGTATGATTCCCTTAAGAAGTATGAAATGACCTTCTTTATCTCTTTTCACCATCTTTGGTTTGAAGTCCACTTTATTTGATATGAGGATGGAAACTCCTGCTTGTTTGCGGGGTCCATGTGAGTGAAATGTTTTTTCCCACCCTTTCACTTTCAGCCTGTGGATGTCTTTTCCTGTGAGATGAGTCTC